>WFKH01003881.1:22531759-22547591 GCA_016163765.1 Magallana hongkongensis | reverse complement strand
AGAGAGAGAGAGAGAGAGAGAGAGAGAGAGAGAGAGAGAGAGAGAGATCAAAATTGGATGCATAATTTAGCAGGGTGTACAAAGTAAAGGAGGATTTAGAAATTGAAACATTCTCAAAGCGCTCAAGGCAGGATTAAAATCAAATTAAATTAAAATCAAATTTCCATGTTACACGGTAGAGGCTGGCACGATAAAAGACTTGTCCGGCATGGAGGGAAAAGTGATTATTTTAAAAATGATCACATGAGTTTTAAACAAGTTTTGTTTAGATGCTAGCGGTAACATTTTGTAGTTTTTTCTACATGGTCGGTCGTTTAACAAACTCATTGCTGTGTTGCCCCCCCCCCCTCTGCCAAATGCAAGGGTTCTATTGTTTTTTTCAAAATGTATCGAAAACCAATTCTTTGCGACTCCTTAATATGTGTAAAATTTTCTCCTCAATGTGTATCTCTTTCCCACCCGATTTAATCCACTCCACGTGCAACCGAAAATCTCGTGTCGCTTTAGCGCACACAGCTCAGAACATATATTGCCTCAGGGCTGCAGATCATCAACGTAATGACGTCAGGCATATCTAAGGTTTGAAAGTTGCATTCTCCGAAACACTGTGCAGGCAATGGAAGGAAGCAATATAAAGATTTTTCATTTAAAAAGATAAATCGATGCATGTTTAATGTGTCAACATTTACATTCACAATTGATGAAAATGTTATATGGGATGTAATAAGCAACAGTGAGCAAAAGTTTTAAGTAAAAGGGCTGTTCCCATGCACGTGTGTAATCTTGATTCAAAAATAGATTTTGTCATATTTGAACGGTGAAACGGGGGGGGGGGTATTCGCAACAAGTTGTTGCATATTTTCTATTACGGTACAATGTAAGTGATGATTGGTGCTGGATTATCGTCAAAGATAATCAGTTTGGATTAAAACAAATACATATTCATTGAGCTGGAATATTTACTGGAGAAACTAAATCGCCGAAGCGGGCTGTGACCCGTATTATGATCCATTGGGCGATTTTATTCATCTTGAAAAGGGTATAACTCGCACATCTTAATAAGTGTACATTTAACAATTACTAGTCAAATGTATATGTTAATTCGATAGATTTCTTCTAAAACATTCGATCCAAAGTATAATATACATGTATGTAGTTGTTACAAAACAAATGTCAAAATATTCATTTGACCCCCTCCCCATGGATCTACATACATATATATGAGTTCATTCAAACCATCGGATCGAGATCTCAGCCGTTGCATGAATGGTATAGCAAGACTTTGCGCCTTAATATGTCTCATTCATTGATTTTGCGCGCCGATTATTAATGTAGCATCGGGGTGGGGGGGGGGGGGTACTTTTATTCGCAGCAGACACTTTTCTTAACTTTACAAATAAAAATCGAAATGTAATGGATTTGTCCCTCCTCCTCCACTTTTGTCGGAGCATCTAATAAAAGAAAATGCGTGAAAATAAGGAATTCAAGTTGAAACAATGAAAACTACCCCCCCCCCCCCCCTCCCCCCCCCCCCCCCCACGGATTAGGATTTTCTTTAATGATTTTGTAAACCCACCCACCCACCCACCCCCCTTTTTAAAATTGCTTGTCAAGATGTTTTGGATGAAGCGGCATCCTTACTCTCAAAATAGGAGATTGTTAACTTGTAGCTTGTTAACTCTTAAATAGTCTAGAACAGAAGAAAAAAAAGTATTTATGGCTTTCGCTACATCTTCTTATTTATGTGTATGAGTCCATAAAGCTATCTTTGATTTTGTTTCATTATATAAAAAAGTATTGTTTTTTTAAACCTAAAATTTAGATTTATAGAAATTCAGTATCTAACTTTTCAAAAGCTTTGATACCTTATCACTTGGAAATCATTTAGTAAGACGATATCAGTAGTAAATTGCATGAAACATTTAATGATAGTAACTGTTTTCACAGAATTTGCGTATAAATAAGGTTAATTAATCCAAAACTAGCTCACGTTTTTCTGCGCAATAAATATACAATTTTTTCAATAGGCGGCACTGTAGCTCCCAGGTCGTCCATCTGAATTTTTTCAGACCGGGAGCTACAGACCTGCAGCTAACCAAAGATATGCCTTTATCTGTTTAATGAGAGGTGCATAGAAAACGGGCATGAATTAATTTGTCTGTCTCCATTTGAAGAGTTCCAATCGATTTTCTAAAGCTCTGATTGGTCGGAAGAAATGGTCGTGTGAAGATGACCTCCTATCAATGCCTGTCAGGCTCGGACAAGTGTGAGGAGAAGGGGGTGGTTTTAATCAGACTGATTGACATCCTTTCTCGACCTGAAGCTGCAACGGAAGACCTACTCGTTGCTTTGCAACGAGCTCGGCTCTAGTTGCTTTATCCAACTCGCTGTAATGGTTATATTCGTTTGGCAAGCCTCGCGAATATATACACCATTTCAACTCCTTAGAAAAAACAAATATAGAATAACACAATAAACAGTATCCAGTAATGATATATAGTTGAATTAGTAGACAGAATCCTGACCATCGATGAAATATTGCGATCATTAACAAACTACATAGCCGTCCTTTAAAGATGCAATTTCAATGATATCATTAAGGGTCAAATTTCACATCTACTTATTATATTAAAGAAAAACGCAAAATAAGTACATCATTGAACATTAATGATATAAATTTTATTGCATTATTGGATAAACTTCAACCAATAATGATACAATTAAATATGAAATAGTACTATTTAAATTTGCAATTTTGAATGTGCCTCTGTTTATTTCTCTTTTTGCTAAAAATAGATGGTTTTTCCAATTTGATGGTTTAATAAGATTTTATGTTTTAGTCACAAGCTTATAAGAACCATGACTTTTTACAGGTCTGCTTGCTCAGCTTCTACACTTAAGATGATTTGGCATTGTAAAACATAGGATAAAAATTAATATATAGTGTAGAATGCTCAGACTAGAGGTAAACAAAAATGTTTAAAATAAGAGAATTAAACATCTTTAAAGATTGTTCTAATATAATTTCCTTAAGTTAATTTCACTTATTGATAGATATGGTTTTTTTTTTGTCGCATTTTCTTTGACTTAAAATAAGCATACGATTATATTTTACCTCAAACATCCATAACTTAGGTATCGAGCACGAGTTGATTTTTAACAGGTAAGATAATGTTATAAACTAAACTCAAATTACTTCTTTTTCTTGACACTGGGCATTATAAACTATCCAGAATGGGTCCTCATAACTCAAAATAGGACCTGCGTAAGCAGGCAAAATATCGTGTTTCTTATCAGCATGTACCTATTAGATTTAACATTATATGAATAAGAGAATTGAAAATCAAAGTTGAAACCGTATGAATATCTTAATCTATATTCCACCCATAATGCAATAAAATTATATCATTTACCCTTAATGATCTTATGTTGAAATTGTATCATTAAACGACGGCTGGGTAGTTCGTTATTGATAAAGTTATATGTATATCATCAATGGTAAGGATTCTCACCACTTATGCAACTTGATACATATGTATCATTACTGGATGTTGTACCATTAGAGGTTGCTACACAACTGCAAATTGTGTTCTGAATTTTTAATAGACGATATTTTATGGGTTTTTTTAAAATCAAAAAATCATTACATGAATGTCTTTCCAACAAGTTAAAAACAAACTTTTCTTTGGCTTACATTACAATGCATGGTTACAGTGTAATAATATCTTAACTATGTTGATAAGGATTTATCATTTATTAATTGAAAAAAGTACATGCATTCAATACATAGCATGCATTTTGAAATTAGCCACCATCAGTATAAGGAAGCTAGCTCTTCTATATGTTAAAAAGTATTATATGTTCTTGTAGGAAATACTTAACTTGCTTAATGTTCTAAAGCATAATATTACATAATTAATGTTTTTCACACCTGACAATATCTACAGACCTTTGTAAAAATTTACCTGTGCTTGTCTTGGATTACAATCAGTCACCAGTGTCTACACGGCTTATTCAGTGTCTTCAATGTTACCTTTATTTTTTATACAATACTAGATGAAACCCCGCTTTCTTAACTTATTCTTTAAAATTGAAATAAAAAAAACCCCACTTGCATGGCTAGATATTTTGAGGTGCGGGCAGGGTTGAAAAATCTAAACTGACGTGTATAGTATATACATGTACGTGACCTTAATTTTGTCTGTTGCAAATGACTGAAAAAAATAAACTTTTTTAAACATTTTAAATCAAACCAGTAATAAGTGGGTATTTAGTGCATCTCTCTCTAAATTTGGTTCTTTAGGTCAAATTTCAATATAATTTGTATTAGTATAATTGTTTATAATTATAATGTCAGATAAAAGTATGTTTTGAAACAACAATTTTTATTTTTTTTTTTTTGGGGGGGGGGGGGATTTCCATTAAACTTCACCGTTTTACGCATACACGTGTATCATTTATTCATATTGACGTAGAAAACAATCTGTTCATTATTTACACATTAATATCTAAGGTTTACTACCAATCTGTCGTGGTATAAAAATGTATGAAATTAAAGAACGCTATTGTATGCATATTTATTTGCATATTTTAAACCAAAGTTGTCAGATTCAAAGTATCTGCCCGATGGTTAACTCGCCCTACACTTTCCGCCATGAAGTTAATTAGTCAAACCCCGTTCCTGGGCACCCCATTCTGGAGAGTTTTTTTTCCATCTAAACTAAAATCGCATCAAATTGTTCCATTTTATTTATAAACTTTTCTGTATTTATCGAAGTCCGATCCAAGGTATCTGCCCCCGACGCATGATGAACTCGTCCTACACTTTTCGCCTTTCGTTTATTCTTGGTTACCCCGTTCTGGAAAGTTCTATCCCATTCTCTCGCCGGAGGTCGTGCTTTGCAAGCGGATAAGTATCAAAACTAAAATCGCGCATCGAAGAAACGAATTGACTCATTTTATTTACTGAATATTTGTCAAATCTTAACTTATATGTATACTCTAAATAGGTTCTCAGTAAATGTATTCAGTCTTTGCGTAATCATTCAATATTATTTCATTGCGAGCATATATTTTGATGAAAACTACCCCTGACTTGGATCCGCCAAATCGTGTCCACCACCTTACTCTCATTTTTTCTATTTCGGGCTTGTTTATCGAAAATGAAAGCAGGTTTTTAATTAATTTCACAATAATTATTTATTAGGTAAAATTTAATTATAGCTTACGGACATCATCTCACACGTGTTGGAATACCAAAGGTGTAAGCAGTTACTCTGGTGCAGGCATTTTGTGGTTTATTTGCAAAAAGTCTTAATTTATAAGTATAGATATTTTGTGTCTAGCAGCCCTTAAAATCCAATCAATTTATTAGATTATAGTATTATAATCATTTTCAAGAGAAGCAATTTTTCCTGTTATTGTTAGGATGAGTTTTCCAAACAAACAAACATTCTAAAGACCATATAAATATCCATAAATCGTAATCAGTAGCAATGTCATTGACACAAACAATTATTATTAATGAGTCTTTCTTCATTTGATGAAATCCAGCCTTTTCTATATATAAAAGAAAGACGTAATAGAAGACATTCATGAGGAGATTGCACTATCACGCATATACTGTGGTTTAATCAATATTATTCAACAATAAAACTAAGTCCTCTGAATAGTAATATCTAGTAATATATTGATCAATAGGATCATTTATCACGAATATTTATTTTCCTGAAAATAGTGATTTTAACTAAATGCACGAAAATTGATGTTAACCAATAATAATGAAACCACAGTATGTCAATACAAATTAATATTAATTTGATTTACCATGACTCTTTAAAGAGTTAAAATCTTAACGCACTCTGTCGAAAATAGATTAATATTCATGTCTACCTGTGAAGTTTTACATGAGGTGTATTTTGAGCTTTTACAAGGTTCAGTGGTCCATTTTATTCTTAAATATCAAGTTTTTTTTCTAGGAAAAAGTAACAGATTCTTTTTTCAACATCATTTAACAAGAGGCCCATGGGCCACATCGCTCACCTGAGCAACACTAGACATAATAAAATCAGCTAAATATAAACCTACATCAAACTTTGAACCTTATATGTGGCACAAGAATTATCCATGTCCACAGTCTAAACAACTGAGAATCAACAAATGTCAATATGATTGCATATTAGTAATACTATATACTAAATATTTTTGAGAATGATCAAATTTATTTCCAATGTAAAAATTTGACCCCCCCCCCTTTATAGTTTCATCCTTTTTTATTTGATTTTTAAAGATTTTTCTCTCTATATATAACACTACCTGAGAACGCTTTCACTCAAGTAACAGCTTTTCTACTCAATTAATTTTCAAATCTAAGATATTTCTCTTTACATTCCTATGTAAAAACTTGACCCCCCAATTGTGGCCCCATTGTACACCCGGGGTTTGAACAAACTTGAATCTACACTACCTGAGGATACTTCCACGCAAGTTACAGCTTTTCTGGCCATTTGGTTCTTGAGAAGAAGATTTTTAAAGATATTTTTCTATATATTCCTATGAAAAAATTCGACCCCCCATTGGGATCCCATCGTACCCCCGGGGATCGCGATTTGAACAAACTTGAATCTACACTACCTGAGGATTCTACCACGCAAGTTACAGCTTTTCTGGCCAATTGGTTCTAGAGAAAAAGATTTTTAAAGATATTTTTCTATATATTCCTATGTAAAAATTCGACCCCCCCCCACTGTGGCCCCACCGTACCCCTGGGGATCATGATTTGAACAAACTTGAATCTACACTACCTGAGTATTCTTTCATGCAAGTTACAGCTTTTTTGGCCAATTGGTTCTAGAGAAGAAGATTTTTAAAGATATTTTTCTATATATTCTTATGTAAAAATTGGACCCCCAATTGTGGCCCCACCGTACCCCCGGGGATCCTGATTTGAACAATCTTGAATCTACACCACCTGAGGATGCTTCCAGGCAAGTTACAGCTTTTCTGGCCAATTGGTTATAGAGAAGAAGATTTTTAAAATACACCATTACTTTTTCACTAATTCCTAATTATCTCCCCTTGAAAGAGGGTGTGGCTCTTCATTTGAACAAACCTGAATCCCCTTCACCTAAGAATACTTTATGGCAAGTATGGTTGAAATTGGCCCAGTGGTTCTTCAGAAGAAGATGACAATGTGAAAAGTTTACAACAACCACGACGACAACGTCGACAACGACGCCAACGACGACAACGACAGACAACGGACAAATTGTGATCAGAAAAGATCACTTGAGCCTTTGGCTCAGGTGATCTAAAAATCAAAACATCTATTATGTAGATAATAACATTTATGGCGACACTGTTGTTATTGTATTATTAGTTATTGCTTTTGAACACGGGTGAGATACCCCATATTAAGCCCCACAAATCTTAGCCTCATCGATGGTATCCTTGACCGATGGAAATCTGATAACGAACCGCATGATTTCATTCTGATTCCTTACACCAATCTAGGAAATTTTGTTTGCCCACCTCCTCCCCATCTTTTTTCCACCATGTGTTCTCATTGTTTTCAGGACGAAAATGTTATTAGATAGTGTAATTTTGTATTTGATTTGATTTGAATTTCTTAAGCCTTTCTTGTGATATTTTTTGTTAATATTTTTACGATTGTCTGTTTCCGTGAGGTTACATATTTATCGCCATCTTTTTGCCTTTTGAAAACGGTATGTCCAATTCTATAAAAGTTTGTGTTTGGAATAGTCAGTACAAAAGATGGTTTTTGTAACCTATTATGTATGGGGGAAATCAGAATCCATGTGTTCAATTTTACCTCATAGGTAGATGCGCAAATTGTTTGATATTTTGTGATTTCTCACTTTCTTTCTAAAACCAATTTTTTCGTCATTTACTGTTATTATATAAATAGTGCCTGTTTGGGAGGGTAACAGTTGAAATTGACACCCCGAGAAAACCATTGTCAACCGACGCGAAGCGGAGGTTGACAATGGTTTTCGAGGGGTGTCAATTTCAACTGTTATCCCCCCAAACAGGCACTATTCATTTTATTATACTGAATGTCTTGATTTTTAAGAAAACTTCATTGCTTTTATATAGAAATACCGTGAATTCTACTACGAACCGTACGCGCATAATTTACGCGCATGTAACAATTCGTTGTGTTACCCGTTGCAAAGTGTGTTGCTAACGCTGAGGGTAATAGAACGGATTATAAACTGCGTCTAAACCAATCAGATTTCAGTATTAAACATGAAAGTATAATAATAATAAATGACATTTTTCATTCACATACAATTGTTGTCGTTCTTCAATTAAAGACAAAAAGCGAGCTGCGGTGAGCTGCTTGTTTCAGGAAGAACAGTGTTAGTCATAAATTGAATTTACGACTATTATATACATTTAGTCACCAAATATTGTTATAATTTAGTTAATGAAAGTTTTCTCGGTAATAAAGAGAATTATTGGTATTTGGGACATACAAATTAATAAATAAAAATGGTATATATGAGTTTTATATACAACAATTTATTTTGAAGTTTGTTGGAAAATGAATTTACCAAGACACATACATTAAGATAAGATAAATTATGTTAAACATTAAAAAAAATAAATTGTAACCATTATTGATGACTTGTTGACACTATTTATACTTTCAGCTTTTGTTTTTCTAGGTAGTTTCAGTGATAAAGACTGGAGAGAAATAGAAATTAGAATGGTACTAGTTGGCAAAACAGGATCCGGCAAAAGCGCTACTGGAAATACTATTCTTGGGGAGAAAAAATTTTATTCCTCGATGTCTGCTACATCTGTTACAAGTAAATGCTCACTGCAACATTCTGTTCGTTTTAGTCGTAAAATTGTCATTGTTGACACTCCTGGTATATTTGACACTAAAATAAAGAAAGAAGAAACACAAAAGGAAATTTTTAAATGTGTAGGCCTAACGTCACCAGGACCTCATGCTTTTATTCTAGTTCTTAGTCTCCAAAGGTTCACAGATGAAGAGCAAAAAACAGTGGAGCATTTTGTAAAATATTTTGGTGACAAAATTTACAAATATTTCATTATACTTTTTACTAGAAAAGATGATCTTGATGCTGAAGGAATAGAATTAAAGGATCATATAAAAACCGTTCCTGTCGAGCTTAAGACGCTCATCGAAAAATGCGATAAAAGAGTAATTGCATTTAATAATCGTCTTAACGGAGAACAACAAGACGCACAGGTGGTTGAATTACTCTCAATGATTTTGGATAACATTAAAAGTAACAATGGTGAATGCTACACAAATGAAATGTACGATGAAGCAGAAAAACAAATGAAAAAAAGAGAAGAAGAAATAATGCTAAAAGCAAAAATGGAACGAGATAAAGAATTTATGGAAATTCATAGGAAATTAGCAATACAGTATGAATCAAAGTTTGAAGAAGAAGCTAGGAAGCATACAAAAACGCTACATCAACTTCAAGATCTTTTAATGAGAAACCAAGGAGGAGAAAAAGAAGTTTATTATCTGAAAGAAAGGATAAATGAGCTTAATCAGCAGGTACAGAACAGTCAGGGAAATGCAAAAGAGGAAATATTACTAGAGATAAACAAATTGCGAATGGACTTGCAACTCAAAGAAGAAAAAGCAATTAGAGAGAGGCGTGAAATAGAAGATCTTCAAAGGAAAAAAGAAGAAGAAGCTAGAAAAAAAGAGGAGTTAAAGAAAAAGCAAGAAGAAGAGCAAAAAAAAATGGAGGAAGAAGCAGAAAAGGAATATTTGAAAGCAAAAAATAATGCCCGTAATGCTGTAAGAACGGAAGTTGAACGTGAGGAAGGTTTCTTTCAACGGGCATGGAATGCTGCTACATCATGGATTCCACGACTTTGGTAGTAGAAAAGTTAAATTGAATAAGGGTATGACTTTATAACACCCACGGAAAGAGAATGAATAACAAAAATAGAGGCTTTTTAAAATTTTTCTCTTTGTCTTCAAAAAACTGACAAAGGCGCTAAACCTTATATCAATGAAAAATACATAAAATAGCAACTAAAATTAGCACATAAAAGTAAAGCATTTATAATATCATTTATCATCGAAACGAAATGGGAATATTTTAAAAATTGCAATTGCTTATATTGTTAATAAGCAGGTATGATATAGCAATTCTCAGTGACCAATCGAAAAAACAATCCCGATATATGACGTCCTTATTAAATAAACAACATGATTACGAGTTCTATATTAAATTATTTCAAGTCCAATTCTGTCGCATGAATACATGTTTGTAAAACAGTTAATTTTGTTACTAATTGTCATAGAAATAAAGTCAAAAGAAAGTTTTCAAGATAATATTAAATCGGGAGAAAATCGAAATATGGCGTAATACATGCCATATAAAATTTAATTTCGTTCTCAATTAGAGAACAAATTATTTTAAAACAAAAACGATGTATGCTATTGAAAATAGATTATGTTGAAAATTAAAACAGCGAAGAATACTTTAATATTTATTTTATGCAATCAGCAAGCGAGTTCGTTTCACGCCAATTTCTATTGAAATTCTAATGTGAAATAATGTTAGTGAACTTTTCACGTGAATTTGAAAACAAAAAATGAAAATCACGTAGCACAACTGTTTGTTAATGCCACATGCTTACAAAACGAAGAGGAGTCCAACACTTTTTAATTTTTTAAAAAGAATGATAATGAAGTCTTTTATTACTCTCTTTTGATGCCGTGGTTGAAAGCTTCAGCTGGCAATATGAATTCGAAACACAAAGATTTCCAAGTGTATAATATAGATTAGATTGCTGTTAATATTAAGCACTGACAATTTTGTGTTATGCATGCATAAAAATTAGTACGTTCCGCTTAAAATAAGCATTTAAGTCGCTTTATATACACGTAAACACGTATATTGCAATGTTATCATTGGTAAACGGCTGTACCATGCTTCTGCATACAGCTCAAACCTGTCGTTTTTATAGGGACTTTCCGCACTGATATTACATGTATCTTTAATTGTGCTTAAAGTATTACATTATCATAATTAATGCAATTAAGAATAAGTTGGTTTTTTTTAATCAAAATATTTTAGTTTATTTTTAAGAAATAGGTTATGTAAAAAGCTTATTTAATGTACATTTTATTGAATTCAATAATCAAGTTTTTTACTTTTCTATTTTTTTTTAAATTATTGACGAGAATAAGAATAATTTTTTATTTTTTTTAAACATTGTCTTTCATTTTTAATCATAGTTAAAACCAGCTTGGATAAACTAAAATGATTGTTTAAAAAATCTACACCTGAAGAAGTTGGCATTCAAATCGTAGTATAAATAACTCACTATTATAACATTTGGATATAGGAGCGAATGCTATTTAACTTCTGTCAATAGATTTTTTATTTAAAAATCCATGACCACTCAAAATTAATGACCTTGTCATACTTTTCTCATCGAAGAATGATGCTGTTATGAGCGTCATTTTAGCATTTTAACTGATTAAAGTCAAATCATAAACTTTACAAATAATATTAATTTTGAATTAAAAAAACCCAGAAAACAAAAAAAGTTGTAACTACAAGGGCATAAAATAAAATGCTACACAAAGTCATGCGCCTTCGAACTGTACTTATCTGCATAAATGATTTAAGCAGTATACGGCCATGGATCTAGAAGCTATTGAGGTTTTGTTGTTTATTAAGTTTTTGAATATTATGCACATTTTCTATCAAAATCTCTTGGTTTATTTTCAGCAGATACGAGTATAACATTTATTTCGAGTATTTTGAAATCGAAACTGTTTATCCATGGTTTAAAAGTTGTTTTTATAAAGTGGACCCCCCCCCCCCAAGACATTTAAATTTTTTTTAAACAAGTTAGATCATGTAAAATTAATTAAAATTGTGTCGCGGATGTGTAAAATCGTGCTGTGTATGTTATTCTATTAATGAACGTTTTAATTTTCATTCATGTAGAGTTAACTTTGTTGTGACGAGAGACATTTAGAACAATGTCTCAAAAGTTTGATGATTATTCGATATTTAGAGAGGTTAGGCATTTGAACGTTATTGACTACAATAACGTGTTACTAGGAATTCTCTAATGTAATGCATTTTACGATATTCTACTTACTGCGTGTAAAAACCTACTTTACGCCAAGAATCGAAAATGACGTCGGCAGCGTGCGGCGACTATCCTTACCTCACGCTCTATAAACTATGTTATCTTTAGAAATAAATATAATTATGCATAAACATTTTCAAATCTGAATTGACATAGACCAAGGTTTCCGAGTACGGATTTTTGTCACTTTACGCGGATTTTTCACGATTTTATCTCACCTGTGACATAACTTTTGGATCAATACTCGTACATAATATTATTTACACAAAAATAATAATTATAACGGGTTTAGCTAGATACTTGTAGATGGACACGTCACTTCATCTAAATAAAAACGTTGGATACTTCCACTTAAAAATATTAAAATTCACACGCACTCATAGACGTACACATTCAAATGCCTAACCTACTATTGCAGTGTTTGCTTTTTGATAAAGAATATCGTATTGAGTTTGTATGATATGTGTGAAATTCAGTTAGTTTTCACAGGATAAAGATGTGCCTTTCAGTGTCATTAATGTTAATTCTAGAAGGTGACTTAATGACATACATGTATTTATGTCATTTAGGCATTTCGTGTTACCAATCAGTTATCTTTGAAATTGACTTGAAAAGCATAAATTAATTCTTTGTGGTTTACTGCAAATCACAATTTTAGTAAGAGTTGTTAAACAAAGCTTTCATATAAAATTCTTGTGATTGTTTTTCTTTTGTCATTGACGTCCTAATATAAAAAGAAAAAGACTACATGTATTTGTAACATACGCATGGAAAACGTTACAATATTTAATCTAATTCCAATGCTATTGTATTCATGTTTAATGTTTATTGCTTAACGTTTCATTTGATTAATTTCCATTTCTATTATAAAAAATATTTATATTGTGTTATTTTCGATTTTAATTTTATGTCATCTCTGTGAAAGTTTCTTGTGGTTTCTAACGAAGGAAAACATTGGTTAGTGTTATCCATTTTGATTCAGGTGAAATGACAGGTGTTCTGAACGAGGTCATGTGTATTAACCATGTTTTTAGAAAACAGTACAAAATTTGTATACTACATGTTTACTTATTTAAAAAAAATATTCAATACAAAAGGTTTATCATTTAATAACAATGGAAAATCATTAAAATGGATAGAAATATGTAAAGCAAATGAAAAGTATACAAAAAATAATAACAACAGATAAAATTTTACAATGCAAATAAAAATTATATAATGGTAGTCAAAAGTTACACAAATCACATTTAAAATTTTTACAAATCAAGGGGAATTTTACGCAAATAAATATGTAACAGATTAGATATTGCAACGTTTTAAGGAGGCTTGACGGTCAATTATTATCCAAATCTACCATGAATCTTTATATATTACTTCTTAAACAATTTACCATTACTTAGTAAAAAAAATTCCGCATGTTTTAATTGGGTTTAAAATAAAAACATTAATATGTATCTTTATACAAAGCTCATCATCTCAAGATGATCAACAAAGCCCAAAAATTGTCACGACCATCAAGCCGTCTTATATGCCTATGTATAGAAATAGTTATATGTAAATATATTGTTTGCTTGAGAAATAAAATATGAACTACTATAACCCAATGTCTTAGATATGAAATTTTTCTTCTTTTCTGGGTTTTCAGTTATTGAGTTAAATGTGAAATATTGAAGTTTTAAACAAATTATCAGATGAAAACTCGTACCTTAAAAAATTAGAAAAACGGAAATAGGTTGATTAGAACATTTAAAGATTACGTTTACTCTGAATACAAAAAAATCTCCATGAATATTATAAAACCCATCTATTGCATCGTAAAGAAGTTTGATATACTTTTTTAATTTTGACTTTAAATAGTTTAGGTCAGTGACCTACTGTTTGACTTCTTTATGACTGCTTTTGAGAATGGTTAAAGGTTTTTGCATTGCATGTCATACAATTATCTGAAGTAAAAATTAAGACAAAACAAACAGAATATTTGCAAATGTTTGTTGACTTTCATATGAATATTTAATTAATTTTTAAAGTATTGCAAACCTTTTTTTTTAATTAGAAAACAGAATCAGAAAAATATAGGCCTAATTTCCTCTGTTTTTAATTAAAGCTATACACGCTATAATTTGCGTCAATAAGTCTATATTTTGTTCGAGTCTTATTCCATAAATTGATAAAAAGAATTGAATGCTATGTCAGTCTCAATTTAGACTTATTTTGTTTGTTTAGAATGATTTTACTCGCGATATTTCGTTATAGCGAAAACATTTTCTAGGTAAATATTAGAATTAATAACAAATTTAAATTTTTTTTTTTCATTAGAAAAGTTCTTTTCCTCACAATTTTCATTTTATTATGTTGGTTTTAAGTTTTCGTTTTTGACATTTCGCCGCATGTCGAATTCATGATATAGCATGCTTTCATTTCACTTTTTTAATCTCAAACAAGATTTGATTTCAAAGCATAATTTGAATGCAAATTACTTGAACCCTTTGTGGCACAAGTTTCTACTTTCTGTGTCTTCGATTAACTAAATAACGCCACTTGTCTACGCTATTTTGGGACAACTCTCGTTTAAAACATTTTTAAAATTTTTACAATGTCTGCTTTCTGACCACAAGGTTTACCCCTGGTCAAATCTGTGATTGGACATGGAGGTGTATAAACTGTTTATTCCCACGTGGCTAAAATTCTGAAATTCTTATTCCCACCTAGCTAAAATTGTGATTTTCACACCTGAGTGAGCGCTGAGTATAGTCTGTTTTAGGTGTGAACTACCTGTATAAAAATCACCTGTGATATATATATTGTTAGATATTCTTGATAATATGGATTTACAGTGTTATAAAAATTTCAATTTAAGTACTATCAATTATTGAAAGGTTTAATATTTATAAATTAAGAAAATAAAATAAAATTTAAAAAAAACCCACAATAAATAATAATTATAAAAAAATAAATAAAATAAATTCAATAGGCTTGGCAATATTATTCCTAATTACTATTACTTCGGTCATCGTAGAGATCGGAATCTTCATACCAGACTTATACTTAATTAAATGCAGCACTTTAAAACATCACCTTTTCTGTCGCAATATAGTAAATAACCCACTCTGCACATGCGGTAAACCCGAAACTAACGGACACTATCTTTTTTCGAATGGGGCCCTCTATACCAATGCAAGGTTCACCCAATGCAATAATGTTGCACTTGGATACTACACCTTTTACTACTGACGTCAATATTTTACTATATGGGGTTACAAATCTTTCTTCAGCAAACAATGAAACAATTTTCAAAGCAGTCCACAAATTTATTTAAGGAATAAGGAATCATTCTTTGAGTTTTATGAGGGGATAATTTCGGTCGGGGCGTGATCAAATCCAATAAAGCCCGAAGGGCTTTATGATAGATTTGATCACGCCCAGACCGAAATTATCACCTCATAATATTCAAAGAATAATTCCTTATTACTTATATTTATATAATTTTAAGCCATCATACGATTAAATATTTAAATATAAATAAGCAAACTCCGCTGGCGCCTCAATTTGGCGTCAATTGAAGTTATGGGTTACATAGTACAAAATCGATACGTAGTGTTATCACAGGCAAAGACACTGGAAAATGTAAATATTTTAGCATCAAAACGTTTTCAAACAGAAATTTGTCACACATCCTACATCCATTCTGTTATTTTAC
>WFKH01003881.1:22511519-22528691 GCA_016163765.1 Magallana hongkongensis | reverse complement strand
TATATATATATATATATATATATATATATATATATATATATATATATATATATATATATATATACACACACACACACAATTGTTTAATTGAGTTAGCTTTGAACTTTTAGATTTTTAGTTTTTATTTGATTAAAATGGCAGCGTAATCCGATACTGCAGTAAAAAGTCACTGTGATTTTGTTCAAATATCGTTTTTGGGTTTTTCTGTTTTATTTTTTCCGTTTCATTTTAAGCAGTTTGCACTGAAAAAATCTATATAGTTTATTGTTATTATTTCGTTTGCTTGTATGTGTGCTGCAACTGTTCTCCAAGCGACCTGGCACTGCCGTATGCATTGACTAAACTTGCTTAAGCTTGTATAGGTGATCGACAGCTAAATGAAACATGCTTAATTGTTGATAAATAACACTGCATGTGTTTAATTTATAATTGTAAATGAAACATAAAGATTTAATAATATTATGTATGTTTAATGTTTTTTTTTTAAATGCAAAGTTATGAAATTAGATTACAAAAAATTAAACAAATTAAGGTGGAATGCTACACTTAATTTTTAAAAAATCTAAATACAGACATTCCGTTAAAAGCTGAAATTTCAACCCCGCAAAAATAATCCATTTCACAGTATCACACTTTGTTATTAAAGGCTAAAATGTTATTTAATTAGAACCGAATGTTTCTAAAGGGCTTAGAAGCTGTTTCAATAGTTGGAATACAAATAGAAAAATTTCTTTTTTCACCCTCATTGTGATTATGATCGTACAGAAGTCAAGCTGTTGATATTAAATTTGACTTCTTGGCGGGGACCCTCAACCATTTTATTTCGAAAATCAACAACCGAGGAAAAACACTTTTGTAAGTTCTGTTCGCTATTTGTAAGGTATTTATTTGCCATTGCTAATCAAACTCTTTCGTCGTACAGTTTTGCCAAAATGATCCCAGATGATTGCCATTTCATTAGTTGCACTGCGCCGTTCATAAAGTTCTGCACACTTTATGGGGCTACAGTACCGTCAACGCGGATCCCGTATTTAACCGCGCTCCCGCCGCGGTTATTTAATCCTTTCCGCGTTACACCATCGCGGTTAATTCATCGCGGTCCTCGCTGCAGCCATGTTTAAACCGCGGCGGTGTGACCTACCGTTGGACAAGTGATCGGAGATATTTACCTGTACGCTATTAGACAGTAAGACGGCCACCTAACACTGAGAGTCATTCTATACTGGCCATGTCTGCTGTATTTTTTCATTCCACAAAAAATGATTACGTATTTGATGTACGTTTTCAAAACTCCTTATGAATTATTTTAGAGAAATTTTAAATAAAGAATCAACTGCACCTGTGATAATTTTCATGTAACTATGGATATAGCTATTATTTCAAAAACAGTTAATCATTTTTATAATATTATCAACATGAAGAAGATGGTAAGAACTATAAAATATCATTTTTCGATTTTTTAATGATTTTAAACATTTCCGACTACAAAAATGTTTTTAATCCATATCAGTTTGTAGCTCGTTTTTTGGCAGTCTCTTGATGCTCTAGACAATTAACCTAGTCCTTGACAGGCACATGCTACACGGAGAATGTTTACCTACGGTCAACGGCATAATATGAAAATTTTACTTTACCCTTAAAAACGAGTGACCATCAGGAATTTCCACCTGTTTTTCAAACAATTTTACTAACAGTATTAAAAATAAATAGTTATTCATTTTACTGCGATCTGTTAAACTGTTAAACGTGTTTAAGATGCACCCCCATCCGCAAAAAAACTAAAAACCTTCAATATAAACTAAACGAGAGAGAGAGAGAGAGAGAGAGAGAGAGAGACAATTAACCTAGTCCGTGACAAGCACACGCTACACGGTGTACGCATACCATACGATCAACGGCAAAATATGAACATTTTACTTTACCCTTAAAATATAAAAATATATTGATATCTTTTTATGTGTGTTGAATATGAAGCTACTACACATATGTCGTATAAGTTGCGAATTATAACGTGCGTTTCTTTTTCGTATCCCCCCTCCTTCCAACGTTTTAATGACTGTCAAAGTTAACTATATTTGACTTTAGTCCCAATTGTGTAACACAAAGGTGTGAAACCATCGCACTGACAGGAAATCACTCTTCGCTTGAACGCACAGAATACACAGGTATGAGGCAGATGGATAATCCTTGTAACAAGTGACCACCAGGAATTCTACCTGAATATCAAACAATTTATTTAACAGTAACATTTTTTTTCAATAAAGAATTGTTTTATTTTACTGCCTTCTTAAACTGTAAAAGGTGGTTAACTTGTTTCTTCCCCTGCAGAGAGAGAGAGAAAGAGAGAGAGAGAGAGAGAGAGAGAGAGAGAGAGAGAGAGAGTTTTCTCTTAAATTAAATAACGTATACGAATTAAACTTTACAAACACAGTGTCAAGCATTAAATTAAACATCATAAACAGTGTTAAATACTTTATTGTTAGACATACTACTGTTTTTCTTTACTTGAAATCTAATAGAACGAAACTGTTTTCCTTTATCATGGAAGGAGCACGTGGTGCAGCTCGCCGGCTGATTTGATTGACAGGTGTAGCACGTGGACTCAGACTGGAACTAAATGTTGGATTCAATCACTATGTATACTGTCCCTATTAATTCTTTTATGAATACTAAACTTGGGAATATTTAATATTAGTATATTTCAAATGAATGCAGTGGCCTCGGAAGCATATATATTGAAAGTAGGGGGGGGGGCGGCTAAAGCGTATTAATTACCTCTCTCTCTCTCTCTCTTACATAAAGATCGTAGACAAAATCAAGATCGGTGACACTCATAATAATCAAGAAGCCTCCTCTGTAAGATAGGTAATGGGCGGTGTTGTACGGTAAGACGAAGCCGTACGCAATTTTGAGATTTTCTTTTGTCTTGAATAGGTGTGAAACCCCCTAGGGCATGTCGTTTTCTACCCTGGGTTTTTTAATCACTATACACAGGAAATGGTCGCGACTTATAATTACTATACACAATAAAGGAAATGTGAACAAAAATAGTTTGCATTTGATTTTTTTAAAAGTAATTCGATATATATGCATTTAATAACATGTACAATTTCCAATGTCGTTTTGTGATGCAAATTAACTACCTCCTTCCATTTCTTGTAAAGAATAACACCTTAAATAATCGAGTTAAAGACATCAGTGATATAACAAGCATATCAGGTTAGAATAAGAGAACAGAGCTAATAATAATTCAATATTATCAATCTAACTCTGATGTCAACCTGGAAAATATAATATATCCTCGCGACCTTAAATTGCCAAAAACCGCTTTGCGAATATTCTTATATGATAAGTAACTGTTTTCCAGATCTTGTATTTTATCACTTGTACAGAAAACCTTGCCCATGAACAAGTTGATTAAGAACATAAAATACACACAAAATACAAATATAACTAATACATGTAAATGTGTACTTATTGAATGCAAACTGGTTGAAAGTTTGTTGAAACTCGAACGTACGGACATAAATGGGCAAAAGCATTTCATCAATTTAATTTACCCGGTATGCAGTTTACGTAGATTAAATAGAAAAGTTTCAATCAATAAGACTGAATTAAAAAAAAAGAAATTATAATCTGACTGCCAAGCATACTTAACAATTTTTGAATAGTCTAGGTTAATTTGAATGGATTGTAAAAATACATCGTCAAGTATTTTAATGGACGATTTTAAACACACTCTATATAAATTTAACATTTTAAAAATGTTTATATCGAATGTTATTCTAAATAGTTCCATTAATTAAAATGATATATATGTGTAGCGTCGTGTAGCTGTCAATTATTTTTTTAGTCGAGGGAGATAACTCGCGTTTCAGTCCGATACTTTTGTTCACCTGTAATTTATCGTCAAGACCGCGGCGGTGTTGATTTGCTGGACGACTCTACCGCGGGGGTACGCGGTTTTACCTGAGACACCTGTTTTAAACCGCGTTGCAATTTGGACCGCGGGGGTGCGCGGAAAATACGGGATCCGCGTTGACGGTACTGTATGTTTTTGAATAATAACTTTTTAAATGTCTTTTATTATTAATATTCATATAATTATTATGACTTATGGGTATGAAATACAAATGGTCAGAAATTACTTATGTTCTTTAATTTGTTTTACCCATCATTAGTTTTATTCAATTATATGCTCTTTGCATTTTTATGAATTCCCTCCATTATAATTTTACTTCTAATTAATACCTTTAATTAAGAGAACAAAAATCTATTGGAACAAGCCGACCATTGTCATCTGCAAAACTTCTCATATCTTGGATACAGAGATTTAACTGTTCACTGTGTATCTTCTTGTAAAACATTCGAAATCCCAAGAATATTGGTCGAACCTGTGTACATTTTTTTTAAAAGTACGTTTATGTCGTCTTTACATGTATTGAAGCATCATGATTTTTTTCAACGGGCTTTGACTTTGTCCCAAATTTATCGCATTTTTATCTAGATAATAATCTAGAGCATGAGAGATGTTTAAGTAGTGTCCTTTTATCAAACTGAAAGAGGGTGGATTGGATTCATTAAGATCAAGAGGAATCAGTCAATAACGATAATAGTTTATAGGGTCATAATATCAAGGTAATAAAACAGAAATACAGATACATATTTTATTCATTTAAAATAATTGCCACGGCAGAACTTACAAGTCTTCAATATGTTTTGGTCCTTTGAATTGAAATGTATGTACAGGTAACTTAAAAAATTTGTAAGCATTAAAATATCAAACATTAAACTCTACATCAAGCCTCCTATGTAATTAAAGATATCCAAAATCAAAACAAATGTGACTTTTCTGCATACCAGTGGCTCTTTTCGTTATTTCCTAGATATTTGAACATTACGCTCACACACGGAGACATTTCTGGAAACTCTTTGCACAAATTCTCGATGTCTGGCATATGCCCTTCAATAGGAGAGCGACTATAATTACGTTCTGACAAAAGATACACCTGTATGTAGTATTTCTTTAACTTTGCTTTTAGCTCCCGCTTTTGAGCTAATATTTCGTGTTTTAGTTCCTTGTCGTCGATGTTCTCGACACCCAATGAATCCTCCTGAACAGCCTGTTTAATACACTTGATGGCCGTTTCTATGAGTTCGACTGAAAGGATAAAATTTCGTTATTCACGCTCATGGAGACTTTGTTTATACAGAAATTCTGCTATTGATATTAAATCCCCTAATATATATTGCACGGGATCTCCAACCAGTCAATTTTAAAATCAATATTCCATTAGAGAATCATTCCTAAGTTCTGTTCGCTGTCGTGTAGGTATAAATTTACCATTTTCGTCCCAAATCTTTCGTCGTAAAGTTTTGCCAAAATGACCCGAGATGATCGCTGTTTCATAAGTTGCAATGCGCCGTGAAAAAAATCAAAGAAACTTCCTTGTTCTCTGTTTCCAGATGAAAATGTTGTTAATTTATGTATAGATTCTAATAGTTCACATGTCGTTTGATAATAACCAAGCCTGGAAAGAAATCTGGCTGTTTAATACGTAAGAGGAATCCCATTAGATACAACGGGGTCTATTTCTCTCGTTTTGGCAAATAACTGTGTATCTTTCAGAATTGACCGGACTAAATTTGGTCCATAGGCAAATCCATGTTTTTCTACAACGAACTGAGTAATCTGTACTGGGAATACCCGAATTGATTCGACATAGACACAAAGGGTGTTAATATCATTCGCTGAAAAATGGTCGAACAAGTTTTTTTCTTGAATGAAATAGTGTGGTAAAAACCCACTTTTCAAGTAAATCAAGAGTTTGCTCAGCACAAGAAGGAAACACACACTAAGGTTAGATTCCCACAGAGAAGATGGCATTTCTTCACATGCTTCAAAGAAGACTGCCTTTAAGTGTTTTGCTTTTAATCTTTTGCTGAGATGGAATGTCATATTCTCGAGCAGAACTTTAATGACAGCAAATCCATATAGTTGAGAATTTGTTAGACTGTCCATGACTAAACTGTCTATCAACGAAAATTCGACTTTCCATTCTATTGTAGGGTTATCACTTTGGTGGTGTGCTTTAGGTATCAATGTGCAACACATTGTAAATATTTTGATCAGTAAACTTGGAGAAGGAAAATCAAAGTGCCTTCTTCGAGTGAACCAGCCATGTCCCACAATCGAAAAGCCGCAACGTATTCCAATGTATTTTATTTCATTATACAATATTTTGGAAAGCTCCTTCATATCAACAGGAATGTCATATGCTCGTAAAAATAATCCCGATTCCGTTTGAAGGGTGTTTTGGTCAGACCTGGGAACCTGTCCATCTGGGAACTTTAACCTACAGTATCCAGGTCTTGTGTCAGAATCACCAAAATATAAATCAGACGTAAATGCATCATCCTTCACAACATCTTTTTTTGTAACCGTAAATTATGGACAAATGCAGCGGCCTTCCCCTGGACGTTATGCTTGTTGTAAAAAAATTTCATTTTATTTGAACTAGAAATATCGCGTAGTGTTATTTTTTCACTTCCATCTTCAAACCCTAACAAATGGAAAGGCGTTTCCAAAGAGGAAGGCTTAGGACTAGGCTTTATTATCAATTTTGACGGTATTAAGTGTTTCAATATTATGGTTAGATGTGGTAAAGGCACTCCAGAAATAGGATCAGTAAGTAGTGGGTCTTCAATTAAGCACTGCAGCGAATCTAAGAGAAAATAAATAGTATCAAAATGCCTTTCATACATTTTATAAGTCAGAGAGATATTTTTTCTTTTTGTAAATAATTCGTACATTTTTGCTGATATTCGTTTCATGCATGATTTGTTTACGTGCAAGGTACTTCGCAGTTGACCGTTCATACATTTAACTATCGATATTAATTAAAACCGTCAGCAGTTTATATAACATTTTTGAGTAAGTTTTCTCGTTATGTAACAAATGATAATTTTATTACTATGTCCCTGAAACTAATTAATAACGCTGGGAACAGTTATACTGCCCTCACGGAAACAGTTATATTTCACAAGAAATAATTATATTGCCCTTCCTAACCTGTAATATCATCCTCGCGTGCAATTATTCTGCATATTAATTACGTCGGGTCTAAATTCAACAGGCTAGTTGCTAAGCAAGCGTACTCGCAAACAAATCATGTCAGAACAACGTATGCGATTCGTTTTGAATTCCGTTAATTGTTTAATTGTTTAAAAACTTTGATAAATAGAATTAGAGTAATCAACTCAAGCGTGCTAAAAACAACAAACGTCAAATTGGCCTTTAATTACCGGGGAAAAGAAAACAGCTTTTGAAACTCAGTCCAGCCAGCCCCAATAATTCATTTCAACAAGAGCAGCGTCAATGCATTATCATTGTTCAAGTTATTGAAACTAAAGAGCACCGATAGACATTTTACAAAACATTTTACATTAATTTGTGAAACATGAACATTTTTCAATAAAATAAACTTGTTAATGAAAAATACGGTCGTAAACTGCTTTTATGTGCTTAAAAATGTAATATAACATGTATTACATTTCTTCTCGGGCGACAATACCATATTTGTCCCTCACACTAAAGACAAAAACTCTTTAAACAATTTTAGTGGGGTTCAAAGGTTTAATTCAAAAATATATCATAAAAAGGCCTATTACATGTACAATCATGATTACGTCTATATTTAGAAACATAAACAAAAGAGATATGGAATTCAATTATGCAAAAAATTAAAAATGACCTTGACCTTAAGAATTTCTTGTATAATAGCTCACGCTTTTATTGCAAGTGGTCAAAATGACTCTTCGTTTAGGATTTAATTGTGTTTGTTCACGCAACAGTTCTGGAATTTAACAGGAAATCACGTACAAGTATATGTGATCATTGGATCCTTTTATTGTTTGGTCTATAAGCGAAAGAGATTATGCCATTTTATTTTTAGGTTTTGACACAAAAAATAAACTCATTTGGTCGAAGAAATAATAATTATAAAAACAAAAAAACACTTATAGTTCTCTCCAAGACCTAATAACAATATGTCTTATTAATATGGAATCCCCTGGTAAATTGCCGCATTAATAATTATGAATGTATTCTAATAAAATTAATAAGAATAAGGTTAGTGAACATTCCAATATTAAACGTTCAAAATTTGTTCTTGTCGCTATTTTTGTACACACCCGAACACTTGATACATTAAGACAGTAACAATCACGAGTTGCACAGCCAGATATCAAAAGATGAAGTCTCTATCTAAAGACTGATAGGTATCTTAATTTGTTCTTAAATGCAAAAAAGTACATATTTAGTATTTTCTAATAAGGACTTCAAAGTCTTCAGTATATTTTCTAGTTAAAATATAATTATGTAGTTCTGTTTGTAACGCGTTATTTTATTGGCTTAACAAATTCATCTATATCGTATTACATAACTTGTCTACTTGTCTATTAACAGCTAGACGTTGTATTTAAATTTTATACAAATTAACGTAAGTTTTTAAAATATGCGCATTTTAAATTTATTGAAAATTAAATTAGAAAGAATGAATTTAATTTCAACCTTCGCGGTTTAAAAAAATGTAAACTGCCCCAAATTATGTTTTATCCATATAACATAGATTAAAATCAAATTCATTCTTTAAATATAATAAAAATATTTTCCAAAGGAAATTTAAATTGAAGGTCGTTAGCATTGATTTGATAGTATATATCTGTTTATTGCTACAAAAAAGATCTGCACAACATCTCAATTGTTTACTTTAATTTTATTTTTAAAACATCAATCTTAACATTTAAACAATTTTATTGAATCAACCAAGAAAAAAGGGCAGAGGAGCTATAACATCTTACTACATTATAATTCATACCTTCTGTGTCTTCCAGTTGAAGGTCTTGTCCACTGTGTGGGTGAAAAAGTTCAGCTGTTGGCAGTTGATTATCAACAATATCACGATGTGTTGCATAGCTTCTCTTTATGAAATGTAATACAAACCCTGCTGTTTTATCTAGCTCGCTTTTGGGAATGTATGTGCTGGAATGTATTGACGATATCGTTTTTCTCAGAATTTTTTCACGATCTTCCAGCGTCTTTTTTGAAGAACATACTGACAATCGACCCAAAAGCGCTTCTGTAAATATTAAACAAGACATTTACCATGAATATACTTGTAAATACTCTTATCCCAAATGTAAATACAACTTCTGGTCATTATTGCAATTAATTTGCAGAGTAAAGATATGCATTGATGCATAATGTTTTGAAACCATTACATTACAAACCATAATTTATTTTAGATAAATTTTTCTAAGAAAGTAGAATGCTACACCATATTATCAAATATTTATGAATGATGATTGGGGTAAATAGCAATGATTTTCTTTCAATTATGACTAACTGAATTGTACGAGTATTTCAAGGTAAATAGTAGAATTTATTATACCTCTGTGTATATTTTCTGTGTAAAATTGCAGCGAATATATGTAACATGTTATTCTATCTAACCGTGAGATAGTTTACGTGCTATCGTCCCATGGTGAACGGTCATCGAAACCATTCACCTGCAGCATTTGATTTCCGTCGTTCTCTGGTGTTATCTAAGTCGCTACGTTAAATTCAAAGTCCGATAACTCTGATTTGTTTACCATCAAATAAATATGCATCGCCAATAAATCTACTGACTATTCGGACTATAGCAAGTTTATTGTCCTCCTCCAGCAGCTATTTTGGCTTCGCCTGGAGAATTAATTGTTGTCTTGGGGGGGGGGGGGTACAACCATCTATTATCCTCATAGCCAGTAAACAGGTATATAATGCATGAATAGCAAAAGGAATGACTATGATAAGTTTAATCTAGTCATTTTAACATGGAATTGTGACATTTTCTTCTTGGAAGTAACTACACATGTGTCTCAATCATCTAACTAAAACAATTACTTAGATTTTGCTTAACAGATCAACCTGTTGACTCTTACAGCTAATTACCAGTTTGTCATATAAGATTTGCAACAATGTGATAAGAATTAATCTTGCCTTGCAATGATGAGATTAATATTGAACCTACTGTACGGCCAGTAGTGAAGCCAGTTCTTTGGACGTAGACTCATGTAATGAAACTCCCCAAGATGACTAAGATATATTGTAAGTCTGTTGCTGAACCGTTCCTTTACTTCTGCGATTACTTCGGTTCTCCTGATATTTTCCTGGAAGACGTAAAACACAACAACCTCTAGATAGAAGACATCAACCAGAGCCTGCAGCATGATGTGATCTCCCCACTCTCCCGATCTCTCCATTCTGACAAGATACTCTTCCCATGACTCATCGGATAAAAAGGACGATGCGTGAGCATCCCCTTTTTCTGATGAATGTGATCTCAGATAACTAAAATGGAATGCCTTCATAGAGTTACTGCTTGTCAGGGTTTGTAACTTTAATTATGCGTGTGAGAGGATTTTTCCATGTGTTGGACAGAAAACAGAAAGCAAATTCGCTGGTCACACCTAGCGCCGGTGCTGCCTTTGCTTGCAAACTAAATACCATTTAAAAGCTTTATCATGTTTGCATGATTACCTCCTTGTTTCAAACAGCTTCAGCATTTCTTGCATTACGTACATATTTTGAGAATTTACGAAACTCAACACCAATTTTTGTTGTTTGGAAATAAACAAACCTTTTAAAAACAAATTCAGCTAAATGCACAGACATGTAAAAAAAATATTTTAAAATATTTCTGTAAATATAGAATACAGATACATACTTTAATGCATCTGTCCGTAATGAAATTTCCGTGTGTCCTGGAAAACTATTGATCAAAAGCTGATCTGCAAGTGCACGAAACATACAATTTCCGTCTGGCTTGACATCATATACTTCATAATTGTTATCAGACGCAAATTTATGTATGGATCGCCGGAACACTGGGAGATTTGTTATTTGTTCCAGTCCTTTGCCTTTAAAAAACCAAAAGTTCATTTAATGAATTAGTATTATGATCTTTTTTTACTAGTATGTCATTAGATTGTTTTATGCTAAACAATTCTTCACAGAACATCGCACTACACTGTTAAAAGTAAAAAAAAAATATGTTCAGTTAAGTTTGTTTCTTTAATGTATATTTCAATTTTAAGAATCATGTAACCAAGTCCACTTCTTTAGTATGGTTTTTAAAGTTTGAAAAGTAATGTTCTATATACACAAAATTCTACATTGATTTTCTTTTCACCATATAAGAATAGTAGTTATGTTATGAATGTTAAATACTAGGAACAATTTGACTTACTAAATCTTCCTTTTTTGGAGTCTTGAACTGGTAATGTGTGATAATCGTCGGGATAGTCAAGGAAAGATTCGTTAAAAGGGTGCGTACTCCAATACTCATCTTCGCTGTCATAATAGTCTGCTTCGTCTATTTCGAATAAGTCCTTATGATCTGACATAGCTTTGGACTTGGTCTCTTTGTTAATAGTTTGTTTATCGGAGGCCTCTCGTGAATACTCTCCGTTCTGTGGTTTGGCATAGATTGGATCTAACTCAGATGAAATACTATTTGACACTAATGAATTATCTTCGTCTTTTATTCCTTCTTCACCTTTACACATTTGTTGGGTTTCTGGCTTTTTGTTGTGCTCCTTTAGTTCTCGATTATTTCTAACTTCTGATGAAAATTCTGGCTTTCGAATTGTTAATTTCTTGGTATATTCTTCATCAAAATCATTACCCTGATCTAAAGGGTACTCCGAATTATTCCAGTTTTCAATATTGTCGAAACATTTTATATTTGATTTTGTCTTGTCCTTTTCTTTCCTTTTTGAGGGATTCCCAATTGGCCCTGGTTTTTCTACGTTGATTTCCCTTATATATTGCGTAAGGGAATTTTCAGAAAAACGATCATTGATCCTTTTACTCTCAGTGAGATAATTTTCAAATATTTTCTTTTCTTCTGGAACATTACTTACAGTTTCTTCTTTTATCCAAAAACCGTTGCAGCGATGTTGCTTTTTGCTTTTCAATCAACCTTGCCACACTTTCCGAGGACATCTTGAGATGAAAATATACTTTGAAAATCGTTTTGTCTATATAGATACATTGGACGTACTTTTTTCTCAGTGCAAAACAAACTAAACATCTGCTTTATAAGGAAGTTTATCATTCAAATTGTACTATCATGACCAGGAAGGAAAGAAGTCAGATCGTGATTTTTAATTTTAACAAACAGTTAAATGAGAATTTTTTAAAAATTGAACCTTAATATATTCATTCTAATCAATCTGTGTTTATCAGTTACAGATACCACCGATAAAATTTTTTAAATTTTCTGCTTTGTTTTCGGATTTTACACATTTCCCGAATGTTGCTGAAGAAATATTTACAGTAATGCCAGTGGGGGAAAACAAATTCTGAAGCGACAAAACGAACAATGTTAATTTGTATATAATCAGTACACAATTGCAAATGTATTTTTAGGGTAAATATGCATAATTGTTGCATTATATAAATAATGTCTGTTTGAGAGAGTCACAGGCACTATTTATTTTATTACTGAATATCTTAATTTTAAAGAACGCATAACTGACTTCTTTAGGAATGACGTGAATTCTACGGCGAATTGTACGCGCATAATTTACGCGCATGTAACAAATCGTTGTATTACCCGTTGCCAAGTGTGTTGCTAACGCTGAGGGTAATAGAACGGATTATAAACTGCGTCTAAACCAATCAGATTTCAGTATTTAGCATGAAAGTATAAGAAAACAATTTGTACATTATGTATAATGATTTAAATCTTCATAATGTTTTACGGTTTTTTTTTATCAACCATATTATGTGTTCAAAATGCAAACATATGGGTATTTTAGGGTTTGTATGAATTGCATATATGTTACAGTTTCTAATAACGTATTTCTCTTAATCTTAGTCTGGTCGTTCGTAGGTACCAATTTGATGACTGCATTTCAAATGGTTAATGCCATTTGTAAACCAGTATTATCGCTATATTTTGGTAATACACGTGTCTTGATGTTATTGTTGATGCCTTATAAACGGCTTTAAAACCTCACCGTTTTGTATTCGTTCTCAGCTTAATAAATAGCTCAAATGATGAAAATGCATTGAGCAGAAATTTTAAGAATATTTAGGCTACAATTTTGGAAATGTTATGTAGATACTTTCCTTGACATGGGATATCAGAAGGGGCCTCCATATAAGTGTCAAAGGGAAAGAAAATAAGGATGACATTATGCAAAATCACACAAATATGGAATCCAGTTTGTTCATGCAATAAGAATATTCAAAAATTTTTTTGGTATGTGCAGGGGACACAGTTGAATCCAGAAGATGTTTTTAACAGATGGAAAAATTCTTTAGCAAAATATATGGTTACTATTACGAAGAAGCTCGATTGGCTAATTACCCAGAGTCAATAAAACCGTGCAATTAATGTTGCCGGCATTTATGAGACAATCAAATGCAAATTAAATGCTTAGATTATTTTGGAAAACTAAGCTGCACTTAAAGAGACTCAGTTATACAAAATGTTTTTTTTTTTGATCTGTCAAAAATTTGCGTAGCTAGAGTGCAATGAATAGGCTATTTTGTAACATACGTTACTGTCACCAAGGAGCGTTTTAGACTTTAATTCACTGTTAATAAGAGTATCTATATCCAATAAGATTTTAACTTTGTACAATGATTTTATTAGTATTTTTAATATCTATTACAATAAACAGTGATTAAAAGTATTTTTCTACAGGATTTGCCATGTCTCCAGTTCCATCCTTTTTCCACACACAATTAGAAAAAATCAAAACGATGTAATTTTATTTTCATTTCAATTATTTTTTTTTGCTGTTTAGTATATCAAATGCGCAATGCAATATTGAAAATAAGAAATGCATAAAAAATTATATTAATATAAGTGGAAAATGTTGAGAAAAGGGAAAATTTTCATTTTGCAAAATAAGAATATAACATACGTTACGCATGATCAGAGACCACTTTCAGTCGGACCTAACTTAATAAAAAACTTTTAAAACATAGACAGCAAAAAGTAAAGCTTACAACAATAATCAACTTATTAGTCGTCATTTTGATGATAAAAATCAAAAGAAACATACGTAGTGTAGCATACGATTTTCATTCTAATTGAATCAAGCAGGTAAGTGATTTTACGCGCCAAATTTGAAGTTACCTGACTGAATAGAAATGTCATTGTCCAAACAATTAGTACTACAAGTACCAATGTACTTCATGTGATGGACAGCTAATTGTTTACTGTGAGATTTTAACCTCTTTTTTGTAAACTTCAAAAGAATCATTTTGTTTGTTTTCAAATTTCCAATAGAATTGAACAGATGTGTTACACAACCATAATAAAGAGTATCAAAGATACGTTACAAGCGGTAACGCAGTTTACTTTTCTATTAAAAAAAATCATCATAATCATGTTTCACGTCATAAAAACTTTGAAAATTTTAAATACATGCAATAATCTTTGCACAACTGACTCTGAAAAGTTAATTTCTGAGCAAGATTTTCATCCATCTATGACTGAGTGAAGGAGAGTAATGTATGGTAACGCCATTAATTGTTGGGGAAAATAGCCTTTTATTTACTTTGGTTGTATTTATTATTGAGAAATTACTTTTTTGCGTCAAAACCCTTTGTACAACTAAATATCATTATATTGCGCTGAAACTCATAAGTAAAGAAGATGTATAGTATAATATATATCAGCAAATATAACTGTTGCTCGGGTGAGCGATTTGATTTTGCTTTCTATCAGTTGTATCCTTCCTTTTTGTTAATACCAACAAATAAAACAAAAACCAGTTTTTAATTTTTATAACTGTTAAGCTGTAAACGGAAGAAATAAGGAAGATGTTGCCCCCTAAAAAAAATTGGGAATAGGGAAGTTTTTAGGTGCAAGAGTGAAATATCTCCAAGTAGGGAACATAAACTTCATACAAGAAAATTGCTATATCATGATCGACTGAATGAGAATGGCATCGCATAGAAATATAACGCAATTCATTGAGAAGAAGGTGTGCAAAAATGTGTTGGATGGATTGTGGACACCGGATGATAATAAAAAACATTCCATAGAATTTATTTATACAAATTCATTGACGGAACTACAAAGTAATGAAAACATTAACGAAACGTCAAATTCTTCTGCTCAAACAGTTAAAGGTGTAAAAAATGTTTTTACAGAAAATTCAGATGAGCAACCTTTTTTGAAAACTGGACAGCAAGAAGAACTTCCTCAGGACTGTGATGTTGAAACGGAAGAGGACCCCAGCGTAGCAATAATAACAGACATAGATGACATAGACTATTTTGATAGCGATGAAGAGTTAACGGAAAAAAACGACGTAAACTATACCGAAAAGGACTTGCAATTTATCTTTGATGGATTGATCACCAAAGCCGACTCTGGTGAAGGAAGATATAGTGAGTAATTTTGTTTTTATTTTGTGAAAGATATTTTCACTTACAATTCCCATTCAAGATTCAATATCATCATAGAATAATTTTAATATTCTTTCTTTTATTTCATATCAGATTAGATTGATTTTGACTATATTTTTCACATTTTCTTATTCTTTGTAACATTTGTCTAATTAAATGGAGACCGATTTGATTTATCTATGTAAAATTTTCTTTTCGTAGGTGAAGGTTTGGACAAATATGAAAACATGCCGATTTATAAAAGATCAATACAGAAGTTTGCCAGAGAGAACGGTTTTGAAATACATGACATTATTCCTGACGGAAACTGCATGTTTCGGTCGCTTTCTGATCAATTTATGATAAATGGATGCATGGGGTGCAGCGCAGAACATCTACGATATGTTGCCGTTCAGTAAGATTTGCTAAGATACATACTCGGTGTTTAATTAAGGAGGCTAGGTGGACAACATATTACCCATCAAATCACGCGGGAAAGTTAAGGTTTCCCGATTGATTTTGTATATATGTCTAGAACGTCACTTGTCTGTACTTCATGCGACATGACTTCAGCTTTGACGTCACGATCTGCATTCCCTTCGATAACTTTCGGGGAATGTTTAATTGATATGTTAGTGAATACCGTTATAAATTTGTTAAACTCCATTATATAGATGCAGTCGTTAATACTGGTTTTACTAAATTCAATATCATTGAAATAATGTAGCTTTAAAATTCATATAAAGTAACTAACTATTAATATACGAATGGATTTGAGACTCTCCCTGCTACGTGTAAATAACATTATGGAGAAAATGCATGTTGAAAGATCAAGTTATTTTTAAAATAGTTAGCATAAAACTGGGGGAGGGGGATAAAAATCGATATGAATCACGCTCGGGAAACCTGCATATTGATTGTAATTTTTGTGCAACTCGCGCTCAAATTAGAAAATATGTGCCAATTTTGTTAACCCCAAGCAAAATTTGCAAAATATATGACTTATGAAATGATTTTTATAAATACATTTATAATTTAATGTCATTGGTCACTTGCACCGATGCGATTTAGGCGGATCATTTTAGTGTTTTAAAAATACACACATCACGTGAGTAAGAATTACAAATAAGTCACAAAAATATACGTCATCACAATATAGTATTGAATATCTCTATCAACATAATATACTAAACATTTAAAGAAATACCCCCATACAAAGTATTTTATCTGATTCAGCAATATTGTTTTCCGGTATTTTTTTTTTTTTTTTGCTTTTGGACACCTTAACATTGCTGCGTACCTATACAATTTAGATACATGTACTATTTCTTTATTCATAAATTAAATACCAAATTTATATTTTTATAATTGTATTTTGTTTCTATTTCTATATTAAAAAATCTTCTAAAAGGGATCAATGAGGTTTGTAAAAACGAAAACCCAGTCTTCTAATTGTAAAGTATTTGATTTTAGGATAAGTATGATCAATGTTAAAATCAAAATATTTTTTTAAAAAGCTCAAATATATCAAGTACATATTCTCCTGTAATTTGTATTTATGTAATAGATCTTCATGTTTAGAGATTGCTTATAATTCAATCAAAATAATATTTTTGGCTCTTTTAGACACTTACGGAAACACCCATTTATAGAGGGAAGTCATCATAAACAGTCTTTTCTGTGCAAAGAAACTTGGGAAGATTATCTCCGACGAA
>WFKH01003881.1:22443714-22501756 GCA_016163765.1 Magallana hongkongensis | reverse complement strand
CCCCCCCCCCCCCCCCATTGTGACCCCAGCCTACCCCTGAGGGTCATGGTTTTCACAACTTTGAATCAACACTACCTGAGGATGCTTCCACATAAGTTTCAGCTTTCCTGGCTGATTGGTTTCTGAGAAGAAGATTTTAAAAGATTTACTCTATATATTCCTATGTAAAAATTCGACCCCTCATTGTGGTCCCACCCTACCCCCGGGGGTCATGATTTTCACAACTTTGAATCTACACTACCTGGGGATGCTTCCACAATGTTTCAGCTTTCCCGGCTGATTGATTTCTGAGAAGAAGATTTTTAAAGATTTACTCTATATATTCCTATGTAAAAATTCGACCCCCCATTGTGGCCCCACCCTACCCCCGGGGGTCATGATTTTCACAACTTTGAATCTACACTACCTGAGGATGCTTACACATAAGTTTCAGATTTCCTGGCCAAATGGTTCTTGATCTGAAAAGAAGATTTTTGAAAATTTCACGAAAATTTTCAATAATTTCTAATTATCTCCCTTTGTAAAAGGGCGTGGTCCTTGATTTTCTCAACTTTGAATCCCCTTTGCCTAAGGATGCTTTGTGCCAAGTTTGGTTGAAATTTGCCCTGTGGTTCTTGAGAAGATGTTGAAATGTGAAAAGTTTACGGACAGACGGACAGACGGACGACAGACGAAATGTGATCAGAAAAAACCCCAGAAGAATAGAATTTGACCAAATTCGTGACCATGTCCCTTTAAAGGTCTAGTGTAATCTACTTGCAAAACTTTCTCTTTTTTATGCTGACTTAAAAGGCAATGGTATTTTTAAAACCAACTGTGCTACAAATTCTTATTATCAAAGTAAAGTGAGCTAGAAAAACGTGTGCTCGAATAAAATATACAATAATATTATCTATGGTAGGTAATCTATTGTTTAGAACAATATCATAGATAAGACTATCCCAGCCAATTTATTATTTATGCCTAGAAATGGCAACTTTACCAACAATTTGGTAACAACAATCTTTATCTTACAATTTCATATAATTATGAAGAAAAAGTTTTAGATGCATGTGACCATTGATTAAGTGCATTTTAAAGCTTATTAATTCACAAGTAAATAATTTAAGGATGTTTTGGGAAAAAAAAATTGTTGTAATTGTTTGGATTTTTTAAGAGTAGTATTATATATCAATCAAATTGTATTGATGGCCTTAACAACATTGAAATGCATTAATACTTCAAAATTAATTTTGAATATTTTGAACTCAGTCATGTCCTAAAGTGGTATGTAATGATAATGATATGTTTACGAATAAATTTTAACTCTTAAAACTGAGATATTAAATTTCTATTAATATTCTATTCTCAGACTGGTGTGTTTGATACTTTATAGTGGCATAGTGCTTGCATCATATTTTCTTATCTTCCATCTGTTTCCTAACTGTATCAATCCTTATACACTAGTTTTAAACAACAAACATCATTACTTGAAAAACCCCTGTTTTTTAAATACATGTATATATATTTCTTTTTTATACCTTCTGTTTCATCTAGCTGGAGGTCTTGTCCACTGTATGTGTTGAAAATTGTAGAATGTGGTAATTGGTCATTCACGACGTTCTGATGTGTTGCACTTTGTCGTTTCATGAAATGTGAAACCAAACCTGCTGTTTTTTCCAGTTCGCTTTGTGGAATATATGTGCCAGGGTGCATTGTGAATAGTGTTTCTTTTAGGATTTTTTCACGAGATTCCAGTGTCTCGTCTCTGGAACATACTAACAATCGACCAAGTAGCGCCTCTGGAAAAATGAAACAATTTAAAAACCAATGAACTATTTTACACACACCCTTCTACGAAGAAATCTTTTTCCTCTTTATCCAATCTTTCACAGAATATGTCCAGTGTCCATAACAAACCAGCTAATATTTAAGAATTTTGATCAATATAATTGATTTGTGTAGACAAAGGTAAAACATACCAATAATAAACCTTTAAATGGATTAATAAATTGAATTGTATACCTTAAATACATATCATTTATGACTTTGGCCAGTCTTTCCTGTGTAAGGTGACATTTCATAAGTTTAAACTCGACATAAAATGCTAGATAGTCAGCTTTAGACATTGTTTCAATTTACGTAGCAGAACAAGCCTCAAGATGAAGACTAGTATGTTTAAAAATGTTAAGAAAATTTATTGTCTTGCAAGGATGAGATCTTTGAATGAACCTACTGTATGGCCAATAGCGGAGCCAGTTCTTTGGACGTAGACTCATGCAATGAAACTCCCCAAGATGACCCAGGTATATTGTAAGTCTATTGCTGAACAGTTCCTTTGATTCTGCGATTACTTCGGTTCTCCTGATATCTTCCTGGAAAACGTTGAATACAACGACCTCTAGATAAAAGACATCAACCAGAGCCTGCAGCATGATGTGATCACCCCACTCTCACGATCTCTCTATTCTGACGAGATAATCTTCCCTCGATTCCTCGGATAAAAAGGACGATGCGTGAGCACCACCTTCCTCTGATGAATGTGATCTCAAATAACTAAAATGAGATGCCTTTATAGAGTTTGGCTTGTAACTTTGATTATGCATGTGAGAGGATTTTTCCATGTGTTGGACAGAAAACAGAAAGCACATTCGCTGGTCACACCTAGCGCTGCGGTGTATCTTGTGCTGCATTTGCTTGCAAACTAATTATTTAAACCTTTATCATGTTTGAATGATTTTCTCCTTGTTTCAAAAGGTTTCAGCATTTCTTGCATTATGTACACATTTTGAGAAAATACGAAAATTAACACCAATAATGTCTATGAAAACCAAACGAAAAACAATATTTAAAATATATTGTCTTTTTTTTAAAATGTTGTTGAAACATAGAACATCTCTTGATTTACTGATGAGCAGAATTTTTCTTAACCCTAGCATATATATTGATTAAGATTATATTAATATATTTTTGATCCGTGTGCTTGAATTTTTAAAAGCATTATCCACACTGAACCTGAATCTTTGCACGTTGATGGGTAGGATGATAAATATTTGGTGACAAACAAACTTTTTGAAAGCAAATTTAGCTAAACGCACACACATGTAATAAAATATTTTAAAGTATTTCTTTAAATATAGAATATTGATACATACTTTATTGCATCCGTTCTTAATGAAATTTCCGTGTGTCTTGGAAAACCATTGATCTGCGAGTGCACGAAACATACAATTTCCGTCTGGCTTGACATCATGTACTCCAAAATTGTTATCAAACGCAAATTTATGTATGGATCGTCGAAACACTGGGAGATTTGTTAATTGTTTCAGTCCTTTACCTTAAAAAAAAAACCAAAAAGCTCGTTCTATGAATTAATATTATGATCTTTCAATACTAGTATCTCATTAATATTGTTGTATGTTAAACAATTCACTACAGAACACCACACTACATTGTTAAAAGTAAAAAAAAAAATCAACGAAGTTTGTTTCTTTAATGTATGGTTCATTCTAACTTGTAACAAACAATGCTTTTTGTTCATTTAATTTTTGATCGTCCATTTGTACGATTATGTAACAAACACCACGTTTTTAGTATGGTTCCTTATGTTGAAAGGTAATGTTTTATATACACAAAATTCTACATGAATTTTCTTTTAAACATTAAGAATAGTAGACTTACTAGTATGAATAGTTGGAACAATTTGACTTACTAAATCTTCCTTTTTGGGAGTCTTGAACTGGTAATGTTTGATAATCGTCGGGATAGTCGAGGAAAGATTCGTCAGAAGGGTGCATGTTCCAGTACTCATCTTCGCTGTCATAATAGTCTGTTTCGTCTATTTCGAATAACTCCTTATTACCTGACAAAGCTATGGACGCTGTATCTTTTTTCATAGTTTGTTCATCGGAGGCCTCTTGTTTATACTCTCCGTTCTGTGGTTTGCCATGGATTGAATCTAACTCAGATGAGATGCTATTCGACACCAATAAATTAACTTCGTCTTTTATTTCTTTTTCACCTTTACATAGTTGTTGGGTATCTAGCTTTTTGTTGTGCCCGTTTAGTTCTCGATTATTTCTAACTTCTGAGGGAAATTGTGGCCTTCCAATGAATGATTTCTTAGTAAATTCTTAATCAAAATTATTACTCTCCTCTGAAGGGTACTCAAACTATTCCAGTTTTCAATGTTGTAGAAAAACTTCATTTCTGATTTTTTCTTATCCATACCTCCTCTTTTTGCGTGATTCCCAATTGGCCCTGGTTTTTCTACGTTGAAAGTCCTTACATCTTGCATACAGAAATTTTCAGAAAAACGATCATCGGTCCTTTTGCTATCAGTGAAAGAATTTTCAAATATTTTCTTTTCTTGTATGACATTATTTACAATTTCGTCCTTTTTCCAAAACCGTTGCAGCGATGTTGCTTTCTGCTTTTCAGTAAACCTTGCCACGTCTTCCGAGGACATATTGAGATGAAAATATACTTTGAAAATCTGTTTGTCTATATAGATAAATTGAGCGTACCTTTTTCTCAGTGCAAAACAAACTAAATATCTGCTATATAAGGAAGGTTATCATTGAAATTTTACATGACAAGGAAGAAAAAAGTGAGATCGTTATTTTTAATTTTAAACGAACAGTTATATGAAGATATTTGTAAAAAAAAATGTTGACCCTTAATACATTCATACTAATCAAAATGTGATTATCAGTTACAGGTATCACCGATCAAACTTTTTTAATTTTCTGCTTTGTTTCGAATTTTAAACATTTCCCGAATGTTGTTTCAGAAATATTTACAGGAATACCGGTGTGGTAAAACAAAGTCTGAAGCAACAAAACGAACACAAGATTTACAATGTTAATTTGTATATATTTAATACACAATTGCAAATGTATTTATAGGTATATATGCATTAAATGTGACATAACACTCTATACATTTTGTAAACATTAATGTCTTAAAGTCAAAGTGGTGTCTGGTATTGATAGGTTTTTATATCAATGGTTAATGTATAAATCATAGTCCGACGATTAAGACATACAGAATAAGAACAATGAGGTTTATCATTTAAAATGTTTTATACTTTCGATCATATTAATATTTGTTCAAAATGCAAAACCCATGGCTACTTGCGTGTCGGTATAATTTTCATATTTGTTTCAGTTTCTAAAACCTTATTTCACCTAATCTGGAAGTTCGTATGGATTAACTCAAAGACTACACTTCAAATGGTTTATTCCATATGCAAGCCAATATTATACCTATATTTTGATATTACACGTTTCTTGATGCTATTGTTTGAAGCCTTCCAAACGGCTTTAAAACCTCACCGTTTTGTATTCTTTCTGATCTTACTGTGGTATGGAACATCCATTTTAATGTCAAATAAAAGTATATCATAATCAAAATACTATCACCAGTGTAAAATTTTTAAATCTTATAATATCTAACCCAAAAATACGTTTTAAATATTTTTGGAAAGGTAAAAATAATAAAAATCCCAGTAGAATTTGTACTCACGACTTATATATTCCTTGATAACACTCTAACCCATTGCACTATGCTGTTAGATAACAATTTTGCGAAAGAAAAAATTATAAAAGTATCTCTATTTTAATGTTTATTTCGATAGGAAGTACGTCACAATATGACGATATACCATACCACATTAGCTAAAATGATGAAAAATGCACTTAGAAATTTTTTTTAAAGAATATTTCGGCAACATTCATTTGAATGCAGATGTTTTATCACATGAAAAAATTCTTTAGTAAGATATATGGTTAATATTTGTAAAGTTGAAGAGGAAGCAAACTAGTATGATATGAAACTACTTTCAGTCGGACCTACCTTTATAAAAAAAACTTTTTAAACCATTAATTAATGCAAAAAGTAAAGCTTACAGCAATTATCCATTCAATAGTCTTTATTTCGATGATAAAATTCGAAAGAAACATACGTGGTGTAGCATACGATATAATTCTAATTAAATCAAGCTGGTAGGTGACTTTACGCGCCAAATTTGAAATCGCCTGACTGAATAGAAATGTCATAATTCCGTACATAAAATTGCTGGCAACTGAGCTATTCTAGATACCCATAATTGATTACACACTGTACTAAAGAAGGGTACAAGATACACCCTTTTCAATTCAAACAATTAGTACCACAAGTACCAATGTCTATCATGTGATGGACAACAATTTGTTTACTGTTAGATTATATAAAACTCTTTTTTGTAAACGTCAAAAGAAGAATTTTGGGTTGTTGTTTTTTTTGCAAATTTCCAATGCAATTAACCAGATGTGTTTTACAAATATGATAGAGAATATCAAACGTACGTTACAGTCGGCAACGTAGTTTACTTTTCTATCTAAAATATCAAAATCATGTTTCACATTATAAAAACTTTGAAAATTTTACATACATACAACTCACCCTGAAAAGTTAATTTCTGAGCAAGATATTCATTCATCTATGACTGGGAGAAGGACAGTAAGTAATGTATGTTACACGCCATTGATTGCTGGGGAAAATGGTCTGACTTGAAAGCCTTAGTTTGGATAAAACAACAATTAAAGCCAAAAACTAACTTAATCCTATTTTGCTGCAGAATTTCTTGATGGTCTTCAAAATTTTCACATTTTGCAAAACATCATATTTTCAATTTTTTCTCTGTTCAATTGCACGCTTTTCTTGATTTTTGATGCATTAATTATTCAGAACAAAATACATTTTTGTGTGAAATCCCGTTGTACAACTAAATATCATTGTTTTGCACTGAAACTAAAAAGTAAAAAAGTTGTATAATGTAATATATGTCAGCAAATATAACTGTTGCTCGGGAAGCGATTTGACTTGGTTTTCTATCAGTTGTATCCTTCCTTTTCGTTAATACCAGCAAATGTTACAAAGATCAGTTTTTAGCTCACCTTGATCGAATTGTTAAAATAAAGAGCACAGTCCTTATTAAAGGGGAGATAATTGCAAAACAGTAAAACTAGGGTGCATGTCTTTCACAATCTTCTTCTTAAGAACCACTGAACCAGAAATGCCAATATTTTTACCAAAGTTTGTATATGGTGAAGATTCTAAATTGTTAAAATCGTGACCCCGGACTAAAACTAGCGCCCCAAGAGGGGTTCAAATTTTGACACAGAAATATGTAGGGAAAATCTTCTTCTCAAGAAATACAATGCTACAATTTGTGAGATTACTATGCAGCATCCTCCTATAACTTAGATTCTAAATTGTTAAAAATTGTGACCCCCGGACCAATAATGTGGACCCAATAAGTGTTCAATGTTAAACATAGAAATATATAATAAAAATGTTTATAAATCTTCTTCTCAAAGAATACAATGCTAAAAATTTTGATATTACTATGCAAGCATTCTCATATAATGTAGATCTGAATTGTTAAAATCGCGACCCCAGCCTAATATTTGGGCCCCAAGAAGGGTTCAAAGTTTGACATAGAAATATATAGGGAAATGTTTAAAAATCTTCTCAAGCACCACAATGGTACAATTTGTGAGATTACTTACAAGCATTCTCGAATGATGTAGATTATAAATTGTTAAATCGTATCCCCCGACTAAAACTGGAGCCCCAAGAGGGGTTTTAAGTTTTACAAGGGACAATGTTTATTTTTTTTTTGTCAAGAACTAAAATGCTATAATTTGTGAGATTACTATGCTTGCATCCTCCTATAATGTAGATTCTAAATTGTTTTAACCGTGACCCCTGCACTAATACTGGGGCCCGCAAGAGGGGTTTAAAATTTAACATACAAGGAAATAGAGATAATGTTCAACAATCTTTTTCTCAAAAACTACAATGCTACAATTTTTTAGATTACTATGCAATTATCAATACTGTAGGTTCTAAACTCTTGAAATTGTAAACCCGGACTAATTCTTGGGGCTCCAAGAATGCATGGTTCAAGTTTGACAAAGAAATATATAACGGCAATGTTTAAAAATCTTATTCTCAAAAACTTTAATTCTACAATTAGTATGCAAGCATTCTTAAAAAGGCTAGATTCTAAATTGTTTAAACTGTGATCCTAGACTAAAACTATGCCCCAAAGAGGGGTTCAGTGTTTAACTTTGAAATATTATTGGGAAAATATTTAAAATCTAAAATAAAATGATACAATGAACTGTTGTTCAGGTGAACAATGTAGCTCATTGGCCTCTTCTTAATTATTATGACCGTTAAGCTGTAAACGGAAGAAATAAGGAAGATTTTGCTCCCAAAAAACTGGAATAAGGAAGTTTTTTTAGTGCAAGAGTGAACTATCTCCAAATAGGGAACATAAATTCATATAATAAAATTGCTATCTAATGATCGACTGAATGAGAATGGCATCGCATAGAAATATAACACAATTCATTGAAAAGAAGGTATGCAAAAATGTGTTGGATGGATTGTGGACACCGGATGATAATAAAAAACATTCCATAGAATTTATTTATACAAATTCATTGACGGAACTACAAGGTAATGAAAATGTGAAAGAAAACATTAACAAAACGCCAAGTTCTTCTGATCAAACTGTTGAAGGTGTAAAAAATGTTCGTAAAGAAAATTCAGATGAACAACCTTTTTTGAAAACTGGACAGCAAGAAGAACTTCCTCAGAATTGTGATGTTGAAACGGAAGAGGACCCCAGCGTAGCAATAATAACAGACAAAGATGACATAGACTATTTTGATAGCGATGAAGAGTTAATGGAAAAAAACGACGTAAACTATACCGAAAAAGACTTGATATATATGTTTGATGGAGTGATCACGAAAGCTGACCCTGGTAAAGGAAGATATAGTATGTAATGGGTTTTTTTTTAAATTTCATATTAGATTATATTGATTTAGATTTTTTTTTTACGTTTTCTGATTCTTTGTAACATTTGTCTAATTAAATGGAAAACAATTTGATACATCAATGTAGAAATTTTTGATATTTCTTTTCGTAGGTGAAGGTTTGGACAAATATAAAAACATGCCGGTTTATAAAAGATCAATACAGAAGTTTGCCAGAGAGAACGGTTTTGAAATATATGACATTATTCCTGACGGAAACTGCATGTTTCGGTCGCTTTCTGATCAGTTTATGATAAATGGATGCATGGGGTGCAGCGCAGAACATCTACGATATGTTGCCGTTCAGTAAGATTTGCTACAATACATACTCGGTGTTTAAATAAGGAGGCTGGGTGGACAACATATTACCCATCAGATCACGCGGGAAAGTTAAGCCTTCCCGATTGATTTTACATAGATGTCTAGAAAGTCACTTGTCTGTACTTCATGCGATATGACTTCAGCTTTGACGTCACGATCTGCATTCCATTCGATAATTTTCGTGGAATGTATTGAAACGTTAGTGAATGCATTTATAAATTTGTTAAACTCCGTTATATAGATGCAGTCGTTAATACTGGTTTTACTAAATTCAATATTATCGAAATTTTGTAGCTTTAAATTTTATGTAAAGTAACTATTAATATGTTAATGGTTATGAGACTCTTCCTGCTACGTATAAACAACCTAATGAAGAAAATGCATGTTGAAAGACCAAATTAATCTGAAAATATTTAGCGTAATTTTTTTTTGGGGGGGGGGGGGGGGGGGGAGATAATTACTAATATGAATCACGCTCGGGAAACCTGCAAATTGATCCTAATTATGTTGTAAATTGCGCTTTTAGAAAAGATTTGCCAATTTTATTGTTAAGCCCAAGCAAAAACTGCAAAATGTATGACTTATCAAATGATGTTTCATAAATATATTCATAATTTAATGTAATTGGTCATCTGCACGGATACGATTCAGACTAGTTTTAGAGTTTTAAGATTGCACATGTTACATGATTAAGAATTACAAATGAGTCACAAAAATATACTTCAACAAAGTATAGTGTTGAATGTCTCTATCAACATGAAATACATAAGACTTAAAGAACTGCTTACGTTATAAGTATTGAAGCTGAATCAACAATACCGTTTTCCGTTTTTTTTGGTTTGTTTGTATGGTTGGTTAGTTTTTCTTTGCTTATGGACACCTTAACATTGCTGTGTACCTATACAATTGAGATACATGTTCAATTTCTTTATCCATAAATTAAATACCAGATATATACTTTTATAATTGTATTTTTTCTATTTCTTTATTAAATAATCTTCTAAAGGAGATCAATGAAGTTTTAGAAAACGAACATCCAGTCCTCTTATTGTAAAGCATTTGATTTTCAGATAAGTATAATCAATGTTAAAATATTTTTTTTTAAAAAGCTCAAATATATCAAGTAAATATTCTCTTGCGATTTTAATTTATGTGATAAATCTTCATGTTAAGAGATTGCTTATACTTTAATCAGAATAATATTTTTGGTTCTTTTAGATACTTACGGGAACACCCATTTATTGAGGGAAGTCATCATAGACAGTCTTTTCTGTGCAAAGAAACTTGGGAAGATTATCTCCGACGAATGTCCAAGGCCAAAGAATGGGGAGATCATCTAGTTCTCCAAGCTGTCGTTGACGCTTTTGACATCCACATCACTGTATTCAATGTTTTCCATCAAGATGTTAGACGAACTATTCTTCAACCAGAGTCTAACGCTAAAAGAAGAGGCATACGTATTTTCCTTGGACACATTGGAGAATTCCATTATTTGAGTCTGCGACCGAGGGGCTGGCGCCATCTTTGGCCTTTTAGTAAACTTAGTATTTTTTAAAATCCAATCGGAAAATGCATATAAATGCGTAGATTAAATTAAATTAGATTATAATAATGCATGAGATTATCAAAATGTCTTGAATTCTTGATATTTGAAAAAGCTACAGCACTTTATATCTATAATGTTAATTACTCTATTTAGGATGCCCAATAATACTAATGGTGTTTAAAACAATAGAATTGATGATTTTTTTTTTGCAGAATCAATTCTGTGCAGAACACTTGCTTGTTCTCGACACTACTCCCCGTCAGCAAGACTGGACATTATCAGAAACAAATTCGGAGAAATCAAAGCGGGTAAAATACTATCAGAAGAAGAATATACGGACAGGATCGAAACTCACACTGAAAATTTCCGCACATACAGTACCGAGTCCATGGCTTGTCTTGAAGAAAATCATGGAGAGAATATGTACCTTGAAACATATTCTTTGAATGAGTCAGAACTCCAAGCAACGACAGGTAAGACAAATTCACATAAAAATTCTAAATTTGATTTGTAGGAAATATTTTCTGAAGCATCTTACACTATTTTAATTTATCTTTAGAAACTACAGTGAGCAGTTTTCTAGATCCAATGAATACAGATATTATTACCGGGATTCCTTTCTTTCATCTTTCTTATATATTTAAACAACTTTTTCCAAACCGTCTCATGAACCCGTACATAGGGATGAAACTCCCGCTGCTTTACCATAATGTATGTATCGTATTCCTTGGATCAAATGCAACAGGAATTGATGTTTATTTAAGGGATATAAGCAAATCGCAAAAAAAGAGAAAATTCTATAACAAATATCGTGAGAAAAGGGTGCTATCAGCTGCCATTTTACCAGTAGAATATGTTGTGAAACATAGCAATGAATGCCATCACCTGTATGCTGACTCTTCCAGAACACATTCTGGTTATAGTCACATAAAGATTCCATATAATGATACAATGGTGCCTAAACAAAATGTAGTAAAAAGGGACAACGAGATTTATCTCAAAGAATTAAATTTACAAAAAAACCTATCAACTCTAAATCTTCCCGAGAACATCAATGTGAAATATATTAGTTTGTTGTGTGATACATTTCCCCCACATGCAGAGGATTGGATGAAACGAGAGCGACAATTTTCTTTCCCTTCACAAAAGCTTGTACAACGAATTCTCAGTCGGGGATGTTTATTAATAAAGAAAGCACACCCGCAAAGTAGAGATCCAGAAATTGAGTGGAAGTACGATTTTTCATTAGCTGAACAGGAGATGTTGACGACTGGCCTGACCCAACATCAGATATATGGTTTCTGTGTGTTCAAAGTCCTCACAGAAAATGTAACATTTCATTTATCAAAACAATTAAAATATAGCCATTTGATTGCTGTATATTTCAGGGCTTTAGAAGATATCCCTGTTGAATTGTGGGAAACAAACGTCAGTGGATGTTTGCTTTTTGTCACAAGTTCTTTAGTAGCCCGTTTAAAAGCAAAGCATCTTCCTCACTATTTCATGCCTTCGTTTAATCTTATAACAAGCTTTTCACCAGAGGAGATCAACGAGATCTGTGTAAATATTGAATGTATCCGTATGTTTCCATTGACTGTTATACAAATAACAGCTGAAAACCATGGTTATACTTTTGCTGAAAATTTAATTAGGATGGTTCTTAAAGACTGCAAAGATTTTAAACAAAACAGAGATTCGATAACATTATTCACCGAAGCATTTATACCAGGAACTGTCGGCTCCATGAAGGTGTACACCAGGCTTGGTTTTTACAACAGTGCATTAGATATATTCAGATACCTCTATGAGCAGATGCTCTTTCTTCAAATGTCGGACGGTTGCTGTGAAATTCCTAGTTTTCTGGATATCTTTGAGAAAATTTTAGAAAGCTTTCACCAAAGATCTACTCGTGTTATTCTTGCAAGATTATTTGACAAAAATTTTGCAGCTGATGTTTTAAGCAAAGTCGTCGATAAGCGTGCAACATTTGCAAAAGATATTTTACCCTGGAAACCCTATTTTCACATGAAATGGATGGAAATTCCAAAACAAACGGATACTGACTTTAACTCATTGGCAGATTATTTCTTTTCTTGTAGTATAAAAGAAACTGATAAAAGAAATGTAACCCTTGCAACTGCCACACTAGAAACAGCCATAGCTTGTGTGCAAAAATCTATTGAAATGGATGCAATTAATAGTGATGAAATAGAAGACCAAAGTCTGAAAGAAGAAATAACAGCTCAAAATGAACAGCATTTGTTAATCCTTCGCAGGAAGCTGCAGGAGTTTTACATTTCTCTTTATGGTATTTCACGGTTGTTTCTTACAGTCTCACCCTTAGATAAACACATGAATCATATTGAAAAATTATGCATCGAGCTTCCAGAAATGGCACTTCATGCCAGTTTTATGTTTACATATTTGCACAATGACGAAAAAGCTAACGAGTACAGACACAAAATTGTTAAGAAAAAACAGTAGCGATATGATAACACATCAGTTTTATAAAAAGAGGGAACACAATCTACGCCCGCATCCAATAAAAGACATTCTAAACTGTAGGTAAAATGCATAGGGTAAAAAGAAACTTTTAAAATTAAGAAAGTTTTTGTAGATTGGACTTGAAGTCATTTTAGCTTAAAATGATTTTTTACATTTTATTTACCTTTATATTCAATATGAGCAACGACCTACGACTTTCGACAAAACTCAGTTATCCTTTGAAAATTGTTAATTTCTCTTGACGTCTAATATTGAATAGGATATTATGTAAATAGTTTTATGAAATCATCTAGTGTAAATTTATTTTGCAGCGTCATTTATTGAGCGATTTACTAGGAAGTTTCTAAGTAGAGATAGTTAATAAATGCCCAGATCCGTATGTAAACAATATGCCACGAACTGACCATATGATAAAGGAACGCTATGTTTTAAACACATAAAAGGTCCATGCTTCCCTATTTATAGCCCTTGTTAACGAAGATCGCTTTCCTGTTTATAGGGAATAAAAAATGCCCTCTAAGCTTTACTTCCTTGTCTGTTTGAAAATTTGAATACCACATATAATTACGTATACCATTGTGAATTCTTGAATACCATGCGGAACCGTTCCTTTACATGTACTATGTATAGCCCCTCCGGTAACTCAATAATGCTTATTCTTTACTACTTGTAACTTGTAAAACATTTGGTTTTACTTAAGAATTTTCCTCAATATCTGTTTATTTTGCATCACAGTTATATATTATTGAATATTTCGTAATAAAAATTAATCTTACCAACATGTTTCCTTTTCAAAACGTTCTACATGGGATACTTTATTTCTATGTTGTCCTTCCCTTAAAATTGTATTTATCCAACTTTGCAGGAGCATTATTATCAATCCGTTTATTTTCTGTGAAATTGTTATGAAATGTTATGATTTCCTGTTATTCATAATTTAACTTTTCTTCTTTTTCCACAAATGTTTGCAACGGAAAGTGTTCTTTCCTTTTTTAATTTTTTTATCAATTGTATAACATTTTTTTGAGGACATCTTAAAACGCATGGATATAATTTATCTAAATAAAAAAAAACCCGGACATACTGACCTTGTTGGCAAGAATACTAAAATATTACATATTTGACAAGCTATTATGTCAAATACATCGCGACAGAGAAGGAAGGAAGAAAGAAAGCGAAAACCTGATTTTAAACTTAAATTACAATTGAGGATTAACATTTTTTTTCGCGATATACGTGAAACCATATTTAAAATAATCATCAGAAAACTAACTCACTCAATTAAAAACCAATTTCATATTTACTTTTATCAGAAAACAGAGACAATGGAAGCATGCAATTTTTTAAATCATAATTGTTGTAATGTATTCAGAAACACTTTTTCTTCTCAGTCATCACGGTTGAAAATGTTATTCATTTTATGCAAAAATGTTGTCCGGTCTTTGTCAGTTTTCCCCACCGGCATGCATATTTGCAAATAGATAATGATTGATTTTATGTTTGTCCCAATGTACAATGTTATTCAACACATAATGAAATTGATTTTCACTTGATTTTCGCTTAATACTAGCAATGTTTATAAGAAACTATCAATATTCTTGCTCTAATTTTAAATGTAACGTTAAAAACAATCAGATCCAGCAATTATATACCATACTTATTGTCCAATTGTTTAATTCGTTTTCATTGATTGTGTAGCTTATTATTATTATTTTGTTTATTGGGCCTCCCGACTTTACATTGGCTTAAGTTTAATAGTACCGTCTTTAAGTATCTTTTATTCAAAATGATCAAATTGAAATAAAATAATTTCAAATAAGTGTTTTATTTCTTTCATTTACGGGTTACAAACAATTGTGGAGGTATTTTGGATACAAGACCCAGATTTATCTGCTTAGTTATGTAGCATTTGGTAAGTTATTAAAAGACAGAGTATACTTCAGCTACTTTGTTACGAGTTTTAACTCTAGAATTGATATGAACATTTTTAATACACAAGTCGAATTTATCACAGTTTGTCTATTGTACGTATATATTACTAATATAAGTCGTTCGGAAAACACAGACAGATCTCAATTATGCACTTCCTGTATAAATCAAATTCTTATGAAAGAAGGAATCCCAATCTAAGCTGATGATTTTGTTTATATAATTCAACATCAATTATTATTTACTTTCTACCTTAGTAAACAATATTGATGACATCCCGGTTTCCATCGTGTAAGCTTTTTTATCAGATTGCACAAGTGCATGGTGAACATCCCTTTATCTTGAAAACTCTTGCACGTTGTTGCTTATTACATCATAACATTTTCGATTGCAAGCTAAAGTTGACACATTATGCACGTATTGTGTTATCTTTTATTGAAAAACAATGATAATACCAGCTCTTATTACCTGCGCTGTTTCGGAAAATGCAACTATGTTGAAAGAGATATATTTATAAATTGGGTAAACAGAAAACCCTCCAAAAATACTAAAATTTCAAATTCGATATTGTCATGATATTTTATGTATCAAATTATGAGGGTACATATTGTTTCTATGAACAGAAATAAGTAACTAAAGCCAAATAGTCCTATTAAAATTGACTAAAAAAGTAACGTCGATGGACGTCACGGAGCAAGGAAAAGTTATAATAATATACAATCAGTTTGGGGGAAAAAAAAGACGCAAAGTGTGAAAATGCGCAATGATGCAAATAATATGTCGAAATCTATTTGCACATTATTGTTTTAATGTAATGGGGGTGGTGCAAACTGTGTTACCGGCACATCGACAAAAACACTTTCTATCAATCAATTTTTGGTGGAACAAAATAGTAACGTCATTTGACGTTCAAGGTTTTCTGTTATGTGAACGAAGAGATACGCGGTGAAAAGAAAGGAAAATAACGAAAAAGTACATGTAAATTATGATTCTCGTACAAAAATACCTTTGATACCTTTAAATGAAGCTTCACATATCACTACAAAAAATGTTAGTGCATTAAACAATTTGTTATAGTCTGTCCCAGGTTATCGTTTCTATCACATTTAGTTGATTTTCTTAACAAATATACATACATGTACTTGTCACTGAAAAACGATTAAAATCAATATATTTCTAGGATATCTTCTTTCACGTGTTCCCTCTTAATACACGAAGAATATTTACAGTAGCGAAAATACATTCTTTCGGGGATTTGCAATGGGAAACACTGACATTTTTATTCACTCGGGTTTTCTCGGGACTCCTCGCACAATTTTTCAAATCAATCATCTTGTTACTTTTCATGTCGTTTCAGTGCAATGCAAAATACCGTGGACTTTTTATTTTTCTCGTGTTTTGAAACATGAAGCGATAGAGGGGACATTTCAAAACAGAAAAACTTGACTGTTTTCATTCCAGTACATAAGTGTAGATGGGGTAAAAGATATTAATGATTTTCGATATACTACGCAAAAACTGGTGGAAGCAGAGACATGGTACGGAATATTAACAATAAATGCTTTCTTTGGTGATTCATGCGGGATATGAAGGTGGCGACATTAATGTAATTTTTTCTGCAGTGATCGCTACCTTCATAACCCGCATGAATCATCAAAGAAAGCATTTTATTGTTTATAATTACATTTTTCTTTTAACAAATTAATTAACTGATCTTAAAAAGTAAGTAAAATTACATGTAACTAAATTGCTGTTAATGTACTTTAGTACGTTAGCTAAAAGAAACAGCCAAATCGTTCCCTATGGGAATTTGAGTCCGACATCATCATAACTATTTCGTGCAGTCCGTGATTTTTCTTATGATGCCGGAGGTTTCAACTAATCGATAAAAACGGGGCGTGTAAATTTTAGTCCTGTCAGTTTCTACAGAGCTATGAATGTACAATCAATTTCTGTAAGAAATAGAGCGAATCATACTTGGTTGATGTAAATAAATTGTTATGACTTTCATAAAAACTAAATGATAGACAGCGACATTGTATACGTATTTAATGATTGACCATTGGACACCATGTCGATGCATCTGAATATCAAAAGAAAATAATGATAGAATAAAAAAGTAAAATGCATAACATATCTATTACAGTTGAAATTGAATTTTGACTTATGTATGTAGAACTTCGAAGTACAAGGACGGTACCCTTCCAACCCATTTTCTAAATAAACAATTTTTTGAGTTCTTTCCCTACTATTTTTTTTTTTGCTTCCCCCCCCCCCCCCCAATGATATGTGCAAACTTATAAATGAAAAATATTTGATCTCTTCTAATGGCCAAAAATGATGGTCAAAAGTTCGTAGTCAATGTATATAATTGAAACCAGTTGTGTGAAAGTATGGCTCTACCTTATTCATAATGATTTAGACAATTTGTTTTATAATGTAAGAAAACTTTTTTGTTTTGCATTCACGTGTATAATAATTCGATTTTCATTTAGTGGCGTTGATTAAATAATCTTAAATAATGGTTATTATTTCATTGCGAATGATATGTGAAACTATTACATGAGGTTTTTTTTTTTTTTTTTGGGGGGGGGGGGGTGGTGGTCGTTTTCGTTGTGCATTGTCATGGAATAAACGATTTTCTTCCTTATTACATATATGTTCTCATATAAGATTGCAAAATCAGTTTAAGTTAGTTTTTCTGGCCAATTGATTTTGAAGAAGATTTTTAAAGATCTTTCTCTATATATTCCTATGTAAAAATTCAGCCCCCCGTTGTGGCCCCATCCTATCCCAAGGAATCATGATTTGAACAAACTTTACTCTCAGGTGTAGCAATTGTACAACAATCTGAATTTGACAAACTTGTTTTGTTGCTGAAATACGAGATTTGGACCGTGTTCGTGATTGTGATATTTTGTAAATTATTGATAAATTATAGAATTTGGATACCAGATAATGCCGAACACTAGGCGTAAAATGTGCATTTACTGCACACTACGTTAAGCATACTTAATTGCTTTTTAAAGACACGCACATGCACACCGACAACTTTAATTGTGTAACAGAGCTAACACCAGCTTTTTCTTTATAAACGTACTAGAAAAACAGTGTACAAAGATGCAAATTAACTAAGACATTGCAAAGTATCGTTGATCAATAAAGTTTGACTATTTCTATATATACCGTTAGTCAGAGAATATATTCGATCAACCACATTGTTTGTTTTTTTTATTTAATTGTAAAGCCATTCATAACTAACGTAATGGCAATCGGTATATATAATGTTAGTTGTAAAATTACACCATGTGTGCAAAACAATATCCTAACACAATAAATAGTTTGTGTCCAGCCAATTTATGTTAATTCATACTTCTATTTGAAAACTGTCTTACTCTTTTAAACAAACACCATAGACAAGAAAATTTGATTTCAGGGTTTCCATTTTCTTCTTATTTATCTACAACGTTTTCAAAGAAAGAAAGTCGCCATCAAATAGCTCAGGATATCAAAAAGTAAACTCTCAATTTCACGAAAAAAATAGGAGTCTTTCTAGGTGTTTTTTTTTATCCGGACTCGGAAGTGTAAAAAAGGTAGACTTCTGGTTCTCGTATTGATATAACAGTACTTTACCCAGTAATACATGTAACTATTTTATCTTCTATTTCTTTCTACTTATGCAACCTATATATGTACATCTTCGCTAGCCAAGTGTCCTATTCGTTTTTCAACGAATCAGACACTTGGCTAGCGAAGATGATGTATGTTATGTTGTTGTATGATGTATGTTCAAATAAGGCTAATTACACGTTCAAAAATCAATTCAATTAGCATTCACACAGACAGTCAAACATTAACATTTTTGAAAGTGTGTCCTTTGCTCAATATCAATTGTTTAAATGATAAGAGTAGAATATTAAAAGTATTATAAAAATAATTATTCCTTCCTAACTTCTAACAATTGATATTCTAGTATGGGGTTAAGGTCAAGATCTAGTAAATGATGCCAGAATGTCTTTTTTGGTGCTAGAAGCATTATGACGTCATCATTGATTTTGTGAATCTTTTTCCTGTACTTAGCGGCTTGAAAATAATTATAAAGAAAATAAATAATTTCTGGACATTCGATATGAAATCATGGAAAAAGTAAATTCGATACCTATATTCAATATGGCTTGATTTTATAGAGGAGGTCAATATCTTGTTTAATGCCGTTTTTGGAGAGACTGTATGCATTCTAGAGATATTTCAGTAGTCCAAAATGGGAACCCCCCCCCCCCCCCCGATTTGTTACATATTTCCTTCATATTTCATGTAGGAAACTACAGTTTAAAACATGAATTGTCATTGTGTTTACCGAAAATTTAAGCCCCGATACACCCTATCAAACAAAGCTATTGTTATGAAGCATCATTAAAATAACTTTTATCTTGAATCTTTAATTCAATAAACCTGTGGGCATCTTTCATTTACTAGATCTTGACCTTAAGCGAGCTATTTTTATCATGATGGTACACTTTATTAGAATTTCTTACAAAGTCATAGTTTAGCACAACGATTCTAGCAGCTTCAGTTTCAAAGTGACGGAGATCGCTATGATATTTTGATGTCAACGGTGATATGTGTCAAAACAGGACTTAAAAGCATCGCTTCCAAGAATTTGAGATAGTGTTATAGACAAGGTTATTCCCTTAAAATAACAAAAATCTTCCTTGGGTCTTTGCTATTTCCGAAAATTTCCGGACTGTTTATCATCACAAAAATATAATCAATTATATGTTGCTCAACAACAAAAAAATTCACTTGCAATATGCGTTAAGGTTTTTATCTCTATTAAATTCCTAATATTGACTGTTACTAATACGTTTAAAACAAGCAGAACACTCAGAAATGATTTTGCTGAAGTATATATGAGACTTAATATAGAGAAAAAATTATTTCTTGTACATCTCCATAAAAAGATACATTTAGTTGTAGCATATATGGCAATAACTTACCTTTTAAAAGTAATATACCTCATCATTTCCCTTGTACGTGTTTAAAATTTAAAAAAGCGGAAATTGTGATCTTTATAGTATTATTAAAACATTCAGACATATTTAAGTAATAAATAAATATATTACATCACATATTAAGGGTCATTAATATGAAATACATGGTTACTGTCTTAAAAACCATGTATTAAGCTATATTTAGACGGGGTAAGAAAACGTGACAGAGGGCTTAGCTTGCTGAACCCTCTTCACGTTTTCGACCCGAGCCAAAATATAGCTTATACTTCAAGACTTTTATGTTTATTCTACAATAAAATATCAATTTTACACCTTAAACGAGCTATTTTCGACAAATTTCGCTGAATATCTGCAGTTGAAACCATAACGCCATGGCGGCAACCAAGCAAAAAGATGACGTCACAATGCAAATGAAACGTTGCGTGAAAGCGTGCGTACTCGAACTGTACTCGGCCTCGTTAATCTCTTTTAGCGGTGTCATGCCAGGTAGCTGAAATTAATTTTGTGGTTTCTACGGGTGAATAGCCCAAGCTTGAGGAAATGTGTACAGGTATAGATTGCAAACATTCAATTGATGATCTGTCACATATAATCTATTCTATAATTGACCCTTTGGAAAAAATGTTCGAAAGTTTGATATACGGGTAATTAATCTGAAATCCGTGGAATCAGTTTTATTCGTGGGGGTCAATGTTCGTGGGTAGCCAAAATTTTCCTGGTTCGTGGGGACGTTATTTCGTTGTTAGTGTAATCAGGATAATTTTAATTAATATTAAACAAATGATTGTGTATGGGTTCGTGGGGATGTAAATTCGTGGGCAAGGTTACCCATGAAAGCCACGAACATTGATCCCCCACGAACAATGATGATTCCACAGTATAAATTTCATTTTTTAAGTGATTTTAATTAATTTTTAATTTATTTTTATCTTTTAAAATTAATGATATTTTAAACAATATTACATGTTTTTATTTTGCTCTCTTTAGTATATAATTTTAATGTAATTTTGTTTGTTTGCTACACTGATGATAAGTTGGTAAGCATTACTCTTGATATATATATATATATATATATATATATATATATATATATATATATATATATATATATATATATATATATATATATATATTTGAGGAATGACATTCAGACAACTGAAAAATGACTACAAGAACAAGATTCTGACTTTATATGGTATTTCAGGCAATTGAAAGATGACTGAAAGTTAATTAAAATCTGACTTACATCTGTCTTAATTGTATACTTCTCCACTGTTTTGTTTAGACTTTAGTTCACTTTGACTGAATGACAAAATGTTATACCGGGGGATCATTTTAATTGGTGGGGTTCATTGTTCGTGGGTAGGTAAAATTTTCCTGGTTCATGGGGACTTAATTTAGTTGGTAGCACGTTCGGGAGAATTTTGATAAATATTAAACAAATGCTTGTATATACGTTCGTGAGGATGTAAGTCCGTGAGCAAGGGCAAACTAAGAAAGTCTCTTTATCCCCCCCCCCCCCCCCCCGAATAATGATATTGTGAATTCGGGTAAAATGGCAGGTGTTCTGAACGATGTCATACACAGGCAATTGTGCCTCACATGAAATTCACGTTAAATTCACATGAATTTCACGTTTTTTCACGTGAAATTCATGTGAAAATAGCATTCACACGAATTTCACGTGAAATTTTTTTACGTGAAAGGATGACTGCACTTAAGGACATGCGATATTTGCGAGAAAATAAACTTTTAAAAGAAGAATTTTTCTTTCAATTGCAGAAATGGTCAACATCTAAACTGCAACTTTACGTAATTGCGTTAAATAAAAGTATGATGTTACCAAGTACGAATTTGTTTTCATAGGCGGGGGTCATCACGATTTCTTGAATCTCCATACGATAATGAGGACGCCCACTTTTATACTGACTTTATACATAGTCAGCGCATGTTTGTCTATTGTTCTCCGTTTAACAGTAGTTGTATATTTGCATTATCAAAGTTATGCCAAAGGGAGATTAATAGACAAACATGCGCTCATGGTTTAAATGAGAAAAAACTGCTTCTTCTTACTTTCGCTTTCCCTGTTGTAACCAAGGGTTGATGCATGTTGAATATTATAATTCACCACGTGATACCTCACCTCAGGTAACTTTGTGAATACACAATTCTATCACGTGACGTATAAGGTAGCACTAGGACAATGTTTTCGAACACGTTAAGTTGTCAAGCATTGATTTAAAGTCTTATGTACTTACATGAGCGTGGTACCATAGTAAATACATGTAGTATACTTGTACCATACATGTATAGAATAGATAGGGTTATGGTGAAAGAGTGATCACATAAATTTTTATACATGGCATTGTTATTCATGCTAGTCTAATTTTAGTCCCATTCTGATAACGTCAGCCCCACTTCTCATGCATATTAATATCAATCTTATGTTTGATCAAGGGCAGATAAGCGAAAATTCTACTTTTTTCGAAAGTTGTAAGGAGAAAAACATAGAATGAACTTATTGTATCACAGTATAAAATCTTAATTCATGTTGGAATTTGGCTAGACTCTTTAAAAAATTTAATAAAAGTGATATTAGGTTAAGAAATAAACGCAACAGAAGCGACCGAAAAGGGCCCAAAACCCGGCGCTAAGTGCAGTCATCCTTCATGTGAATGTGTTTCACATGAAATTTTAGTGAAAAATGTGTGAAATTTTCACGTGAACTTCACTTAACGTGAAATTCACGTGAAGCTCTTTTCACGTGAATTTCACGTGAGGCACAATTGGCTGTGTATGTCATATGTGGTAGCCATGTTTGTAGGAAACAGTACAAAAAATGTATACTACATGTTTACTAATTTAAATAAAAAATTCATTACAAATGGAATATCATTTAATAACAATGGGAAATCATTAAAATAGATAAAAATATGTAAAGCATATGAAAAGGATACAAAAAATAATAAGAGATAAAATTTTACAATGCAAATAAAAATTATACAATGGTGGTCAATAATTACACAAGACAAATTTAAAAATCTTTACAAATCAAGGGCAAATTTACGCAATTAAATATGTAATAGTTTAAATATCGCAACGTTTTAAGGAGGCTTGACGGTCAAAAATTATCTAAATCTACTATGAATCTCTATATATTATTTCTTTAACAATATACCGTTCCTAAGTATAAAAAAATTCCGCATGTTTTAATTGGCTTAAAAATAAAAACATTTCTCTGTATCTTTATACAGAGGTCATCTTCTCGAGGTGATCAACAAAGCCCAATAATTGTCACGACCACCAAGCCGTCTTATATGCCTATGTATAGTAATAGTTATGTGTAAATATATTGTATGCTTGAAAAATAAAATATATACTACATCAACCCAATGTCTTAGATATGATATTTTTCTTCTTTTCTAGGTTTTCAGTTATTGAGTTCAATGTGAAATATTAGGGGTTTAAATTTAGGCTAATAATCAGATGAAAACTCGTACCATATAAAAATAAGAAAAACGGAAATAGGTTGATTAGAACATGTAAAGATTACATTTACACTGAATACGTAAAAATTCCTATGATTATTATAAAATCCATCTATTGTATCGTTAAAAAAATTGAGTTTTTTAATTTTTACTTTCAATAATTTAGGTCAATGACCTACTTTTTAAAATTCTCTGTGACTGCATTTGATAATGTTTCAATGTTTTCGCATTGAATGTCATACAATTATCTGAAGTTTAAAAATGAGAAAAATCAAACATAATATTTGCAAATTAATGCTGACTTTCATATAAATATTTAATTAATTTTTAAAGTGTTGCCAACTTTTTTTTAAATTGGAAAACGGAATCAGAAAATTTATGCCTAATTTCATCTGTTTTGAATTAAGTCTATTTTTTTTCGAGTTCGAGTCTGTTCTTTTTCCTTAAATTGATAAAAAGGATTGGATGCTATGTCAGACTCAATTATGACTTAATTTGTTTGTTTAGAAACATTTTACTCGCGATATTTTAAACAATCCGAATTTGACAACTCAAACTCCGAATAAGCAAATTCTTGACCTCAGAGCCATGTTAATGTACCTTATCAAAGATTCTTTGAGACGATCTGATCCAATCGCAGTATGTAATCATAAACTGACGCTGTCGATATTGACAATATTAAATTTTTGGTCAAAGTTGAATAACCGATACACAAAAGGAGAAATAATACAGGTATTACTTTATTTAGTTCGCGCAAAAATACAACTAAGTCCAGAAAAAAGCTAAAGTCAGTCCGCCAATTAATCGAAAAACAATTTCATCATAAATGAAACCATCATAAATTTACTAAACAATAGGGGCCAGCATCAGTAGTAAATACATACAAATTTAAAGTAGTATAAAGCGGTTTTTAAAATTTTACAATCCCTGCTTTCTGACACATTTAGGTTTACCCCTGCTAAAATCTACTATCTCTGATTGGACATGGGGGTGTATAAACGTGTATGGACCAGGGACTTTATGCAAGGTGCAATGTGATATTAACGCTCAAAGGTAAATATATATTATTGATAACCATCTGTGGCCTGTTGTTGTCGATATTTCCTTGCAAATAACAACTTTTTTTCAAGATGATAACGCACCAGTGCACAGGGGTCGTGTTGTAGAGTAATATCAACACTCTAAAAATATTAGGAGTATAGTACGGCCGGCCCAGAGTCCACATATTGATATTATAGAAAACTGTTGGCATAGAATTAAAAGAGCGATACATAATCATGCCGGAGAAATCACAACCCCCGATCAGCTGTTCGAAGTCATTCTTGGTACTTGGCAGAATTTCACCTCAAAATACATTCAAAGCCTGTTCAAATCTATCCCAAGACGCATTATTGCATTTATTAGGTGAAAAGGACATTTAACCCAGTACTGAAGGTTAGTATTTGTTTAGTTTCTGTTTCATTTGGTAACTTTAATACTGGAAGCGCAACTCTCAAATCACGTTCGCCATTTTTACCACTGCTACTACTTTTTGCACGGCGCTGTATGTATTGAAAAGATCAAATTGAAAGCATGAAATAATCTCTGTGTATAATGGAAATAGATACACAACAACAATATTCATATTAAATATTTTATCAAGACTTAATTTGACACAATACATTCTATAAATTCAATTAAATAAAGAATAATACATGTAAATAATTCTAATTATACAAATGATTAAACTACTACGATACATTATTGAACCGAAGATAACAGATCAGGATATCGCAAAATATATGATATATGTATTTCTTTAAACATGTGTTTGTTAATTTCAATTACCCGATGGTCTGTAAAGGTATAATTTCCTAACTTACGACATACCGTAAGACTGTTTTATGAAACGGTTCCTAACTGCATGTTGTAACTCCGAAATCGCAACTTTCCTCGATATCATAACGGAACTCTGTAGCGTGTAAGGTATGAAAATAACCTTGCATACCGCGCGAACCAAGAAGGAATGACGCGCAGACAATTTATTGCCGAAATGCTCGAAAAGAAAATTGGCGACAGGAAGAAATATCTGCTCTCGTTGAAGGTGTCAGCGATCAGATCGATGTCATAAAAGGGAAGTTTTCGCCATTTTTGACGTTCGACAAAAAAGCACAAGCATGGGAGGAAGTGTTGGAGAGGTATATGTCATATTTTTCGGAATTAATGTTAAAGAGATACATGTACCATTGTAGATTTTAACCTGTATAAATCGAAAAAAAAACCCTGGGGCCCGTTTCACAAAACTATCTTATGACTAAGATCAATCTTAAGACCAAACTTTGTCATAAGATATCATCATAGCTCTTTCACAAAACTGTCATATCTTATGATTATCTTAAGATGTGTCATAATCTTAAGACGACCAAATACATGTCTTAAGTCCAACTTTAACATGGCGAGAGCCTATATTTTGGTTCACAACCAAAGACCAAGTATAATTCGAGTGCGCGCGATTTTCCACAGTCTTCTATTTTCATGCTGCCGTTGGTGCAACGTTAAAAATTTCTTTAGTATTGTGTGTTTTTAATCAAAATAAACATTATCCGTAACATTTATATGTTAAAGATAGTTTATTTTTAGACATCAATAGGGTAAAATGCTAATGTGGCATTAGCTTTTAAAGACAGCATTTATTAACGAACGTCAATATATACTGCACTACTCCAAATTAAGAGTGATAGGGCGCTGAAAAAAATTAACTTTGAGATAATCAAAGTTTTAGCCAGTTGATCGACATTTTTAAAAGTATTCCATTTTGGGCTTTTTACAATAGTTTTCATATATGTGAAAGAAAAAACAGAACCCTTGGACAGAAATACAAAATCTAATAATTTATTTGTAGACGATAGTAATGCTTTTTCGACCGTGTTCGAGCGCTTAAGACTTCAGTGCACCTCTTCCCTCTCAATTCCTGATGCTTTCTTTATCATGATTTCTGTCTTCTTCTTCGGAGCATTTGCATCTGCATTGAAACTATATTTCAACTGTGTCTGTTCAATTGGACACAATACATCGTAGACATTTTAAATGGATGTTTCTGAGTCCACTTTCATGTCCGTACCCGCTTTACAGTCAAAACTGCGTGCATTCAAACAACATCTATTGTGTGTACAGGCGCAAATGCAGCGGTGAATCAAATAAAATATTTCTAGGACTGCAGTATACTTTATGAAAATACCTTTTATTCCGTAAGTTATCTGTACAGTTTTATTAATAAATAGTTTTAAATCAATGTTTCAGTAACCAAATTTTATCATACTTTAGACAGCTCAGTTTAGTAATACCCCCCCCCCCCCGTAAAAGATATTCATTTGATGCAGGTTTCAGAACATGAAAAAGCTCCATGTAAAATATGAGCAAAATGAAAACAGCCTCCGCGCAAGTACAGTATTTTTGATACAAATAATACTTTTTTTTAGTATATTCAAGAATGAAGTTTGTCTTAAGAACTGTCTTAAGATTTTTAACACTTAAGATAGTTTTGTGAAACGGAACTAATATATCTTATGACAATCTTAAAATATGTCTTATGATAAATCTTAGGATAGTTTTGTGAAACCCAGCCCTGTATTTTTTCCATTAAACGTTAAAAAAATATTGCCATTCCCTCTCCCAAATGTAGTTTTCTTTTTTTTAGGAGGGATTTGTGCCAAAAGTTTAAAAGAAAAGATAATTTAAATATAAACTTTCATTAAATAAGCATGAAGTGTATATGAACAATATCTTCTTGAAAACTGCAATACTCAGCTGTGTGTGATATGACTATGAAGATTTCTGTTACAAAATAGGCTGACTATGTTGAATTTAAGAATATTTGGAGAAAAATTAGTCTTATTATATGGTATTTACTCTAATACATTTTCCACTTATATTTTGTACATATGGCTCCATAAAGCCTGGATTTTATGTAGTTGCTCAGGTAAGCGATGTAGCCCATGGGCCTCTTGTTAAAAAACAATCGGCTTGGGGGAGGGGGGGGGGGTCTTAACACCCCCGGGACCGCTGAATTCATCACTTTATCATACATTCATAAAAAAAGAACACATCTGATTATATGACTGTATTTGTACACTGAAGGTTCGGATATAGAGGAAAAGTAGTTTTTCCAACAATGTGTGTTAATGCAAGCATGTTCATAGTTATTTTGTTTGTGTTTGGTCCGTGCCCGTGTGATCAATGCCTATATATATATATATATATATATATATATATATATATATATATATATATATATCTCCAATCACCGTTTTTTTTTTATGACGAAGTACTCAGTAATCAGGAAGTGACGTTATCAATGTGGTGTAAATATTCAAAGATGGCATGTGATGTGCGTCGTGATGATTAAATGATAATGGTACTTGCTTGGATTACAGCAGGGATGGCTTTGCTTCTGTTGGTAGGCCTTTCGATGTCGTCTTTTACTAAATCAGCAACTTCGATGAGGTACCGCCTCGGAAGTCGGTATCTTTCGATAACCTATCTGTCGTTTAGATTATCTAAAGGATTGTTTCTATCCCGAAAAACTCATTTACTTCTATCTTTTTCTCTTTCGTTTAATTCATCAAATATGAACAAAAACGCAATTTTTTATATGATATATTGAATAATTTTAGACAAAACGTAGGACTTAGGGTAGCCTTCGGGTGGTCGTAGATTTACGACCGAATTTCGTCGAAACCTGCAAGTCCCAAAGCTTTGTATAACGGCCTTAAACCGTAAGTGCGGTCTTACGACCAAATTTATGACTTACGACCATTTGTAAATTGGGCCACAGAACTGGAGACGACATATTTTAGTAAATAATATGTTTTGCTGTGTGACCCTTGGGGCGAGCGCAGAAGGAACTACACATATCTCTCATAATTGTTAAATACAACACATGGACTTGCCCCAACCTCAAACTTTGGCTTTCGTTCGAATACTTTTACCCCTCCAGGAACCCGAAGAAATAAAATATTTATTCCAATTGTCCCGCCCTAGACTCATATACATCAACCAACTACAACTGAGCATTAATTAAATGTAAAAGAGACTGATTAAAATATTTTGATAAATACGAAGTCGTTTGTTTTTAATGCAAATACATGTATTATCATTCCTTTACCTTTTGATAATGCTAAGGGAAGAATTAATCAATGAAATCAGTAAACAATAAATTGCTTGTCAGTGTCATTTGTCTTTTTGTTCCTTGTTGTTATCTGAGTTTTTAATTATTTTCCTCCGTTACATCAATTTTGTTTTTATTTTTTTTTTAACTTGTGTATGCTATATGTGCGTTGTAGACATGTGCCCTCCCCCTTTTATGTGTGTGATATCCCATTTTTATTTAAAGGTTTGACAATATGCAACTTACAAATAGAGATTTTAACTGTTTTATTTTTCTCTTTTTTCAATTTATTTATTATAAAATGACGTGGCTGCATGTACATGTAGTTATAGTAAAAAATATACTTTTTAATTTTTTTGTCACCTGTCTAACCTATGCAATATACGATTGGATGAATATGACCGTAAATTTAACATTAACTTGCATGTGTATTATTCCCTTAATTAAGCCAAAAAAAAAAAACAAACCATAAAGACAAAACTAAACATCCTAAGAGTCGCGATTACCACCGAAATAGCGAGTACTTGATATTTACTACACCTCGAAATTTACCGCGGGAAATATGGCGCGAGTTTACTCTGACGTCATACTTTCTTTTGCTTAAAATCATCGATAGGTGTCGAAAATTCAGGGGAGGAAATAAAGCACATATTAACAAAAGTTCAGATAGGTTCAGATTTTTTACGTAAGCATAAGTGTTGCTGGCTTTACTGTTTTTAAGGCATTTTTTATTGTTAAATAAAAAAGATGTATGCGATTTACAGGTAAGAATTTTCATTGAAAACGCTTTCTTTTCCACCATGTTGCTATGCACCGCAAAGGATTATTGGGAATATGGAACTTTTTCAAGTGGCCTCATAAAAATTTCTTGAACAATGTGCAGATTTCAACTCAAATTTCCTCCGTTCGTACACGTTGTCTATGGAGCTCGCTACACTAGCGACGCTTCACGCAGCTCACTGCGCTCGCTATAAACAAATACACTAACACATATAGTTTAAAAATATGAAAACAAATTTATTTCCAAACACTTTTGGATCTCAATCATTGCATGTGAAGTGTTCCTTGCATGCACAGACATTTAAAAAAATGTTGGTAACAACTGCGTTTGATTGACATGGATCATGTTTTTACTTTTAACCAGATATACTGTATACGAAAACTTGGTCAATATCAATATGGCTTGTTTCAACGATCGAGATGAACATGTTCCATGACTACTATTTCCGAAAATCATATATATATATATATATATATATATATATATATATATATATATATACACAATTGTTTTATTGAGTTAGCTTTGAACTTTTAGATTTTTAGTTTTTATTTAATTAAAATGGCAGCGTAATCCGATACTGCTGTAAAAAGTCACGGTGATTTTGTTCAAATATCGTTTTTGTTTTATTATTTCCGTTTCATTTTAAGCAGTTTGCACTGAAAAAAATCTATATAGTTTATTGTAATTATTTCATTTCCTTGTATGTATGCTGCAATTGTTCTCCAAGCGATCTGGTACTGCCGTATGCATTGACTAAGCTTGCTTAACCTTGTATCGACAGCTAAGTGAAACATGCTTAATTGTTGATAAATAGCACTACATGTGTTTAATTTTATTATAAAGATTTAATATTTTGTATGTTTAATGTTTGTTTTTAGTGCACAGTTATGAAATTAGATTACAAAAATTAAACAAATTAAGGCGGAATGCTACACTAATTCTTATTTAGATTTAAAAATCTAAATACAGACATTTCGTTAAATGTTGAAATTTTAACCACGCAAAAATAATCTATTTCACAGTATCACACTTTGTCATTAAAGGCTAAAATGTAATTTAAATAGAACCGAATGTTTTCAAAGGGCTTAAAAACTGTTCCAATAATTGGGATACAAAAAGAAAATTTCTTTTTTCACTCTCATTGTGATTATGTTCGTACAGAAGTTAAGCTGTTGATATTAAAGTTGACTTCTTGGCGGGGACCTTCAACCATTTTTTTCAAAAATCAACAACCCAGGAAAACACTTTTCTAAGTTCTGTTCGCTATCTCTATGGTATTAATTTGCCATTGCTAATCAAACTCTTTCGCGGTACAGTTTTGCCAAAATGATCCCAGATGATTGCCTTTTCATTAGTTTCAATGCGCCGTTCATAAAGTTCTGCACACTTTATGGGGCTATGATTTTGAGTAATAACTTTTTATGTGTTTTATTAATTTTCATATGATTATTATGACTTATGAGTATGAAATACAAATAGTCAGAAATTACTTATGTTCTTCAATTTGTTTTACCCATCATTAGTTTTATTCATTTATATGCTCTTTGCATTTTTGAGAATTCCCTCCATTATAATTTTACTTCTAATTAATACCTTTTAATTAAGAGAACAAAAATCTATTTGGAACAAGCCGACCATTGTTATCTGCAAAACTTCTCATATCTTGGATACAGAGATTTAACTGTTCACTGTGTATCTTCTTGTAAAACATTCGAAATCCCAAGAATATTGGTCGAACCTGTGTACATTTTTTTTAAAAGTACGTTTATGTCGTCTTTACATGTATTGAAGCATCATGATTTTTTTCAACGGGCTTTGACTTTGTCCCAAATTCATCGCATTTTTATCTAGATAATAATCTAGAGCATGAGAGATGTTTAAGTAGTGTCCTTTTATCAAACTGAAAGAGGGTGGATTGGATTCATTAAGATCAAGAGGAATCAGTCGATAACGATAATAGTTTATAGGGTCATAATATCAAGGTAATAAAACAGAAATACAGATACATTTTTTTATTCATTTAAAATAATTGCCACAGCAGAACTTACAAGTCTTCAATATGTTTTGGTCCTTTGAATTGAAATGTATGTACATGTAACTTAAAAATTTGTAAGCATTAAAATATCAAACATTAAACTCTACATCAAGCCTCCTATGTAATTAAAGATATTCAAAATCAAAACAAATGTGACTTTTCTGCATACCAGTGGCTCTTTTCGTTATTTCCTAGATGTTTGAACATAACGCTCACACACGGAGACATTTCTGGAAACTCTTTGCACAAATTCTCGATGTCTGGCATATGCCCTTCAATAGGAGAGCGACTATAATTACGTTCTGACAAAAGATACACCTGTATGTAGTATTTCTTTAACTTTGCTTTTAGCTCCCGCTTTTGAGCTAATATTTCGTGTTTTAGTTCCTTGTCGTCGATGTTCTCGACACCCAATGAATCCTCCTGAACAGCTTGTTTAATACACTTGATGGCCGTTTCTATGAGTTCGACTGAAAGGATAAAATTTCGTTTTTCACGCTCACGGAGACTGTATTTATACAGAAATTCTGCTACTGATATTAAATCGCCTGATATATTGCACGGGATCTCCAACCAGTCAATTTTAAAATCAATATTCCATAAGAGAATCTTTCCTAAGTTCTGTTCGCTGTCGTGTAGGTATAAATTTACCATTTTCGTCCCAAATCTTTCGTCGTATAGTTTTGCTAAAATAACCCGAGATGATCGCTGTTTCATAAGTTGCAATGCGCCGTTAAAAAAATCAAAGAAACTTCCTTGTTCTCTGTTTCCAGATGAAAATGTTGTTAATTTATGTATAGATTCTAATAGTTCACATGTCGTTTGATAATAACCAAGCTTGGAAAGAAACCTGGCTGTTCGATAAGTCAGAGGAATCCCATTAGATACAACGGGGTCTATTTCTCTCGTTTTGGCAAAGAATTGGGTATCTTTCAGAATTGACCGGACTAAATTTGGTCCATACGCAAATCCATGTTTTTCTACAACAAACTGAGTAATCTGTACTGGAAATACCCGAATCGATTCGACATAGACACAAAGTGTGTTAATATCATTAGCTGAAAAATGGTCGAACAAGTTTTTTTCTTGAATGAAATAGTGTGGTAAAAACCTACTTTTCAAGCATATCAAGAGTTTGCTTAGCACAAGAAGGAAACACCCACTAAGGTTAGATTCCCACAGAGAAGATGGCATTTCTTCACATGCTTTAAAGAAGACTGCCTTTAAGTGTTTTGCTTTTAATCTTTTGTTGAGATGGAATGTCATATTCTCGAGCAGAACTTTAATGACAGCAAATCCATATAGTTGAGGATTTGTTAGACTGTCCATGACTAAACTGTCTATCAACGAAAAGTCGACTTTCCATTCGATTGTAGGGTTATCACTTTGGTGGTGTGCTTTAGGTATCAATGTGCAACACATTGTAAATATTTTTATCAGTAAAATTGGAGAAGGAAAATCAAAGTGCCTTCTTCGAGTAAACCAGCTAAGTCCCACAATAGAAAAGCCGCAAAGTATTCCAATGTATTTTATTTCATTATACAATATTTTAGAAAGCTCCTTCATATCAACAGGAACGTCATATGCTCGTAAAAATAATCCCGATTCCGTTTGAAGGGTGTTTTGGTCAGACATGGGAACCTTTCCATCTGGGAACATTAACCTACAGTATCCAGGTCTTGTGGCAGAATCATCAAAATATAAATCAGACGTAAACGCATCATCCTTCACAAAATCTTTTTTTGTAACGCGTAAATTATGGATAAATGCAGCTGCCTTCCCCTGGACGTTATGCTTGTGGTAAAAAAATTTCATTTTCTTTGAACTAGAAATATCGCGTAGTGTTATTTTTTCACTTCCATCTTCAAACCCTAACAAATGGAATGGCTTTTCCAAAGAGAAAGGCGTAGGACTAGGCGTTTTTATCAATTTTGACGGCATTAAGTGTTTCAATATTATGGTCAGATGTGGTAAAGGGACTCCAGAAATAGGATCAGTCAGTAGTGGGTCTTCAATTAAGCACTGCAGCGAATCTAGGAGAGAATAAATAGTATTAAAATGCCGTTCATACATGTTATATGTCAAAGAGAGAAATTTTCTTTTTGTGAATAATTAGTATATTTCTGCTGATACATGTATTCGTTTCATGCATATTTTGTTTACGTACATGGTACATCGCAGTTGACTATTCATACATTTAACTATTGATATTGATTAAAACCGAGAGCAGTTAATATAACATTTTTGAATATGTTTTCTCGTTTTGTCACAAATGAGATAATTTTATTACTATGCCCCGAAAACTGCTCAATAACGCTGGAAACAGTTATACTGCCCCCACGGAAACAGTTATATTTTTATACAGGAAATAGTTATATAGCCATCGCGAAACTGTAATATCACTTTCTCGTGCAATTGGTTTGCATATTAATTACGTCGGGTTCGAAATTTAACGAGCCAGTTGCTAAGCAAACGTAAATCAGGCCTAAAAAAAAATGATTTGTTTTCACTTTCATGCTGAAAAAAAGTAGGGTCGGTAGGTCGGAATTTTTTTTTATTTTTACAATTTCTTTTTTTACCTTTATTGCAGTATGTATACGTGCCTGTTTGATACTGTATAAAATAATAAATACTTTTAATCTTTAATGATAAGTTGAACAATACCTGAATTCTTTGATATTTATTTTCATTACGATACATGCTACATGTACATACAACAAACACTGGCATCGTCGTTCTAACGAAGTTCATTACGGGAAGCCATTGTCTTCTTTCACTTTTAAAAAGTAACAAGAGTTATCTCGCTAAAAAGAGAGTATCACTGTGTGGTGATTCTATGGATATATCGATAACATCTACCGTAACAGCTGATCGCTAATAAGGGTTTATCGATAACATGTACCGTAACAGCTGATCGCTAATAAGGGTTGAGGGTTTTGTGAAAGTGGCCAAAAATCCAGGAGAGTTGGCAGAAGTGTAAGCTGAAAGTCGTATATGCAAGACCTTTCAATAAATATCTTTTCATGGATGTCACTTGACTATTTAGCTGGCCTCACACAAAAACGATCTTATTTATCAGATTTTTCTTTGGATGATGCCAGCGATGAGAGCATTAATGGGATCTACTAGCGTGGAGACATCCATCCATTTTAAAATAAAACGTTTGAGTTACACTGAATTGAAAAGAAAAAATGCTACAAGCGTGTTTGTGACCACAATTTCGAGAATTTTTTTTCCAAACCGGACAAAACCGGAACTTGACGATCTTCTGTCAAAAAATCATTTAAAAAAGTTTTGAGTCGGCGGTTTTAGCTAGGGTCGGTCGGGAAAGCGCAAACGAACCATTTTTTTCCTTAGGCCTCGGGACAACGTTTGCGATTCGTTTTTAATTCCGTTAATTGTTTATTTGATTAAAAAAACTTTGATAAATAGAATTAGAGTAATCAACTCAAGCGTGAGCGTGCTGAAAACAACAAACGTCAACTTGGCCTTTAATTACCAGGGAAAAGAAAACAGCTTTCCGAAATTCAGTCCAGCCAGCCCCAATAGTTCATTTTAACAAGAGCAGCGTTAATGCACATTATCATTGTTTAATTTATTGAAACTAACAAGCACCGATCGACTTTTTACAAAACATTTTACATTGATTTGTAAAACATGGACATTTAAAAAAAAATACGGTTGTAAACCGCTTTGATTTGTTTAAAAATGTAATATAACATACATAACATGTCTTCTCGTGCGATAATACCAGAATATTTGTCCCTTACACTAGAGACAAAAATATTTTTGGTGGGGTTAAATGGTTAAATTAAAAAAAATATATCATAAAAAGGCCTACTACATGTACATCAATGATTACGTCTATATTTAGATTTAGCATCATAGACAAAGAAAATATGGAATTCAATTATGCATATAATCAAAATGACCTTGTCCTTAATAAATTCTTGTTTAATAGCTCACGCTGTCATTGCAAGTGGTCTAAATGACTCTTCGTTTATGATTTAATTGTGTTTTTTTACGCAAAATTTCTGGAATTTAACAGGAAATCACCTATATAAGGGTTTATTGGATCCTTTTATTGTTTGATCTATAAGCGAAAGAGATTATGCCATGCATTTTTTCGTAGGTCTTGACTCAAAAAATAAAGTCATTTGGTCGAAGAAATAATAATTATAAAAACAGAAAAAAACACATAGTTCTTTCCAAGACCTAATAACAATATGTCTTATTAATATACAATACCCCGGTAAATTGCCGCATTAATAATTATGAATGTATTCAAATAATATTAATAAGAATTTGTCAATGAACATTTAAATATTAAACGTTCAAAATTTGTTCTTGTCGCTATGTACATACACTTCCGAACACATTAACCGTTAAGACAGTAACAATCACGAATTGCACAATATATCAAAATATGGGGTCTCAAACTAAAGACTGATAGGCACCTTAATTTGTTCTTTAGTGTACAAAGTACATATTTAGTATTTTCTAATAAGGACTTCAAAGTCTTCAGTATATTTTCAAGCTGAACAATAATTATTGTTTTTCTGAGGTTTCTTTTTCCCTATTATTATTAAGGCCTTACGTTTTCAACGGAAGACCTTATTGTTTTCGTTCGGTTTCTTTTTCCCTATTTTTAGGGTCTTCCGTTTCCAACGGAATACCCTCTTGTTATTCTTCGGTTTCTTTTTATTATTATTATACTTTTTCTTTTTTTTTTTCTGACTCCTTTTTGGCAATTTAACTCAAAACGTTTTAAACCGATTTGAATGAAAATTTCAGAGATTATGTGCAAATACTATACCTCAAAGATGTTAAAGTTTCCATGAAAACGTCACTTTTGTTTTTACGTTAAGTCATTTTTAAAATTTTGAAAAAGTCATTTTGTCCGCGGCGATTTTAAAAAAAAGTCTTCAAGATAGAGGCTTGAAATTTCGCGTGACAATACATTTTCCAATTTACCCTTGTAACAAGGCTGGATATGAAAATCCGTCACTTCCGGTCGAAACCGGAAGTGAATCAAATTTTTCGAAAAATTGAATTTTTTTTATCAAATCAAAAACGTATGCGCGTTTTGTAGAGTTTTTCAAGCTGAATCTAACACTGAAATCCGTTCTGAAATCGGACAATGCATAACAGAGATAATGGGGTTTAAAAAATGATTTTTCCGGAATTTTTGATTCCGCGTTCTTGGTTAAGAAAGTAGTGTTTATTTCTAGGTTAAATTAACTCGTACCTAAAATTAATTGCTAAGTCGTACCTGAACACATTCGGATTTTTTTGTTAAGTCGTTCATGAAATCATTAAGGCTTTTGTTAGGTTGTACTTAAAATCATTCGGATTTTGTTAAGTGGTACCAAGAATTATTCGATTTTTTTTTATCTTTTTGATTTAGTTACTCTTTTTATTGGTTTAAGATCTCTTCTTCTTACAGGAACTTCTAGCATTACTTTCGACATTAGCGGAAGACTCACTCGTTGCTTTGCAACGAGCTTTGCCCTAGTTATTAAGGTCTTCCGTTTCCAACGGAAGACCTTATTGTTATTCTTCGGTTTACTTTCCCTATTATTTTTTTTTTTTCTTACCAATTTTGTGCACGCGATTTCTCAGAAACGGCTCGGCCGATTTTTATGAAACTTTCAGATCTGATAGATAGTGATCTGAACCTTATAGGTTTTTCTTTATATTGATGACGTCATTTACGTTTTTGAAAAATTGACGTTTTAGCGATTTTTAGAGGGGTGGCTTGTCCGCGGAACTTCTCCTAAACGATAAAAGATATTGAGTTCAAACTTTCAGGGATAGTAGACAAAAGATCGTAGATTTGTAATTTTATTTTTATTTTGATCTGCCTTGAAAAATATTTTCCTTTCTGAGCCCTTTTACTGATGGATATGTTGTGAAAGGTTGTAGAAGCAAATATGTTTATCTCACAGTTATTTATCCAAGCAATGCAATGATTTTATCATTTGTTACGTAATTAGGGGTTTTTAGGGGCCAAAAGTCCAAAATTTTGATCACCAATATCTCAGAAAGAAAAAATTTTTTGAAATACAGTATAGAATGAAAGATGCTCAAAATGATGTACTTAACAATATGCAACCTTCAAAATTTCGTTAAACGGCCCCTGTAAGGAGATAAGGGGTCGGCCCCTAAAATTTTTTCCCATATATCTCAAGAACGGTAAGGAATTTCTGAACTTTTGTTGAACAAAATGTGTTTAGAATTAAAGGACCTTTCATTTGATATCAAGAAAAAGGGGCTGGCCCCTAAAATTAGGGGACCAGAGGGCTCTAAAGTCTTTTATCTGTAGCCCTTTACTAATGGATATTTTGTAAAAGGTTATAGAAGCAAATATGTTTATCTCACACTTATTTATCCAAGCAATGGAATGATTTTATCATCTGTTACGTAATTAGGGGTTTTTAGGGGATCAAAAGTCCAAAATTTTGATCACCCATATCTCAGAAAGGATAAATATTTTGAAATGCACTATAGAAGGAAAGATGCTCAAAATGATCTACTTATAGAGGGCTCGACAGTCTTCAAGTAATAACTCTTTACTGTGAAATATTTTGTGATACGTTATAGAAACAATTATGTTCATCATAACGTTGTTTATCTCATTATAATAATTGTTTGCTCCTCTGTTACGTAATAAGGGATTCTTAGGGGCCAGAAATCCAAAATTTTGATCATCAATATCTCAAAACGGAGAAAAAATTGGAAAAGCAATATTGAACAAAAGATGCTCAAAATAATGTGCTTAACGATATGCAACCATATTTTTTTTGTTTTTCGGTCCATAACATGAGTTATAGGGTTGGCCCCTATAGCTATCTTTTCAAGATATTTTGAGAAGGGTACATAATTTGTAAACACTTATTGAACTAAATGTGTTTGAAATGACAAGAGGTTTTATTTAACATCAAGAAAAAGGGGCTGACCCTTCAAATTAGGGACTGAGAGGGCTCTAAAGTCTTTTAGTAATACCTTTTAACTGTGAAATATTTTGTGATACGTTGCATGATCCTTCAAATTAGTGATTAAGAGGGGTCTATTGTAATTTATCCATAACTCTTTTAGATCCCACCCCAATTTCCAGATATGTTACGTTAACGAAGATGAAAAGCTAGGTCATTTCACCTTCTAAAAATTTGACGGAAGATCTCCTCGTTGCTCGCAACGAGATCGTGTCTAGTAATGTAATTCTGGTTGTAACGCGTTATTTGATTGGCTTAACAAATTCATCTATATCGTATTACATAACTTGTCTACTTGTCTATTAACAGCTTGACATATTTTGTACAAATTAACGTTACTTCTTTAAATATGCGCTTTTTGAATTTCTTGAAATTTAAATTAGAAGGAAAGAATTTAATTTCAACCTTGGCGGTTTTAAAAAATGAAAACTGCCCCAAATTATGTTAAATCCATATAACATAGATTGAAATCAAATTCATTCTTTAAAGATAACTAAAAATATTTTCCATTTTTATTTATCTAAATTAACCGTCGTTAGCATTGATTTAATAATATATTTCTGTTTATTGCTACAAAAAAAAAGACCTGTGCAACATATCAATTATTTACTTTGATTTTATTTTGTAAACATCGATCTTCAAATTTAAACAATTTTATTGAATTAACTAAGAAAAAAGGCGTAGAGGTACTATAACACCTTTCTACCTTATAATTCATACCTTCTGTGTCTTCCAGCTGAAGGTCTTGTCGACTATATGGGTTAAAAAGTTCAGCCTTCGGCAATTGATTATCAGCAATATCACGATGTGTTACACAGCTTTTCTTAATGAAATGTAATACAAACCCTGCTGTTTTATCTAGCTCGCTTTTGGGAATATACGTGCTGGAATGCATTGAGGATATCGTTTTTCTCAGAATTTTTTCACGATCTTCCAGCGTCTCATTTGAAGAACATACTAACAATCGACCCAAAAGCGCTTCTGCAAATATTAAACAAGACAAATTACTATGAAATATTTAACTCTTATCGCGACTGTGAATACAACAGGTCATTATTGCTATTAATTTGCAGAGTAAAGAAATACATTGATGCATAACGTTTTGAAACCAATACATTATAATCCATAATTCATTTTAGATAAATTTTTCATCCTTTTTAAAAGTAGAATGCGACACCATCAAATTAAATATTGTAAATGATGATTGGGGTAAATAGCATTGCTTTTCTTTCAGTTGTGACTAATTGAATTGTACGAGTATGTCAAGGTAAAAAGTAGAATTTATCATACCTCTGTGTATATTTTCTATGTAAAAATACAACGAATACATGTAAACACGTTATTCTATCTAAACGTGAAATAGTTTACGTGCTATCGTCCCATGGTGAACAGTCATCGAAACTATTCACCTGCAGCATTCGATTTCCCTCGTTCTCTGGTGTTATCCAAGTCGCTACGTTAAATTCAAAGTCCGATAACTCTGATTTGTTTACCATCAAATACATCTGCATCGCCGATAAATTTACTGACTATTCGGACTATAGCAAGTTTATTGTCCCCTTCCAGCAGATATTTCGGCTTCGCCTGGGGAAATAGTTCTTGTCTTGGGGGACAATAAACCATCTATTATCCTCATAGACAGTAAATAGGTATATAGTAAATGAATAGCAAAAGAAATGACTATGTTAGGTCCAAACTATCCATTTTCACATTGAATGGTGACATTTTCTTCTTGGAAATAACTGCACATGTGTCTCAATCATCCAACTAAAACAACTACCAAGATTTTACCTAACAGATCAGGCTGTTGACTTTTACAGCTAATTACCAGTTTGGCATATCTAATTTACAATAATGTGATAAGAATTAATCTTGCCTTGCAATGATGAGATTAATATTGAACCTACTGTACGGCCAGTAGTGAAGCCAGTTCTTTGGACGTAGACTCATGTAATGAAACTCCCCAAGATGACCAAGATATATTGTAAGTCTGTTGCTGAACAGTTCCTTTGATTCTGCGATTACTTCGGTTCTCCTGATATCTTCCTGGAAGACGTTAAACACAACGACCTCTAGACAGAAGACATCAACCAGAGCCTGCAGTATGATGTGATCACCCCACTCTCCCGATCTCTCCATTCTGGCGAGATAATCTTCCCATGGCTCCTCGGATATAAAGGACGATGCGTGGGCACCACCTTCCACTGATGAATGTGATCTCAAATAACTAAAATGAGATGCCTTCATAGAGTTAGGCTTGTAACTTTGATCATGCATGTGAGAGGATTTTTCCATGTGTTGGACAGAAAACAGAAAGCACATTCGCTGGTCACACCTAGCGCCGCGGTATATCTTGTGCTGCCTTTGCTTGCAAACTTAATATCATTTAAACCCTTTATCATGTTTGCATGATTTTCTCCTTGTTTCAAAAGTTTCAGCATTTCTTGCATTACGTACACATTTTGAGAATTTACGAAAATCAATACCATTTATGTCTATGAAAACCAAACGAAACACAATATTAAAAAATATATTGTCTTGAAAAAAAAAATGTTGTTGGAACATAGAATCATTATTCAATAATGGGCAGAATTTCTCTTTACCCTTTCAAATGCCATTGGTTTTTGTGTTATGTAACTTCACTTTTAAACCGCGAAACTCTCTACTTAATTTTGCCACAAAATTTCTTCCAGTTTTGCATATTCTATTTTGAATAAGATTGACTATATTTTTGATCCGTGTACTTTAATTTTGAGCATTATCACTACTGAACACAAAGCTTTGCACGTTGATGGGTAAGATGATAAATCTGTAGAAATTAACAAACCTTTTAAAAGCAAATTCAGCTAAATACACAGACATGTAGTAAAAATAATATTTTAAAATAGTTCTGTCAAATATAGAATACTGATACATACGTTATTGCATCCGTCCGTAATGAAATTTCCGTGTGTCCTGGAAAACCATTGATCAAGAGTTGATCTGCTAGTGCACGAAACATACAATTTCCGTCTGGCTTGACATCATATACTTCAAAATTGTTATCAAACGCAAATTTATATATGGATCGTCGAAACACTGGGAGATTTGTTACTTGTTCCAGTCCTTCACCTTAAAAAAATGACCAAAAGCTCGTTCTATGAATTAATATTATGATCTTTCAATACTAGTATGCAATTAGAATTGTTTTATGTTAAACAATTCACTACAGAACATCACACTACATTGTTAAAAGTAAAAAAAGAACTCAATTGAATGTGTTTCTTTAATGTATGGTTCATTCCAAAGTTTAACAGACAATACGTTTTTAGTTCATATTTTTGATCGTCCATTTGTACGATCATGTAACCTACTCCACTTCTTTAATATGGTTTCTAGTGTCTGAAAGGTAATGTTCTATATGCACAAAATTCTACATTAATTTTATTTTCAACATATAAGAATAGTAGAGTTATGAATTTTAGGAACAATTTGACTTACTGAATCTTCCTTTTTGAGAGTCTGGAACTGCTAATGTTTGATGATCGTCGGGATAGTCAAGGAAAGATTCGTCAAAAGGGTGTGTGTTCCAGTACTCATCTTCGCTGTCATAATAGTCTGTTTCGTCTATTTCGAATAATTCCTTATGATCTGACAAAGCTTTGGACTCGGTCTCTTTGTTCATAGTTTGTTCATCGGAGGCCTCTCGTTTATACTCTCCGTTTTGTGGTTTGGCATGGATTGGATCTAACTCTGATGGGATACTATTCGACACTAATGAATTATCTTCGTCTTTTATTCCTTCTACACCTTTGCATATTTGTTGGGTATCTGTTTTTTTGTTACGCTCCTTTAGTTCTCGATTATTTCTGATAACTTCTGATGAAAATTCCGGCTTTCGAATTGTTAATTTCTCGGGATATTCCTCATCAAAATCATTACTCTCCTCTAAAAGGTGCTCCGATTTATTCCAGTTTTCAATGTTGTCGAAGAATTTTATTTTTGATTTTGTCTTATCCATATCCTTTATTTTTGCGTGATTCCCAATTGGCCCTGGTTTTTCTACATTGACATCCCTTATATCTTGCGTACAGAAATTTTCAGAAAAACGATCATCGGTCCTTTTGCTATCAGTGAAACAATTTTCAAATATTTTCTTTTCTTGTGGAACATTATTTACGATTTCTTCCTTTTTCCAAAACTGTTTCAGCGATGTTGCTTTCTGTTTTTCAATCAACCTTGCCACATTTTCCGAGGACATCTTGAGATGAAACTATACTTTGAAATCTTTTTGCCTATATCGGTACGTTGGACGTACTTTTTTTCTCAGTACAAAACAAACTTAATATCTGCTTTATAAGGAAGTTTATCATTGAAATTGTACTATCATGACAAGGAAGGAAAGAAGTCAGATCGTGATTTTTAATTTTAATTTTAAACGAGCAGTTAAAGCAATATGAGCTGCAATTGTCATGTTGGAAATTTTTATTGTAAAATTGTCACAAATTATTTCAATGACCAACAAAATAATGGTTTACAAACTTCTGTTAGTCATATTTTTGTTTTTAGAGCTATTTTGGCGCTCTGATTGAAGCAAAATTACATAAATGTAGTCCTGTACAAATATTGGTTTGCTATATATTCCATTGTACATTAATCTTTATTGATAAAATTAAAAGATTTGTTTTCATCCTAATATCACAAAGGTTTAAGTACACACATAATTATCATATAAGCATGTTTAGGAAGCAAATTAAAATTCTCAAAAAATACAGCTCATATTGCTTTAAATGACGAGTTTTTTAAGAATGTTGATCCTTAATATATTCATACTAATTATACTGTGTTTATCAGTTACAAGTACCACCGATCAAACTTTTTATATTTTCTGCTTTGCTTTCGGATTTTACACATTTCCCGAATGTTCCGAAGCGACAAAACGATTACAAAATTTACAATGTGAATTTGTATATATTATTTACACTATTGCAAATGTATTTATAGGTACATATGCATAAAATGTGACATAACACTATATACATTATGTATACATTAATGACTTAGAGTGAAAGTGGTTTCTTTTATTCGAGTTCTTTAACAGGCAGGTTAACATGGCAATGTTAAGTGTATAAATTGAAAAATAAAGTCAGAAGATTATGAAATACGGAAGAAGAAGAATAATTAATATCATTAATAATGCTTTACGTTTTTTATTTCAACCATATTATGTGTTCAAAATGCAAACCCATGGATATTTTAGGGTCTGTATAAACTTCATATTTGTTAAAGTTTCCAATAACTTATTTCACTATATCTGGAAGTTTGTAGGAACCAACTCAAAGACTACATTTCAAATGGTTAATTCCATATGTAAACCAATAATTAAGGAATAAGGAATTATTCTTTGAGTATAATGAGCTATCTAGGTGATCATATACGGTCGGGGGTAATCAAATCCAATAAAGCCCGAAGGGCTTTATGATAGATTTGATCACGCTCGACCGTATTTGATCACCTCATAATATTCAAAGAATGATTCCTTATTACTTATAGTTGTATAATTACCAGCAATTGTACGATTAAATATTAAAATAGATGAAATGTATTGGACCATACATTACAAAATCGATTTGTAGTGTTATCACAGACATAGACACTGGAAAATGTAAATATAGCTATATTTTGGTATTACACGTGTCTTGATGCTATTGTTTAATGCATTCTAAACGGCTTTAAAACCTCACCGTTTTGTATTCGTTCTAAACTTAAGTGGTATGGGACACCTGTCCATGTTAATGTGGAGAAAAGTATATTATAATCAAAATACTATCACCAGTTTAGAATTTTTAAATTTTATAATATTTGGCCAAAAATACGTTTCAAAAATTTTTGGAAAGGTAAAAATAATAAAAGGCCCAACTGGATTCGAACTCATGACTTACATATTCCTAGTTAACACTCTAACCCATTGCGCTACGCTGTTAGGTAACACTATGGCGAAAGAAAAAATTATAAAAGTATGCTTGACTTGATTATTTCGATAGGAAGTACGTCACAATATGGAAGTATCCCATACCACCTTAAGAAATAGCTAAAATGATGAAAAAATGCACTTAGAAAAAATTTTAAGAATATTTAGGCTAAATGAAAATTTTATGTACATGCAAGCTTCAAGTTTCGTAAAGATTATTGATATTTATTCACATCATAGATAATCAAGCGTCAGATGGGGAACGGTCGTCGAATCAAACTTTAGATAGAAATATAAATATAATATTTCTAAAGTAAATGGGGGCTATTATCTGTTGAACTGATATAGAAACAAGCTAGAGTAAGCATTTTAAGCATATTTTTATGGTTTTGCCATGGCAGTGGATATCAGAAGAGGCCTCCATATGAGTGTCAAAGGGAAAGAAAATAAGGGTGCCATTATGCAAACTCACAAAAATATGGAATCCAGTTTGTTCATGTAAAAAGAATTTTCAGGTATTTTTGGTATATGAAGGGGACACAGTTGAATCAGGGAGTTGTTTTTAACACATGGACATATTCTTTAACAAAATATGAGGTTAATATTTGTAAAATTGAACAAGCAAACTAGTACGAAGAAGCACGAACGGTTCATCACCCAGAGTCAATAAAACAGTGCAACTGATGTCGCCGGAATTTTTGAGACAAACAAATTAAATGTTTAGATAATTTTGGAAAACTTTGCTGCACTTAAAGCGAGTGCAATGAATAGGCCATTTTGTAACATACGTTTCTGTCTCCAAAGAACGTTCTAGACTTTGACTCACTGTAAATAATGGTATCTATATCCAATAAGATTTAAAGTTTTATACAATGATTTAATTAGTATTTCTAACATCTATTACATCTATTACAATAAACAGTGATTATATATATATATATATATATATATATATATATATATATATATATATAATTTTTTTTAAAGCAAATGTCATGTCTCCAGTTTTGTCTTTTTTGACACATACATTTAAAACAAATATTCAAAACGATGCAATTTTATTTTCATTGCAATTATTTGTTGTTTTTGATTAGTATATCATATGTGCATGATAATATTGAAAATAGATAATTCATAAAAAATTCTAAGTGAGAAATGTAAAGTAAAGGGAATTTAAAAAATTTCAGTTTGCAAAGAATGTAACATACATTACGTATGATTTGAGTCCACTATCAGTCGGACAGAAAAAATATTAACTATCTTAAAAACATTTTAAAACATAGATAACTGCAAGAAATAAATCTTACAGCAATAATCAATTTAATAATCTTCATTTCGATGATAAAAATAGAAAGTAACATACGTGATGTAATACACAATACAAATTGTAACTGAATCAAGTAGATTAGTGACTTTCCGCGCATAATATGAAGTCGCCTGACTGAATAGAAATGTCATTGACTACAAACTGTACTTGTGAAGGGTAATAAACACACGCATTTTCAATCCAAACAATTAGTACTACAAGTACTATGATGGACAGCAATTTGTTTACTGTGAGATAATTTTTTCTTAACTCTTTTGTAAACTTTAAAAGTTTTAAAATTTCCAATACAATTGAACAGATGTGTTACACAAAAATGATAAAGACATGATAAAGAATATGAAACATACGTTACAAGCGGTAACGTATGTTACTTTTCTATCTAAACTTTCATAATCTTGTTTCACGTTATAAAAACTTTTTACATACATGCAATACTCATTGCACATTTCACTCTTAATAGTTAATTTCTGAGCAAGATTTTCATTCAGCTTTGACTGGAAGAAGGACAGTGACATATGTTACACGCCATTGATTGCAGGGAAAAATTCAAAGCATTATTTTGAAGGAAAAAAAAACGGTGAAACTTAACTTGAAACTATTTTTGCGGCACAATTTCTAGATAGTCTACAATATTTTTATAGTTAGCAAAATATGTTGCTAACACTCATTTTTTCACTTTTTCCCTTCTTCAATTGCACGCCTATATTGACTTTAGATGTAATAATTATTGAGAATTGTTTTGTGTGCAATCCCTTTGTATCAACTAAATATCATTGTATTGCGCTGAAATTCATAAGTAAAAAAAAAAGATACATAGAATATTACATGTATATATTATTGTATGTATATAACTGTTGCTCGGATAATCGATTTGGCCCATTGGCTTTCTATTAGTTATATCCTTCCTTTTTGTTTAGACCAACACATAATACAAAGACAAGTTTTTAATCTGCTGTAAGCGGAAGAAATAAGGAAGATGTTGCCAAAAAAACTTCGGAATAAGGAAGTTTTACGGTGCAAGAGTGAAATATCTCCAAGTAGGGAACATAAATTTCATATAAGAAAATTGCTATCTAATGATCAACGGAATGAGAATGGCATCGCATAGAAATATAACACAATTCATTGAGAAGAAGGTATGCAAAAATGTGTTGGATGGATTGTGGACACCGGATGATAATAAAAAACATTCCATAGAATTTATTTATACAAATTCATTGACGGAATTACAAGGTAATGAAAATGTGAAAGAAAACATTAACAAAACGTCAAGTTTTTCTGATCAAACAGTTGAAGGTGTAAAAAGTGTTCGTAAAGAAAATTCAGATGAACAACCTTTTTTGAAAACTGGACGGCAAGAAGAACTTCCTCAGGATTGTGATGTTGAAATGGAAGAGGACCCCAGCGTAGCAATAATAACAGACAAAGATGACATAGACTTTTTTGATAGCGATGAAGAGTTAACGGAAAAAAACGACGTGAACTATGCCGAAAAAGACTTGATATATATGTTTGATGAAGTGATCACGAAAGCTGACCCTGGTAAAGGAAGATATAGTAAGTAATGGGTTTTTTAATTTCTTAGTTCACTTACTATTCCCATTCAAGATTCAATTTTATCATTGAATATTTTTTTAATAATTTTTTTTTTTAATTTCATATTTTAGATTATATTGATTTTGACTTTTTCACATTTTCTGATTCTTTGTAACATTTGTCTAATTAAATGGAGACCAATTTGATATATCTATGTAAAATTTATAATATTTCTTTTTGTAGGTGAAGGTTTGGACAACTATAAAAACATGCTTATTTATAAAAGATCAATACAAAAGTTTGCCAGAGAGAACGGTTTTGAAATACATGACATTATTCCTGACGGGAACTGCATGTTTCGGTCGCTTTCTGATCAGTTTATGATAAATGGATGCATGGGGTGCAGCGCAGAACATCTACGATATGTTGCCGTTCAGTAAGATTTGCTACGATACATACAAGGTGTGGGTGGACAACATATTACCAATCAGATCACGCGGGAAAGTTCAGGCTTCCCGATTGATTTCACATAGATGTCTAGAGAGTCACTTGTCTGTACTTCATGCGATATGACTTCAGCTTTGACGTCACGATCTGCATTCCATTCGATAACTTTCGGGGAATATAGTGAAACGTTAAAGTGAATACAGTTATAAATTTGTCAAACTCCATTTTATAGATGCTGTCGTTAATACTAGTTTTACTGAATTCAATATTATCGAAATATTAAGTAGCTTTAAAAATTCATAAACAGTAACTAAATATTAATATTCTAATGGTTTTGAGACTCCCCCTGCTACGTGAAAACACCCTAATGAAGAAAATGCATGTTGAAAGATTAAGTCAATCTTAAAATACTTCGCATAAAACTGGAGGGGGGGGGGGGATAAAAAGCGATATGAATATCGCTCGGGAAACCTGCAAATTGATCATAATGTTTGAGTCACAAAATATACGTCATCAAAATATAGTATGGGATATATCTGTCAACATAATATACTAAGGATTTAAAGAAATACTCCAAAGTATTTTAGGTGATTCAACAATACCGTTTTCCGGTATTTTCCTTTTGCTTTTGGACACCTTAACATTGCTGCGTACCTATACAATTAAGATACATAAACAAATATATATTTTTATAATTGTACTTTTTTCTTTTTCTTTATTAAAAAATCTTCTAAAGGAGATCAATGAGGTATGAAAAAACGAACATCCAGTCCTTTAATTGTAAAGTATTTGATTTTAGGATAAGTATGATGTTAAAATCAAAATATTAAAACAAGCTCAAATACATCAAGTACATATTCGCTTGTGATTTGAATTTACGTGATAAATCTTCAAGTTTAGAGATAATATTTTTGGTTCTTTTAGACACTTACGGGAACACCCATTTTTAGAGGGAAGTCATCATAAACAGTCTTTTCTGTGCAAAGAAACTTGGGAAGATTATCTCCAACGAATGTCCAAGGCAAAAGAATGGGGAGATCATCTAGTTCTCCAAGCTGTCGTTGACGCTTTTGACATCCACATCACTATATTCAATGTTTTCCATCAAGATGTTAGACGAACTATTCTTCAACCAGAGTCTAACGCTAAGAGAAAACGAATACGTATTTTCCTTGGACATATTGGAGAATTCCATTATTTGAGTCTGCGACCAAGGGACTGGCGCCATCTTTGGCCATTCAGTAAACTTAGTTTTCTGATTGAAATCTAATCAGTAAATGCATATGAATGCTTAAATTAATCATTACTTTAAATTCCTAATGATGCATGAGATTATCAAAATGTTAGAATGTCATATTCTTATTTTAAAAAGATACAGAACATTATGTTTATAATGTTGATTATTCTAATTAAGATACTCAATGATGCTAATAGTGATGTTTAAAACATTAAAATTCATATAGTTATGTTCTCTTGCAGAATCTATTCTATGTAGAACACTTGCTTGTTCTCGGCACTACTCTCCGTCAGCAAGACTAGACATTATTAGAAACAAAATCGAAGAAATCAAAGCGGGTAAAATACTGTCAGAAGAAGAATACACAGACAGGATCAAAACTAACCCTGAAAATTTCTTTACGAGAAGTCTTCACCAACAGTCCAAGCCTTGTTTTGAAGAAAATGATGGAGATAATATACACCTTGAAACATTTTCTATGAATGGGTCAGAACTCCAAGCATCGACGGGTAAGACATGAATTCACATTATATTCTAAATTTGATTTGTAGGAAATATTTTCTAAAGCGTCTTACCCTATTATGATTTAGAAACTACAGTGAGCAGTTTTCTAGATCCAATGAATACAGATGTTGTTACCGGCGCTCCGTTCTTCCATCTTTCTTATATAATCAAACAGCTTTTTCTAAACCGTTTGATGGAGCCATACATAGGGGTGAGTTTCCCGCTCATGTACCAGGATGTGTGTATCACATTCATTGGTTCAAATGCAACTGGATTAGATGTTTATTTAAAAGATATAAGCAAAGCGCAAGAGAAAAGGAAATTCTATAACATCCATCGTAATAAAAAAGTACCCTCAGCTGCCATTTGCCCGGTAAATATTGGTGTGAAACATAGTAATGGTAGCCATTACCCTAAAGGAACCCTTTGCGCTGACTCTTCCAGAACACATTCAGGTTATAGTCACATTAAGGTTCCATATAACGAAGTTATGACACCTGGACAAGATGTTGTAAAACGGGACAATGAGATCTATCTCAGAGATTTAAATATACCAACAACCCCTTCAAATTTAAATCTTCCCGAAAACATCAGTGTGAAATATATTGGCTTGTTGTGTGACACATTCCCCCCACATGCACAGGAATGGATGAAACGAGAGCGACAATTTTCATTCCCTTCGCAAAAGCTTGTACAACGAATTCTCAGTCGGAGATGTTTATTAATAAAAAAAGCACACCCGCAGAGTAGAGATCCAGATATTGAATGGAAGTACGATTTTTCATTCGCTGAACAAGAGATGTTCATGACTGGACTGACAGAACATCAGATATATGGATTCAGTGTGTTCAAAGTTCTTGCGGAAAATGTAACATTTCATTTATCAAAACAATTAAAATATAGCCATTTGATTGCTGTATATTTCAGGGCTTTAGAAGACATTCCTGATGACTTGTGGGAAACAAACGTCAGTGGGTGTTTGCTTTTTGTCACAAGCTCTTTAGTAGCTTGTTTGAAGGCAAGACATCTTCCTCACTATTTCATGCCTTCGTTCAATCTCATAGCAAGCTTTTCACCAGAGGAAATCAACGAGATCTGTGTGAATGTTGAATGTATCCGTATGTTTCCATTGACAGTAATACAAATAACAGCTGAAAACCATGGTTATAATTTTGCTGAAAATTTAATAAGGATGGTTTTCAAAGATTGTAAAGATTTTAAACAAAACAGAGATTCGATAACATTATTCACCGAAGCATTTATACCAGGAACTGTTGGTTCCATGAAGGTGTACACCAGACTCGGGTTTTACAACAGTGCATTTGATGCATTCAGATGCCTCCATGAGCAGATGCTATTTCTTCAAATGTCGGACGGTTGCTGTGAAATTCCTAGTTGTCTGGATATCTTTGAGAAAATATTAGAAAGCTTTCACCAAAGATCTACTCGTGTTATTCTTGCAAGATTATTTGAGAAAAACTTTGCAGCTGATGTTTTAAGCAAAGTCGTCGATAAGCGTGCAACATTTGTAAGAGATATTCTACCCTGGAAACCCTATTTTCATATAGAATGGATGGAAATTCCAAAACAAACGGATACTGACTTTAACTCATTGGCAGATTATTTCTTTTCTTGTAGTATAAAAGCAATTGATCAAAGAAATGCAACCCTCGCAACTGCAACACTAGAAACAGCAATAGCTTGTGTGCAAAAATCTATTGAAATGGATGCCATTAATAGTGATGAAATAGAAGACCAAAGTCTGAGAGAAGAAATAACAGCTCAAAAAGAACAGCATTTGTTAATCCTTCGCAGGAAGCTGCAGAAGTTTTACATTTTTCTTTATGATATTTCACAGCTGTTTTTAACATTATTACCCTTAGAAAAACACATGAATGACATTGAAAAACTTTGTGTCGAGCTTCCAGAAATGGCACATCATGTCAGTTATATGTTTACATATTTGCACAATGAAGAAAAAGCTAACGAGTACAGACAAAAAATTATAAAGAACAAAGGTAGCGATATGATAACACATTAGTTTCATAAGAAAGAGGGAACATGATATATCACCACATTCAAGACAAGACATTCTAAACTGTAGGTAAACTGCATAAGTAAAAGGAGACCAAGATGATTTTTTGATAAGGCAATCCTTATTTAAAGAAAAAAAAAACATTTAAAGTAACTTCAAAAATTAAAAACGCTTTTGGAGATTAAACTTAAAGTCATTTTAGCTTACAATAATTTTATACATTTTATTTAGTTTTATTTTAGAAATTAACAACGACGTACGACTTTCGACAAAACTTATTATTATTTTAAATCCTCCCGACGTTTAATATTAATTACGAGATTATGTATATAATTTTACAAAATCATCTGAATAAATTTCATTTGCAGCGTCATTCATTGAGCGCTGTAAGTTGCTAAGTAAATAGTTGATAAATGCCCAGATCTGTTTGTAAACAATAATTTATGTCTGTAGCATCATCAATATGTTATGAATCGACCATATGATAAGGAAACGCTCTTTTTTATTCATTTAAGGTCCATGCTCCCCTATTTATAGCCCTTATGTACGAAGATCGCTTTCCTGTTTATAGGGAATGGAAAAATGCCCTCTAAGCTTTACTTCCTTGTCTGTGTAAACATTTGAATACCACAAATAAATATCATTGTAAGTTCTTGAATACCGTGCTGAAGCGTTTCGTTTCGATTCCCTAATACAGTCCCTCTGGTAACTGGTAACTCAAAAATGCTTATTCTTTAGTTCTTTGTTTATACTTTAGAATCGAATTCTAAATCTCGAGAATTCCCCTCCATATTTGCATTCTTTGAATCATAGATATATGTTATTTTAAAAATATTTCATTATAAAATTTATCTTATACAAATCTTTCCTTTTCGAATAGTTCTCCATTGAATACTTCATTTCTAGGTTGTCCTACTTTAAATTTTATTTATCCAACTTTGCAGTAGCATTATTATCAATCCGTTTGTTTTCTTTGAAATGGTTATGAAATGATACGGTTTCCTGTTATTTATAATTTAACTGTTCTCCTTTTCCCAAAAATATTTGGAACGGATACCGTTCTTTCCTTTCTTTATCGATCAACTGCATAACATCTTAAAATGCATGGATATAATTTATCTAAATAAAAAAAACCAGGACATATTGACCTTGTTCGCATGAAAACTAAAAAATTACATATTTTGACAAACTATCATGTCAAATACATCGCGACGGGGAAGGAAGGAAGGAAGAAAGCGGAAACGTGATTTTAATTTTAATTAAAAGACAAACGAGGATTAATATTTTTTCGTAATATAAATGTAATCATATTTGAAATTATTAGAAAACTAATTCACCAAATTAAAAACCAATTTCGTATTAACTTTTAATCAAAAAAAAAAAAAGAAAAAGAAAAAGAAAAATAGACAATGGAAGCATAGGTTCATTATTACTATGCTTTTATTTTGTTGTAATGTATTTAAAACTCTTTTTGTTCTCAGTCATCACTATTGAAAATGTTTTTCATATAACGCAAAAATAATGTCCTGTCCTTGTCAATTTTTCCCACCGGCATGCGTATTTGCAGATAGGTAATGATTGATTTGATGTTTGTCCTAATGTACAATGTTATTCAACACCATATTAAAATTGGTTTTCACTTAATACTAGCAATGTTTATTTGATACTATCGAAATCCTTGCTCTAATTTTAAATATAACGTTAAAAAGAAATCAGACCTAGCAAGTTATATACCATACTTATTGTCCAATTGTTCAGTTCGTTTTCATTGATTGTATAGCTTATTATTTTTTTTTAATGGCCCTCCTGACTTTATACATTGGTTTAGATTTAGTAGTATGTCACACCGTCTATAAGTATCTTTTTTTCAAAAAATCAAATTGAAAAAAAATGTTTACAAATGAGTGTTTTATGTCTTTCATTTACGGGTTACAAACAATTATCGGTGTATTTTGGATACAAGACCCAGATTTATCTGACCAGTTATGTAGTATTTGGTAAATTATTCAAGACAGAGTATACCTGAGATACTTTGTTACGAGTTTCAACTCATCTTTAATAATACATGTCAAATTTATTACAGTTTGTCTATTGTGCGTATATATTACTAATATAAGTAGTTCGGAAAACACAGACAGATCTCAATTTAGCACTTCCGGTATAAATTAAATTCTTAAGAAAGAATGAATCCCAATCCAAGCTGATGATTTTGTTAATATATAATTCAACATCAATTATTACTTACTTTCTACCATAGTAAACAATACTGATGACACCTCCCCCCTTTCCATCGTTTATACTTTTAAATCAGATTTCACAAGTGCATGGTGAACATCCCCTTGCACGTTGTTGCTTATTACATCATAACATTTTCTTCTATTGCAGATTAAAAGTTGACACATTATGCACGTATTGTATTATCTTTTTATGAAGAATAATGATAATTCCGGCTCTTATTGCCTGCCCTGTTTAGGAAAATGCAACTATGTCAAAAGAGATATATTTGTATTGGGTAAAAAAAAAAAAAACACCCCAAAATATTGAAACTTCAAATTAGGTATTGTCATGATATTCTATGTATCAAATTATGAAGGTATATATTGTTTCTTTCAACAAAAATCAGTAACAAAAACCAAATAGTCCTATTAAAATCGACTTAAAAAGTGACGTCGATGGACGTCACGGAGCAAGGAAAAGTTATACACTGTAACAGTATAGAATCAATTCGGTAAAACACAGACGCAAAGTGTGAAAATGCGCAATGATGCAAATAATATGTCGAAATCTATGCATATTATTGTTTTAATGTAAAAGGGGTGGTGGAAACTGTGTTTCAGACAGACCGACAAAAAACATAATATCAGTAAATTTTTGGTGGAACAAAATAGTAACGTCATCTGACGTTCAAGGTTTTCTCTTATGTGAACGAAGAGATACGCGGTTAAAAAAAAGGAAAATAACGAAAAATTACATGTAAATTATGATTCTCGAACAATTGGGAGCAAATAAAATGCCATTGGTATAGAGCCGTTTTAAAATGCAGAGTAAAGGGCAAAATAGACAAAGAGCATGATATATAGATAATAGTATTTTAATAAACTGTGCACGCATTATCTTGACGTCATGGTTTGAACGTTACCGGGCCCAGTGGTGACAGAACAGTTTGTTTTAAAAATCGAGTAACAGGTAACAAAAATACCTTTGAATGAAACTTCACATATCAATACAAAAATGTTGGTGCATATAACAATGTGTTGTAGTCTGTCCCAGGTTATTGTTTCTATCATATTTAGTCGATGATCTTAACCGGCGCGTCTTTTAACCACAATGAACCACAATGATACTACAATGAACTTTATTAAGGTGATAAATGTTATTCAAAAGGTATAAGATTTAATTAAAGTTTAGGATCAGATGCAACCAATCATCAATTATTTTCTACTTTTTCCAATCTCCGCAATGTGAAGATTTCCATTTCTGTCATTCCAAATTTACTTTTTCCTGTTATTTGATATTTTTCTATATGAATAAATAGTTTCTGTTGAAAATGTATACTACTACATTATCAATAAGCATTCAATTGCATTTTGCATGCTATTAAAAGACAAAAATCAAAATATCTAACTTCAAAAATGGCCTGGTAATGCACTCTGAATTGTTTGGCACTAACAGGTTTAAATGCAAATAAAGAAGAAATGTTATATCAAGGAAAATTATCTTAAACTGAGGAACGTCGCGTGTGTCCATAATATATCTAAAAAAATTTTGACGGCATGTTTTGCTACAGAATTAATGCATTTTCAATTATGTATATGTATGTTCAGGTACACACGTCATATTTCATTCATTCAGAATTCAATTATTTTAGTACATGTAACGCTTAGATGGTGGTATATTATAAATGTGTAAAGCATGAATAAAAAAAATATCTATATACATGTACATGTATCAGGTAAATTTTGATATATAAATATATAATGTAAATATCATTATTTAATTAAAGCTTAATATAATTAGCTTAGTTATCGTATTGTTTAATTTTTAAAGAAATCAGTCACTTTACATGACATTTGAAAAGTTTGATTAACTGGTTAAATAAGATAATTTTACAATTATTGTTATCTTTGGATTAAATTCGTGTGTTTAAGATGTGCAGTACAACGGTACTAATAAACTCTCATTCTAATTTATCGAAAAAAAAAAACCCCAAACGGAAGGGATCAACTCTCAATATTACCAATGTCCATAGAATCTAGATCAGAAAAGGGAATAAAAGTATGTACGAAATTTTAAAAAAGTGTCATTTAGATTTGTTCTTTAATTCAAGATTGTACCATCCATTTTTTTATATGGTTGTGAACTATGGGGATTTTCATATAACGCTATGATAGCGAGGGTTCTTCCGAAAGTTGTAAACTTCTTCTTCATCTAAAACAATCCACTCCAGATTTTATAGCATAAGGTGAACTTCAGGTACGTAGCATGTGGAGGGGGGGCGGGGGTATTGGGGGGCCTGGCCCCCCACTTTTTCTCGGAGCAAACATTTTTCTTAAATTAACATATAAAAATGTGAATCATCATGTCGTTGGCCTACCCCCCCCCCCCCCCTTTTAAAAACGATCCTACGTGCCTGAACTTTGAATTAATCTTTAATTAACAATTCAAATCCAAACACGTATATTAACATACTGGTCCAATTTATGTAAAAACGGGTTGATGGAGTAATATTTACAGAGAGGTGCTGGACTAGTGCAATTTTTGTGTGATAAATAGCATCATATCATGAGTGTAGATTTTTTTTCAAACTGAAGAAACATGTTTTTATTCAAAACCTCTATCATGCAAGAAATAAATGGGCTATTCATATGTACCGGCCGGCAGCGAAGATCATAATATACTTTAGCAAAAATAATTAGAAACGGGGTGATATTTTATCTGTATTCGGATTTTTGCACGTTTACCACTATTTTTTATGCAATATTTGCGGAATTATCATGCTATGATATTTGCGGAATAGTTAAAAATTTGCGGAACAGCACCACATTTTTTCGTAAACGTTATAATTTTATGTGGTGCGCTGATCAATGTAGAAATGCTAAAACGTTTTAATTTAAGAACGTCTGCTTTTCCTGAGCCATTAACAACTAACGCACGTGCGTTTATCTATAAATACGATTTTCTGTACATGTCGCTGTAATTTCTGTAACTCACAATTAGAAAATCAGTTCAATAAACAGACGATCATAAAAAACGATATTCCATGTTAGATTAAAGATAACCAAAACTATATATATATATATATAAGATCTCTCATGATATTTGTGATATATTTGTGATATGATATAATTTTTATCCAACGACCTCTAATCACATCTTTAATCTCATTTTAATGGATTAAAAAAGAAATCATAGCTCGTATGTCAGTCCTACTTTAAAAGAAGAACAAAAAATAAATTAAATCGCTAAAATTCGTCAAGTCAAACTCAGTTTCGACTCTGGTTTGGGGACATTTAAAAAAAATCAGTTATTTTATTCAAGATAACAAACAGAATCGTTATTAAATCATGCTAGCAAATTAAATTATAAATAATACAGTTTATATTTATCTATGAGTATAGAATGGCAACTTTGAATTTGCCAACACTGTAAATGCAAATTAATACACATGTACATTGTCAATTACCTGTAAATTGTAAAAATGGCACTTTTAGGTAGTTATACCAAATATATAATAAATGTATTCAATTAATATCAGTTCATTGCGGTTCATTGTGGTTCATTGCGGTTTATTGTGGTTCATTACGGTTCATTGTGGTTAAAAGAGGCGCCCATCTTAACAAATATACATACTTGTCACTGAAAAACGATTGAAATCAATATATTTCTAGGATATCTTCTTTCACGTGCTCCCTCTTTATGCACGAAGAATATTTACAGTAGCGAAAATACATTCTAAGGGGATTTGAAATGGGAAAATCTGCCATTTTTATCCTCTCAGGAGTTCTCGGGACTCCTCGCACAATTTTTCAAATCAATCATACTGGAACATTTCATGTCGTTTTAGTGCAATGCAAAATCCCCGCAAAATGTAGTTTGGGCACAAAGATATTAATGATTTTCGAAACATGACGCAAAAACTGGCGGAAGCAGAGACATGGAACGGAATATGGTTACGACTTTCATGAAAACTAAATGATAGACAGCGACATTGTATACGTATTTTATTATTGGCCCTTGGACACTAAGGCAATACATATGATAAAATAAAAAGTAAAATACATAACAAATTCATTACAGTTGAAGTTGAATTTTGACTTATGTATGTAGAACATCGAAGTCCAAGGACGGTACCCTTCCAACCCCTTTTTCCATTTCCCTGCCACTTTTTTTTTT
>WFKH01003881.1:22401422-22424329 GCA_016163765.1 Magallana hongkongensis | reverse complement strand
TCAGCGCGAACAAGTGATCGGAGCGAAACCACCCAGATTCAAATCGTACGCGGTGTGTATACCTACGTAAACATTAACTTTTATGCAATATAATTCGTTATTTATGCATCATATTTTACAGAAACAAAAGTATTTATGATATAATTCATATTTAAATAAAACCAGAGTTGTATTTTAATTGAACCCGTTATTTTCCATCTGATATTTGATTTTGGGCTGAAATGTTCTCGGAAATTGGCAAGGGTGTGTGGTAATGAAAACAGTGTTAACAAATCGTACGCGGAATGTGTATCTGCGTAAATATTTATTTAACTTGTATGTCATATAATTCGTTTTTAATTTTATGCATCATTTGCTTATACAAAAAGAAATATATTTATGATAGATTTTATATTTACTTTAAACAAGAGTAACTGTTGGATTTTTATAATTGAACCCGCTATTTTCCGTGTAATTTGATCTCGGGCTGCAATATTCGCGGCGATCGGCTAGGGTGTTCGGTAATGAAAACAATGTTAATATAGAAAATTTATTGATCATTTAAGCTCATAATATTTGTTAAAAAAATTAACTGGTCAATTTTATACATTCTATAAATGATGCAGCGATAATTACCAACTTGGCAATTGTTACTAAAAAGAAATTCCACGTAAATCTTTATTCGTCCGTGTTCTTTCCCAAATTCTGCCATTATCAGGTTATTCATGAAGATCGTTTAAAGCGATTATACGTTTATCATAAACATCGTTTATCCTTTCCTATCGTGTATCAATCCTATCCTATCGTGCGTGTATACTGTTCTGTCGTGCGTTAATCCTATCGTATCGTGCGTGTATACCGTTTTATCGTGCGTTAATCCTATCCTATCGTGCGTGAATCCTATCCTATTGTTTATCTTGTAAAAAATAACGTTGCGGGTACTGTATAATGATAAATTTATTATATACCCTTGTCTATTTAAAAGTTTTAATTACAAAACTATCTTTTTAAAATCAACTGTATGACGTTTACTTATATAACAAAGCTATTTTGAAACGAACTCTTTTAAAATGCACAAAATACAGACGTTATTTAATGCGTACTACGTCATCAGTTTCAGGGAGTGGTGATACGGAATCAGAAACCGACAGTGTGGTGATCCGGAAAATCGGATCACACTCTGTAAAATTGACCGTATCAAGAAGGGAAAAGACTTTGCATAATATCGTTAATCAATAAAGTTTGACATTTTTATGAATCTAATCCTTGTCAAGGAAGACATTCGGTCAATAACTTTGTTTTCCAATGAAATCTTTAAGGCATATGTCTCATTATTAACATTAAAACTTTCACTCTATTTGAATTAAGGCTGGTCCCTACTCAGGAATGTTTTGGTAAAAGTGATGTTTTTTTCTCTTAGTTGGACACATTATGTAATTAAAAAATCCAAAGAAATCATATCTTAACAACTAATTTTTTTCCAGAATCTCCGTAAATGTATACCTCCCTTTTCCAGCCAATATTTATTATCTGCAGTTTTAAATACATTTTACAAAAATAAATATATTTAAATGAAGCATTATGTGAGAAAAACTACAGTTGTCATTTTTATTGATAAATTGACAAAAAATACATTTAGTAGGGAAAGAATGAATACCCAAGAAGAAAAAAATGATAATTACAAAATTTTCTTAACATATTCATATAATTAGATGGTTAACTGGCTTATATTTTTCTTTAGAATTTTAGATTTATATTTGTTGCACTTGGAAAGCTATAGAAAATACTGGGGTTAAAAGCTTATTTTCTTACATCTTATAGAGCATTATACCCTTATTTCGCTCATTTTACTTTACCTTGAGAAAATGTCAGTAATTAATTTTTCTTCCAACATTTTCTAGGTAAATTAGTTGGTATGTTTTGAAAAATAGTAGACTTCTTTTTTTCTACGAGATACTCCTGTGATAAGATTAGTATTTTTGTAAAAACTGTGTGAAAAGTACATGTATATCCTATCATGCATGTATAAATACAATATTTTAAAGCGTGTAGTAGTAAAAGATTAAACGCTTCTAAACATGTAAGAAATTTGGTTTGCTTCTAATGCAATATTATTTAACTCAATGTCTATCGAAAAATTATGTGCTTAATCAGTATTGATATTTAAATGTTTTCAATACAGTATATACAAAACTATCAGTGATGACGTCACCCAAGTAGGGACCCACCTTAAAAGGTTTATCATTTCCTACCACGATGAATATTTGTTATCAATTCAAATCATGTACTCATATTTTTTTAAACATTTGTGCTTTTCATTTTAATCATTTTATATACCAAAAAATTGTATTTTGTTAGTGATGTTATTCTACTCAAATATACTCCAATACTTGATCTGCTAAGCTATTTTATGACTACTTTATTTTTTCCCCTCTTTTTTAAAGATATATTTTAAAGATATATCTGTTCATGCTTACTGTTTGGTTAGCTGTATTTTGAACATGATTTGAATTGATAACAAGAAAATTTAAAAATCAATTAAAATCAAATAATATTTTTTTCAAAAGGTTGTCATCTTTTAAACCAACACATTCAAATGATCAGATGAGTCAACATTGATTGGCGGAACAAAAAATATTCACCGTGGTAGAAAATGATAAACCTTTCTCTAAACCTTTTAAGGTGGGTCCCTACTTGAGTGAAGTCATCCCTGATTGTACTTTTCACACAGTTTTTACAAAAATACTGATTGTAACATATCCCTTTCCTGGACAGCTGAAGGCAGAAAAAAGAGAGGAGGACCAAAAACAACATGGAGAGAACAGTCGAGAAGGAGAGAGAGGAAAGTAGATGGAGATCATGGGCTGAGGCGAGGGTTGCAGCTTCGGACAGAGAAAGATGGAGACGTTCTGTTGATGCCTTATGTGCCATAAGGCACGAAGCAGATAGGAAACAGGTAACAGTTTACCCACTAACAGTCATACATTTATTTCGGGTTAAAATTACAAGGGTTGTTCGGAAATTATTGAGACAACACAAATATTTCCCTTTCTAAATGACGCATTTTGGTGAAAATTGGCATAAACATTGAACATTCACCTAACAAATAATAAAGCATGATAATAAAGTAATATTTAAAAATATCTAACATTTTGTTTACAAAAGTACATAAACTAGTCGGTGGTCGGGGTACCCGGCGCAGGCATAAACTCGGAGATTAAAATATTTATACACCTACTTTATAAGTGTTGGTAGACCTACAATTAATGATAAGAGAAATCAAATTATATATGTTCATTTTGCTATTTATTGTGACAACATTTTGTACAAGTTTCACTTGTGTTCGAGTTGAAATACGGAAATAGAACACAAAATGTTTACCAAGCAATAGAAATCTGACTACGAATGTTTATTGAATTTTGACGTCAAGGCGGCGCAGCGAATATACATCAATTGGTGGGAATCTAGGAAGAAAACCTTTTCAGTCCAAGCAATTGCTTAAACAAAAACTAAACGATATAAAGGGGCCAACAGCATCAGTTTATCGGTTTTTTTTTACTGATTGTTTAACTAGAATTAAAACAAAGGGACTAAATATCAAGTACTTTTTCGCACAGACTGATTTCAAAAGTTTTAAAATATATACAGAATGACTGTAAGAGACGTTTCACAGTAAGTTGACCTTTGGGTAGAAATAATTCGATTTTTTCCACAAAAAATCAAGCATGGAGAGAATATGTAAATGTTGCAATCTTAAAATGAAAATAAAAGATGAGTTTGTGGATGCTCCGGGTCACTGGATGTAGGCAAGTTTAATCAACTTACCAAGAATAATCTAATGATGTCATTGATTACAAAATCTTCACGTTAATAAACAGTATCCAGATTTTCTCTTGTTGAAATTTCAATGGTTCATGTCTTTTCCCAAGGGAGTAAATGCCTCAGTAATTTCCGAACAGCCTTCGTACATACATTGTCATACAGGAAAAAGATAAAAGTAAAAATGGACATACAATAGAATCAATACTTATGTTTACTTATGTAAGACTTTGGTATAAAGGATCAGAACAGGAAAACCACTAAAGGGAACAGACAACATCGAAAATATTTGAAATAAATGTTTGTGTCTTTTTTAAAAAAAAAAAAAGAAAGAAGGATCTGTGTTTATCAATTATTGCTCGTTATATGATTGAAGTATATGAAAATTAAAAAGAGGTATTCTGCCTAACCTCCTAGAAAAATATGTTATCTTTGTTGAAAATTCTTTGCAAAATCATACCCACCGATGTTCAAGTTAAATATTCGAAATAACACACGCTAACGCGGGTTATGTATTTTTTCTGCAATGTCGCTACCATCTACTCGCATGCAAATAACCTTTTTCATGATCTGATATTTTCATACACAATAAAGTAAACGAGAACTGATCGTTTGCTGCGTACACTGCGAACAATTCTTGACGAGCTTTAGGACAGCTTTGTATAAGATTGATTAGTAATATATCCCCTTTTTAAATTGAGAGAACTTATAAAACTAAAAGACGCGTCGTATTTTCACATTTGTTTCCACATGGGTTTCCCAGCTTATATCAGCCAAAGAGACGTTTTAAAAGAAAAAAACTGTAGTTTTTTAAATTCTTTGATTTTATTCTCTTAGCAAATTGTTGCCTTTCCATTTAATGAGAGTATTCATTTTACCCCAGTGGGTCAGAGTAAGGCGGGGGAAGGGAGTGGATTATAGAAGGATTATATAGGGTATGGATATATGTATTGAAGAAATCCGTATGAACCAAATAGCTTGTAGCTTCTAATGTGTGAAATTTTTATAAGACAAGGTAACTCAAGTAAGAATTGATCCTGTATAAAAAGATTTTCAAATTTTTCTCCTGATATTCTTAAGTTAAACATTGAGCCCATTTTGTAACAGAATGATTTTATAGTCATATCACAAACTAATTGAGTATTACAGTTCTCAAGAAAGTTTTGTTTATGTATATACACATGTATATTTAAAGAAACATCAAACTTTGAAACCCTTGTGGGACCTTAGAATTGTCCGGGGAGGGGGGGGGGGGTGTTACAGTCTAAACAATTGAAAATCAACAATATGTCACGATGCTTGCAGATAAGTAATTATACCATATAGTATAACAATTGAGTTTTAGAAATAATTTTAAAAATTTCATATGTAAAATTGGACCCCCCCCCCCCCCCAATGTGGCCCACCCTATCCTGAAGAGCATGATTTTGACTTGAATCTACACTTAAATCTACACTATCTGAGGATGCTTTCACTAAAGTTACAGCTTTTCTATGCGAATGGTGTTTGAGAAGAAGATTTTAAACACTTTTCTTTATGTATTGTAATGTAAAATTTTGTCCCCCTATTGTGGCCGCATCCTACCCCTGGAAATTATGATTTGAACAAACATAAATCTTCCATACCTAAGGATGTTGCAGCTTTTCTGGCCGATTGATTTTTAAGAAAAAGATTTTTTGAGATTTTTCTCTCTCTATATATATATTCCTTTGTAAAAATCCCCCCTTGTTGTGGCCCCACCCTATCCCCCAGGAATCATGATTTTACAAATTTGAATCTACACTACCTTCAACACAAGTAACAGCTTTTTTGGTTTTTAAGAAGAAGATTTTTAAATGATTTTTTCTCTATATTTTCATATGTTAAAGTATATGACTCCTTCATTGTGGCCCCACTCTACCCATGGGGTCATAACTTGAACAAACTTGACTCTACCCTACCTGAGGATACTTTCACACAAGTTAATTCTTCTTGCCAATTGATTTTTAAGAAGATTTTTAAAGATCTTTCTCTATATATTCCTATGTAAAAAGCCCCCGTTGTGGCCCCACTCTATCCCCACGAATCATGATTTGACCAAACTTGACTCTTAGGTGTAGCAATTGTACAACAATCTGAATTTGACAAACTTTAATTCGAGATTTTGACCGTGTTCTTTGAGATCTTTTGTAAATTATAAATACTATCTTTTTGATTTGGATACCAGATAATTCCAAACAATCGCCGTAAAGTGGTTATTTACTGCACACTACGTTAAGCATCCTTAATTGCTGTTTAGCTCAGATTTCTCTCTTTAGGACACCGACACGCACCTGGACGACTTTAACTGTGTAACAGAGCTTACACTAGCTTGTTTTTTTTTATGAACGTTCTAGAAAAACAGTGTACAAAGAGGCAAATTAACTAATACATTGCAAAGTATCGTTGATCAATAAAGTTTGACTTTTTTATAAATACTGTTTGTCAAAGAAGACATTCGGTCAGCCACATTGGTTTTTTTTTTTCATTTAATTGTTAAGACATTCATTATTAATGTTATGACAATCAGTATGTTATAATGTTAGTAGTAAAATTACATCTTGTGTGAAAAACAATATCCTAACACAATAAATATTTTGTGCCTAGCCAATTTATGTTTATTCATCCTATCATTTGAAAACTATGCCTTACTCTTTTAAACAAAAACTTTTGACAAGAATATTTGTTTGATTTGAGGGTTTCCATTTTCTTCTTATTAACCTAAAACGTTTTCAAAGAAAAAATCGCCATCAGTTAGCTAAGGTTATCAAAAACTAAACTCTCTAACTTCACGAAAAAATAGAAGTCTTTTATTTATATCCGCACCCGGATGTGTAAAAAAAAAGAAGAAGACAGATTTCTAGTTCTCGTATTGATATAACAGTACTCCATCTAATAATATATCTCTTTGATATTCTATTTCTATCTAAAAAAAGTTCACTTGCAATAAGCGTCAAGTTTTTCACCATTGATCACGATTAAATACAAAATGTTGACTGTTGCTAATAAGTTTTAAACAAGCAGAACACTTGCCAATAGAAATGATTTTGCTGACTTATCTATGTCTTTATATAGAGAAAAATTTATTTTTTGTACATCTGCATAAAAAGGATACATTTAGTTACTTGTAACATATGTGGCATTAACTTACCTTTTAAAAGTAACATATCTCATCATTTCCGTTGTACGTGTTTATAATTTAAGGTATAAAAATAAATAGGAAAATATCTTTTTTTCCATTAAAAGTTTACTAGACAACGTCAAAAAGAGATAATCCTTATATGAGTACAAAGCGAACGTTATATTCATAATCAAATGATTTATTTCTGGTCTGAGATTCAACGCATTTATACACATTAATATCTAAATCTCGATTTTGAATTATGTTAGAAAAATTATTGAAATAAATTCTATAGCTTAATCTCTTTTGGTGGTGTCATCCCAGGTAGCTGAATTTAATTTTGTGATTTCTACGGGTGATGGTCTAAGCTAGAGGAAATTGTGCACAGGTATAGATTGCAAACATTCAATTGATGATCTGTCACGTATAGTCTATTCTCTAATTGACCCTTAAGAAAAAAATATTCAAATTGGGACGAAAGTCTTAGATTATACGGGTAATTAATTTGAATATAAATTTCATATTTTAGATTATCTTTATTTGATTTTTTATCTCTTTTTTTCACTTTCACACAGACTCTCACACACAGCAAGTTGGTATCATGTATTGATATACATCTACATATATTCTCAAGAAAAAGAAAAAACTACAGGCTACGTCATTATTGTGTAAATTAAAAATTTATACAGGATCTCTTAAAATTAATTATATCATTATAATCATTATTACATGTATTTATTTTCTTTCTCTACTATACAGTTTCAATGTGATTTTTGTTTGTTTGTTACACTGACGATAAGAGTTGGTAAGTTGGTAAGCATTACTCTTGATTGATATATATATAATACAAAGATGTAGTTGCCACGTTCCTATCCGGTGTTTTATATATTATTTAGTTTTTAGTTTAGTGCTAGTTTTGTAGATGTTTTTCTCCTTTCATATGTAGTTTTTACTTTGTTGTCCTGAAGAAGGGACGGGTTGTCCCGAAAATTTGACAATATTTTTCTTTATTGTTCGTGTCGTTGGTTATTTTTAGTGCTTTTTTATATCTCATCTTATAACCATGTATCTTTTGATCCGACACTATAGATAACGAGTGTTATTGGTATTTATATATATATATATATATATATATATATATAAGGATATTTGAGCTATGACAATCCGACAACTGAAAAATGATTAAAAATTAACAAAATTCTGACTTCATATGGTAATTTAGACAATGGAAAGATGGCTGAAAATTAACTAAAATCTGACGTAATTGTATACTTCTACCACTGTTTCGTTTAACTTTCAGTTCAATTTGACTGACACAATGCTATCTTGTGAAGGTTTTTTTTAACATCGATGAAAGAAGTTTATTAATGATTATTTTCTTCAGCATTTTAAAATTATGTGCATACAGACCTTCGAACATCAATTCATGGTTGCGTTTATATTTTTTGTAAATGTCATACATATACCTCTATTCGAAAGTGAACAATGAATGTGTCCGAGAAAAAATTAAACTTTTTAATATATAACACAGAGTGAAACCTAAAAGATTATTGGAAATACATTGCATGGTCGTCTAATATACCGGTTTAATTTCAATGCCTGAAGGTACCTTGGGTAGGTGAAAAAAAAGTACGCTTACCAATAAATCCTTGATTGACTAAATCAAACCAAATTCCGAGTCCTTTTTCAATACTTGCAATCCTTCACAAAACTCAAAAGCCCTTTTAGGCACTTAAAAATATCCCCAATTTCTTCGATGTACAGCCGAATACCAATGCTTTGTAAAGTAGTTCATTTAAATTCATGCGCATTGTATATGTGCCCCAAGTACACTCGTCGCTTAATTCATTCACAAACGAAAACAAACAATAGATTTGACAAAACATGGCTCTGTGTAACTATTTGGTATAGCTGAAGCTTTTGCTTTGATGCTGTTCTGCTTTTTGTTTACTTTTTAAGTTGTGATATTTTTAGTAACATTGGCGATTAGCCTGCCTACAACCAGGACTTTGCTTTCAGCAAAACCCGGCTAAAAACCCACTCTACGCACTAAATAAAAACATAAACAAACTAACTAAATGCCATTTTATCGCGTGCATGAATACATAAAGCTGTATTAAACCTTCAAATGAGCTTTCGGTAATGATAAACCTACGTCTTTTGCTGAAGATTATCATCAAATCTTATAATATTTACATTTTCCATTGTCTTTGTCTACGATAAAATTACGAATCGAATTTGTAATTTATAGTCCAATACATTTCATCAATTACTATTTGAATATCTAATCGTACAATTGCTGAAATTTATATAAATATTAGTTATAAGGAATCATTCTTTGAATATTATGAGGTGATCAAATTTTATACGGTCGGGCGTGATCAAATCTATCATAAAGCCCTTCGGGCTATCACACCCGACCGTATTTGATCACCTCATAATACTCAAAGAATGATTCCTTATTCCTTAAAAATTACAAAAGTATGGTCAAGGAAAGACTTCATTTTGTAGTATAGTGAACATTATAATAGACATTTTCTACTTTCAAATATGATTGATTAAATAAATAGACTTTATGTTCACATGCAAAATGTTACCCCCATTAATAAATGTTGTGACACGCTTGGGTCTTTGGGTTGATCTTCATTTGATCAAGGCTCTATTTAAAGAATTTTAAAACTATTATGTCTGGGTAAAATTCTGCTTAATAATCATACATTTGGTGCATATTTAACTCACAATTCATTTTTGAATAACATTTGGTATCTTACGCTTTACTTTAACGGAAATAAAATATTTTTTGATAAAAGTTATGGTGGCATAGATCTGCCACCACTTGTCAGATAATTATGTCAACTTGTCAGATGATTATGTCGACTTGTCAGATCTTTATGTCAACTTGTCAGATCTTTTTGTTGACTTGTCAGAAAAAATCTTATTGACTAGAAACTCAAAATTTTGTTTTCAAAGCGTGTTAGTGCCACTAACTGCCATTTACTTGTCGTCATAATATCTGACAAGTCAACATAAAGATCTAACGAGTTAACATAATTATCTGACAAGTCGACATAAATATCTGACAAGTAAACATAATTATCTGACAAGTCGACATAAAGATCTGACAAGTTAACAAAATTATCTGACAGAAAAAACAAAATGGCCACTAGTTTGAAGAAAATTGTCATTCATATTATAAGTCGACTTTTCAAATAATGATGTCGACTTGTCAGATGATTATGTCGACTTGTCAGATCCTTATGTCGACTTGTCAGAAAATATTAAGTCAACTGGATGGCACAAATTGGGCAAGGAAACGTTTCAGTGTTGAGTTTTTAAACATGTGAATAAGTGACAAGTCGACATAAAGATCTGACAAGTCAACATAATTATCTGACAAGTCGACATCAAGATCTGACTAGTCGACATAATTATCTGACAAGTGGTGGCAGAACTATGCCACCATAAAAAGTGTTATGATTTTACAGCACAATAATGTTTGTTTATTTACAACAAGCAGCAGTAAATGACCAATGTATGAAATCAAATCTTGTGTAAATTTACACCACGCCCATGTGTCGATGACTTGAAATTCTTTTAAAATTTTTAATTACATTTTAAGAAAAATTCAATTCTTAAAAACTCTTTTAAAACTTTTAACTCATGTTGGAAGGAATATAGTAGTGTGTTCCGAAGTACACGGCAGTGCAATCTCGAGTCTAAGACAGCCTTATCCACTGCTGTAGCAAGATCATTAAAGTATTTATAAGCATAAGAATATATTGCATTTTGGTCAATGTATCACATTTTTGCAATTGCTGTATGAAAACGTCACAATGATTTTGACTAATAAAGTTTGTACCCCTTACAGCTAATCGATCGAATTGTCAAAACGTAAAACATGATGAAAAGTCTCTATACGCTTTGTCAAATTAAGTTCCGCCATGCTTGATGCATTTTAACCGGTTTTTCAACATTCATAAACATTAAAACCATTTAGTGTTTTAGTGTTTGAATGTTATATTGGCTTGTTTAGAATCTAGCGTTCATATTGCTGAAATATTCATAATTGGAGATTGAAACATTTTTTATCATTACACAGCTGGTTTTCCAATGTTGTCTACGGGGCTTTATCTAAACTTAAACTTAATTACTGTTCTACATTAGTGTACTCTAAATTTCATATTATACAGTCCCCGACGGAGATGAAATGAACGTTTTAGAGAGGTGACCCTAGAATAAATTTTCATTTTTCTGTGGAAAACTCTTTTGATTTTTTCGCACCATCGCTTCATCGTCATAGCTTTGTCGCATCATCACAATATCGACGCAAACCTCGATGATGCGATAGTGAACTACATGGCCCTATCCGGATTCCATAGTTCTGTGTTTTACAACACTTCTTAAAAGATATTTTCTATATTTTATGCACGAAAGAGCTTGATTGATACGTCAGTCAGAGTTGGTTAATTCCCGCCATTTTAAATATCATTGGCGTATAAGGAAGAAGACCAAATAGATTAATGATGCGGGTGACGTGTTAGTTTTTTGGAACAACCTCCAAGTTGCGATATTTTATCGTGCTTGCCTCTTTAGTTATCCTTATTAGTTCCAATTACGATTTTGGCTTACCAAGGATGATGTGAAATACTGGCCCTCAGTATATTGACAATTTTTTTTTTGGGGGGGGGGGGGGAATTTTGCAGGTACTTAATCTTTGATATATGTGCCCTTATATAAAATCTTTTTTATCCGAAATAAAACAAACACATGGAAGATATACATTATTTAAGGTATGGGTACACTGTTTACATTTAATCCCCGTAGACATATCATTATTGTTATTTCTGATCGCAAAGTTTCCCCATAACTAGATAGATTTTGGTGATAAAAAATGTCACGCACTAGGGCCCGCCTATTTTATTCATGTTTATTCATTGCAAGGACAGGGTCACAAACCAGAACGAAATTTGCTGGTAGTGAGTCTACATAATCATCGATAATTCGTCAATTAATAAAATATATAAAGCAATCAAAGCTATTCACACTGATCAAGATGTGTCAATGTTTCAGTTTCATTTGAAAAATATCAAAATTATGGAAGCTTTTTATATAATTTAATATAAAACAAGGCCGCTGGCATATGTTTAGGGATATCATTCTTTGTTACCTAAGTTGTTTTTAAAATGCCTAATTTTGTAAATGAAGCACAGCCACTAAAACTGATGTATCCTATCCGTCTTAAATTCGGATGGGGGCTTCCTTTTCTACTTCATCAGATTCTCTGTTTAAAAAAAACCCATTCACCTCTCGTTTGAAAAATAAACTCATTTATAAAAAGGAGTTACAAATATTTCTCCTCTGCATTTTGTTTAATGTTTTCGTTGTTTTTCACCATTTCACCGACTCCATTTCTTTCTTTCATTAAAGACTTCTTCGAATCGGGAGCGTCTTTATGTGCTATAGGTGCCAGTTTGTGATTTGCGATTTGTTACCTGTCTGGAATCTGTGGCCGTTTGCTACTTTGTTGCATTAGCGGCCTTTTCAATTTCCTTTTTGTGGAGGTGTTTTGGAGTAATTTGTTCACTGTTGAACTTTTGGCTTGATTTCAGTATTATGATCATTATCACCTCCATTTAATTTAACTTTCCTTTTTTAAAACCATGTTCATATTTCAAACATTTGTAGAATTTGTTATTCTTATAACTTCTGTTTCATTCATTGGATGCTTAAACTTGTAAGGCGCGTCTCTCCACAAATATCTCTCATCATTCAGCAGCGAGGCAAGTTTTTTATTCCAGTTCTTGAAAAGAACGTCTAGAATATCCCATGTTTCTTTCAGCATTGATCCTTTTCTGAGCTTATTTGGCGTGATATACTTTCTTTTTGAAGTTAGGATGGAGTTGAAAACCTTTTTAGGAATGGTATCTAATGGAGATAAAAACACACATATGAAGTCAATGTCAAGACGAAACATTGTATACATAACAACCAATTAATCGTATAAGGCACTTTTTAAACTACTTTTCTTGATTGGATTTCAAATTAATTGATATCTTTATATAATTAATTATTATTATTTTTTTTCAAAAAGAAGTTGTAAAGTATAAAAACAATTAACATTCTAGATATCCCATACCTACTCCTAAAAACCGAAACAAGCGTTTAAGGATGTATTTCATGTCCTTTATATAATCTTCGTGCCTGAAGATGAAAATCTGCTTCAATGGAAATACTTCGAGCCATTCTTGTAGATGAAGGTAATATAAACTTGCCGTGATTGGAATCTAAAATTTTGTAAGAAATTTAAAAAAAAAAATCATTATATCCAACAGGTCTTGTATTTTCATTCTTATTATTTGAATTGAATGAATCAATCAGTTGACCAAACATTTGTCCTCTTTAAAAATATAAACTCATGATTAAAAGACCAATATAATCTTTCAATCATTCTATATGAATTTTTTTTTTGCATTTTTTCAAAGAAACTAAAAATGGAGTTTTACTGCCAACAAGGAAAGTAAGTGCAATAAAATGGTATAAACCAATGGATAATACACTTATCTAATAATATATGTCAAAAGAAAGTCAGGGCGTTGAAACGTAATTTTCAAAAATTGAATCAAAATTGCTACATTTTAGAAAAATTGCAAATTCGGTTTTGGACCTAACCCTGTTAAAATATTTATTGCGTGGTGTTTGTAGTACGGGCGGTCACGTGATTACGTTTGGCGGGGGAATTGGTGAATGAAATGATGTTCTCCTGAATACTATTTTAAAATAACAACACACTGTGTGGAATTATCAATGACACGCTGCGGCTATTTAATATTGGACATATTTTAAAAAATGTACAAATACATTATTGTATTTCATAAATTAAGTTGGATTAATTGATTTTACTTTATTGAATCATTTCCTAAACTTACATGTATGTGCTGTGTGTGTCGTCCTAAACTGTAACACCTATGCAAAAAAAATGCAACTCCATACACAAATCTGCTATAAAAAAAAGGTTTTTACAGGTATAAAAGGGGGCGTTTGTAAAATGTTCGGCCTTTAAGAACCAAGTGACACAAACGGATATTTGAATGAAAACCTTATACTAGTATTTCCGGACAAATAATTTAATATTATTACAATAAATTAGAAATTGATGTCTATCTAACTGGTACCTCAAACGAAAAAAAAAATCATATTTCTTGTTTATGTGAGTGCGCATATTTTTCGATATTTTATATGCTAGTAATCGCTACACCGCTCAAGACAGACGTGGTTGTCATACATAGCCTGCCAACCATACTGAATGTGTAAGTCTTTAACTTTATAATATGATAAAACTATCAATTAATTTTGTATGAATTATTCCATGTAAATCTAATAAATGATTTGAGTGTTTTCATAAAATCATTTAAAGATATGTCGAGACAGAATTTCCTGCAAAGTCTTGTAACAATGAACAATTTTAATGCATTTAGTAAATGTATGAGGTCTTTGCGCCTCTTCTGTACCCAAAGAAGGAACAGACAGAAATGAAATAGATGCCGGTATCTTCCTTTACTTATAAGCCAAGCCATACCTTTCTGCTGGTTGTCTGAGCATCAATATCAGTTTAACGTTTGGTTGGACATGTTTGACTAGATGTGGTGTGATGAACGTAGGAACGTCTGCTGTCGGGTCGTTCTGTGGAATTTCCCGCCAATCGCTGTGATCCCAAAAATCCAAGGGATCAGCGTGCCCTGTACATAACGATGAAACGTTTTACTTTTAATCCCCTTTCTATATAGTGACGCGTTAACCTATCTTAATAAACTGTATGATCGTTGGTGCAACCTTATCAAAAAACAAAGAACAAAAAAAAAAATTAAAATTAACAGAATCCATAGCGGCGTTTTTCGGGAGACCCAGTACATGTGTATATTTCCATGAGGACTTGTTAATATAAAGAAAAACTTGTCAATATTAGCTCTCTTTTTGCCATTTTTCGATGATACATTTTTTAAGTAATCATACTGCAGATTATAATGAAAAAAACCCCACCGTAATTTTCTTAGAAAATCCTTGTTATTAATGATATATATTACAATTTTTAAATTATAATTTTATGATCTTCAGGAGAAATAAAAAGTAAATGTATTATTTGATATTCTTGGAGCACTTCAATGCATGATGTAGCCATGCATTCACAACTTGCAGTTTACCTGTTATCATATCGGAATATTCTGTCATATTTTCAAGTAAGATGTTGGTTTCTCCGATTTTTTCAGCATTAAAAAATTGAGTAAAGTTGTAAAGTGTTTCCTTTATATATGCATGCCCAGGGTGACGTGCAAAAAAAACTTGTCTAATATAATTCCACTGATATAACTTTTTTTTTTAAATTAGGAGGGCTCGGTGGTCGTGGCCATTATTAGACTGTATTGATCTCCTTTAAAAGATGAGCTCCGTATAAAAATATAGGAAAATACCCAAATTTCAAAGGTGAAATATATATGTTTTTTTTACTACATTATATTTTATAGCTTAAAAAATTCATATCCTAAAATAGGGAGATCTGATGGTTAATTTGTTGATTATCCAGCCTCCTTAATGTTCAGCGATAGAATTTTTTTTTAAACTTAGGACAATGCCATTGTTATCATTTGAAAGATACAATATTCAAGAGTACTGACTTTTTCTCTCATTTTGTTTTTAGACTTTTTTATGAAATTGCTTTATAAAGTGAATACCATTTTTTCCGTAACGGCCCCATGACCAGAATGTGGTTTCTTTGTGCAGGTCTCCAAAGTTATCCAAAATCTGTGGATGTTGGGTCAACCGGAAGAACAGGTCTGTTGTTCAGGCTTTACACACGCCGAATAAGTAGAAATATGGAAGACATTGCAAGACATCCTTATTCTGAGAGGATGTCAGGCCTCCTGTTTTTTCTTCAAACCAGCAAGGGTTTTTGAAGTTCTTTAAAAATTCTTTTTTCTCCTGTTTTAAACCAAACCAAATTATCATAAATTATCTTGTTAAAATTAAACGCATGAACATTCAACAGAAGGTGGATTATTTCAGTCGTTAGTATGACCTTAAATCTGAATCTGTATGGCCTGAAAATCTACACTTAAAAATCTTGATTATTTTTTAAATTGTGTTAAATCGAGAAGTTTTATAAAAGGATAAATGCCAACTATCTTATCTACATGAAAAACAATCCTGTAATACAATGATATGTATAAATTTAGTTTAAGAAATATTTTATTCAAAAATATACATATAAGTACATGTATATAAGTGAACACGGATTGAACAGCAGGCAAAAATAGCCTATATTAGTTCTCTCCATTTAGGATCAAGGTATGTATAAATGTGAATTGATACATATCATTAATATAACCTATCTTAAAAAAGTAAAACCAAGTTCTTTTAAATAAAAGTTGCAAAATGACCCATAAATAAAGCTGTGCGCGTGCACTTTCATGTAAAAATTAAATATGTTACATGTATATACTTAGAACCTGTTAATATGATTGAACCTGAATAAAATGTTTTGTTGTGATTTCCCAAGCTTATAGATTTATATCTTTTTTGCAAGGCATATATCTAATAGGAAATGGAAAGTAAATACAGTCATCTAATAAACCGTCAACGCTACAACCGATTATTAACGGAACTGCATGAATGAAATAATTACTGTTCTCAATGGGTTTCAGATCATGCATCTTGCAGTTGACGTGTCAAATACATGTGGAATGTAATATTACATACCATACAAAGAACATCCTCTGCCGTTGTCTTTCGAGAGTTTTGACAATCAATGCTTGAATTGTGTTTGAAGCTTGAATTGTGTTGTGGTTGGACTTGTATCTCGAATTGCTCGTGTGCCGAGAAGGAATCTTTGTAAAAAATCAGTGGACTGAAGCTGCACACGACACATAGGCAAAAACACAACCGCAGTAAACATCTTAAAGGCCTCCTAAAGGGATGGAGAATATCGTATCAAAAAATAACGTCGTTCTGAGATAATCGCCTCATTATGAGGACGAAAATTTCTTATTTACATATGATAAACTTTTTTTTTTTTTTTTTGTTATTAAATAATCAGATTTCATAAAAGTATAAATAAAGATATTCTAAATGATCATTTGGATTTTGTCATTTCAAAAAAATTCTTGGGTTTGTAATATGTATTCACTTTTTTACTATTTCGCTTGATTCTGCATGAATTCGCCCCCTACTTTATATATGCTACACTTTGGCGTATAAATATATATATATGTAAATATCTTCAGGCAAAGTGAATAATATTTATATATTTAAGGTGGGTCCTTACTCGAGTAACGTCGCCACTGATAGTACTGTATATACTGTATTGAGAAGATGTAATTGTCATTATTAGAAAATTACATAATTATTGCATAAACCTTGTGTTTATAATATTGCAATATTTATATATTTAAGGTGGGTCCTTACTCGAGTCACGTCGCCACTGATAGTACTGTATATTCTGTATTGAGAAGATGTAATTATCATTATTAGAAAATTACATAATTATTGCATAAACCTTGTGTTTATAATATTGCATTACATGTAGTAACAAATATGTGTAAAGATATATCAAACTTTTAATAATTTTTACATGGGATTTAGTATTCCTTTTATTCAAAGTGTATATTTTAAATGAAGATAAAAAAATGCAACATACGTTCTCATATACATGTAATACTTGATTAAAAAAAATTGATTTAAAATTTGTTTTATTTGAATTATTTATTAAGAACTGCAAAATATTGAATTTGGCTGAAAGCGTGACTGTTATGAACAATTTATGGTAGTATTCATATTGTGGAGATTCTGGTCAGCTAAAAACATGAACAGTTAATTAAAATATTTACTTTTTAAAAAATTATCATTATTATTATTTTTTGGCTTTTAACATGTAACACAAGAGTCATACTAATAAATTCAAGAGAAAAAATAACTAATAACTTTAACCAAACAATTTCTGAGTAGGGATCCACCTTAAACATGTCGTAAAATGTTCTAAATATGTTAACAGAGTAGATACATGCAATAGAATGTAGATTAATAACACCAATAATCATGCAATGTTAAATATTGAGATCAGATATAACTAAATTTGAAGTTGCATTGATAACCATAGCCAACATACGAAGCTGAAGTTAGATACTAGAAGATGCACCATTACATATCGATATCACCTATATACAAAAAAGCTGAAGATAGATACTAGAAGATGCAACATTATATATAAATAGTGCCTGTTTGGGAGGGTAACAGTTGATATTGACACCCCCGAGAAAACCATTGTCAACCGACGCGAAGCGGAGGTTTACAATGGTTTTCGAGGGGTGTCAATTTCAACTGTTACCCTCCCAAACAGGCACTATTTATTTTATTATACTGAATGTCTTAATTTTAAAGAAAACTTTACTGCTTTTATATAGGAATGACGTGAATTCTACGGCGAACCGTACGCGCATAATTTACGCGCATGTAACAATTCGTTGTGTTACCCGTTGCCAAGTGTGTTGCTAACGCTGAGAGTAATAAAACGGATTATAAACTGCGTCTAAACCAATTAGATTTCAGTATTAAACATTAAAGTATAATAATACATATATATATATGCATCATCTATATACAAAAAAGCTAAAGATAGATACTAAAAGATGCAATATTACATATTGATATCACCTATATATACAAAACCTTTCTAATTGGTGATTTGTTACATTTGGCACAATTGTAATACTGACACTGGAAAGAGATAAACAAACATTAAGAAAAACTATTTCCTTCCAAAACGTTACATTATGTCGAATTTTGATATGGATTGAATTTCAATAGCTAGGTTAAAGTACATATTGTATAAACCTCGTTGTTTAATTGAATTCAACTGAAAATTTAAAATTGGGTCTATTGTCCAGCCCATGTCCCTGCCAAACATAAAAGGCATATTTTATTCCGAGAAACTATTCAGTAAAAAAAGCCAAGGAACCAGAAAATCGTCGGTTAGAAATTACATTTCATATTTCCGCTGCTGCATAGGCAGCAAGGTTTAAGATATCACGCCAGTAATCGACCAATCAAAATGAACAATTGTAGTTCCATATATACTTCAGAATTATTTTTTCCTTGACTGAATCTTTACATTTTCCTTTACTCAGTTCTAAAAATTTTGTGTACCACTGAGAAGGATATTTCATGTATTTTGTTAGATGATGATCATTATTCATAGGGACTACTTCTTTCAAGGCACATGCAGCAGCTTCCTGGGGAGTGTGCAGTCTGTTTCACACCGGTAATTGTTTTCACTATATAACACTATAGAGGGAAAAAATTCTTAAAAATCGGTTTGTATTTCTCTTGACAAAATATTCGGAGGAAATGTTATTTGTAACCTATCTCATCAGCTAACACCAAAAAGGGCACACGATACGGCATTTTCTCAGAATATCTAGCTCCAAACAGGTCTACCCTCAAAACCACGTGTTTTCCGTTTGTATGTATAATACCTTTAAGGTAATTCCAGTGTCTTTCGGATTCGCGGTTCTTTTTTTTACACGGCGTGCTAAATTTCTGGTTATAATTTTGGCGCACAACAAGTGTTTTAAAATAGTGATGGTTTGGTCAAAAAGTGGGAAATTTGTTAAAGTATCGCATCTCCGTCGTTTAGAGGGATTGGAGAAAGCAAGGAAAGCAGGGAAATGTAAACATGGTAAATGAGTGTGTAATATAATTGTACGAATTGTATGCATTCTCTTCCAACAATTACACTGCGTTTATGTAGCTTGACGACCTCATGTGTCCTCCGGGACAAGGAGAGAATAAGTAAGTACTTGTGTAGCTTGAACATTAATTAAAACTATATAACACTGATTGGTGTTTAATCTACAGATAAATATGTTTAAAAACTGGGATAGAAAGACTAAGTATTTGACAGAAAGGGGGGGGGGGGTACTACTGCACTCAATTCTATGTGTTTTTTGGCAGTATCGACCTTAATTTTATATTATTGAGTATATCAATTTTAGTGACTGTTAGATTGTGTCTTTTTGGTTCATTTCAATTTATTCCAAAGTTTGCAAAAAACAACTTGTAAAATTAACATTTTCAAAATGGTGGTACACGTGTTCAAGAGACTATCAAGCAAAAACTAGATGGTCAATTTTGATAAACTATGTTTTTTTGTTAACACAACATGTAATTCCTAATAAATAAAAAAAAAATGTATGTAAACTGAATAATTTTTTAGAATTTTCCAAAAATATGCAATTTTGTGATTTTTTTGGAAGGTCGTGACAAGACAAAATGTGATATTTTTTATATTTTCTGTAGCAAATCAATAAAATTTTTATGGTTTAATGATAATCAGTTGATTTGCTTAAATTATAACCTAACATGGTGTATTTTGGTGCATAATTTAACAAATCATGAGATCATGCTTCATGGTGTTAAATTTTGGTTATTGAATTTTTGGACCTTGTGAGCTGAAGCTCGATGTAGGAAAACAAACGTGCAAAGGTATAAATATTTTGGCCTCTATAGTAAGTTTATAAGTTGTTTTAACTCTTCAAATCAAAAAAATGTTTATTTTGACACAGATTTCTAAAACATTGGAGTTACCTTAAGCACGAAATGGAGCGCCCCAACCGAGTAAAGATGTTTCATTGAACCCTGACAATATGGAATAGCAACATCACACAAAATATTGACCAAATATTTCAAGAATGTAAAGAATTTGTTCTCGTTGCATTTCTTACATTATAATAATTGATGAGGAAAAAATGAGTTAATACTTTCCGATCCTTTCTGATTTTCAAAAATAAAAGTAATTTTTTTTTTATTAGCACTTCAATAACGAACAAGAGTATTCATCTTTATATAAATAAACAATTTCAGATCAGAAAATCAAAAGACAAAGATTTCAAAGTTCGAATTTGTCTTTATTCGCTTTTTTATGAATTCTTGTGATTTAATTTATCGAATCTTTTGCATTGACCCTCGAAAGTTGTACGATAAATCTAAATTGAAGCAATCACTTGTGATATGAAGAACTAATTAAAAGATTACCTGTAACAAAGGATATTCAATCTCATCTTGGTTTATACTTATCTTTGGTTCCAGGGAAACTGTTGAAATCACAGGAAAAGTTTAAATCATGTCCATAAACCCATTAAAATGATGATTTTCTAACTTTACATGTAACGTCTATTAAAAGCTTCTACGTAGTTCACTATACATCGGCATTTTTATGTAGAAAATATTTATTCCATTCAGCTTACCTTTATTTTTTATCAATTTATTTTGCCATCCGCATTCTGTTTATAAATCCGAGATTTGAAAATATAAAGAACAAGTGTCCAAAGAAGTTACTCATCAAATGTGTCGCCAACCTTCACTATGAAAAATGAATAAATACATTAGATTTATTTAAACATAACGTATATTCAATAATCCAATTTTCTTCAGTATATCTTGGATCGCCAACTTAATCTCGACTCACTTCCCAAAGTAATACTGTATACAGGGAAATATTCTGCACACTTCACAAATCCCCATTTTCATTCAAAGTTTAATTTCAAGAGAAAAGTTAATTTTAAATTCTATGAGAATTATAATTCCCACTTACTTTTCCGCTAACTCTTTAGATGATGCATTGATGGCGTCGGTTATGTTTTTTCGGGATCTTTTCTCTTATTCTCCAATGGAATTTAGTGTCAGAGAAATCTTCCAATTATTTCCTATTTCATTCTTGAGTGAGCTAAATAAGGTGTAATAAAAGGTCTGGAAATGTTACTGTTTAAATGTAATTACCTTTGTAGCCTTGTCAGTCATAAACAACATCTTCCTATTTATACTTAAGATAACCCCCTCTCCCTCCTTTGGTAATGTGACCTAATTCGATTTTTTGTTAATGAAAGCCCTCTTCATTGAGTAATTTTTTAAATCCAGATTGGAATGCTATTGATAAATTCGACAACTTTTTGAACTGAACTCAGAAGCACGTTTAAACCGTGTTTACCATTAAGTCTTTCATTGTGTTCCTACCTTTAAAATTTTTTTTATTTTCATTCCGCTATTGCGACTTATTCTGTGGCGGGATTCAAATAGGGACCACTATATGACGTCACCTTACGTAACAAAGAGAATGACGCGACCCGTTTTACTTTAATCCATACAAGTTAGAACGTTCTTTCATGGTTCTTTGTTGCGAGAACGTATATAGTGACTATTTTGACCTGCACATTTAGTAGTGAGTTTTACATGTAAGATATAGCAATTATCTTAACACTAATTATGCACGTGTTTTGCTATTTTACGACTTGAAACCAAATTTGAAAGTCACTCTTATACAATCATGAAGTTTTTATGTATATATATTCATGCATCGAGTTTGCAAGACTATCATCACAGATTCGAGATTTAAAAAAACAAGTCACGTGCATATATAATTATTGTTGACATGCAATTGCTTTATCTTGTTAGAAAGATGGTATCTAAAATTAACATGCCCATGAATGAATTTCAGAAAGGTCACCATTTGATAACCGTTTTTGCAACAATGAGTATCGTGAATGGGATATAGAAGACACTAACAATTTAAAATGCATCATCCGATTGTTGTAAATATTCAATTGACGTACATGTGATACTTTAACACTACAGAATGGTACTTAGTTAAACCAAATTGCTCAAGTGTCTTACCACAAATGTTTATTTAAAAAAAATAAATTTAAAAAAAATAAAATTTGGTGTTATTACTACTTAAAGTAGTCATAACACCAAATTTTATTTTTTAAACAAACATTTGTGGGAAGACAATAGGTTTAAAACGATATAAAAACTACATATTATGGTATTAATAATTTCTAAATGTTTTACCACGAAAAATTTAAACAAGTAACCAATGTCCTCCTATAGGAGTGGGAAGGTGGAGAGGATGTTTGTGTACGTGTAACCT
>WFKH01003881.1:22383673-22401412 GCA_016163765.1 Magallana hongkongensis | reverse complement strand
TTGTGTACGTGTAACCTATAGGAGTGGGAAGGTGGAGAGGATGTTTGAGTACGTGTAACCTATAGGAGTGGGAAGGTGGAGAGCATGTTTGTGTACGTGTAACCTATAGGAGTGGGAAGGTGAAGAGCATGTTTGTGTACGTGTAATAATAATCAAATAAGAAACTATGTACAGCCATATGTTGTAAAATTACGGAATTTGATGACACTGATTCTGCCTGCTTAGGAAATTTTGTAAAGTTATCAAAATTTGTGAAGTTGTTTGATCTCCTCAGTCCTGATAATCTTTTCCAAATTGTTATGTGGTTTTAAGGGAATAAATGAATTGAAAAATTGAATTGCATTATTTAACTTAATGTCTTAAAAAGTCTTCTTATGAGCCAATTAGATGTACATGGTAGCCTTACCATTGATATACCTTGACAAGATTTCAACCACTTTTACAGTCAAAACACAAACATAAAGGATTATATATACAATGTATGACATAGAGGGGCATGGTCACGATTTTTTTTTCTTCAAATTTTACTTTTCCAATTTTGATATTTACAAAGCTAAACTAAGTTATTTCCAGTGGTCAGCCAAACTTTTACCGTCATTTGTCAAATTATATAAGCGAGATTCAGAGCTCACATTTCTTTGTTATGTAGTCAAAGGCTCGTGCCATGTTTTTGTTGACTTGCGTCAAAATGCGTTAAAAATTAAACAATAATCCATTCAGGCGGTCAGTTTCATGCTACACTTCATTGCCTTCCAATAAAAAAAAATATTTAAATAAAAAAATAATAAAAACACACGAAAAGTATTGAAAAGTCCCAAGTATTTAACTATTCCCCCCCCCCCCCCCCCATCGGAAGATCCTAACTCTCAAGTGAGTTGATAAACTCTTAAAAAGAGGTAAAAATTAACGTAAAATAATAACTCATTATGAGTGGTCACCGCAGTTCCACTTTTTGCGAGCAAAATTTTCGGATTGAAAAAGCGGTTTTTATTAAATTGAACCATTCCTTTTCCTAAAAAGACCTTATAAACAGTTAGTATATAGAATGTCCTTTAAAAGTGATGATAGCTTCTAATATAATTACCAGTACTTTCGAACTGTAGGAATATAATAAATGTAAAAATTACAAGAAATTTCACATAGTCTTGTTACCAAAAACTCACCCGAATACAGGTATTTAATGTCTGAGCCAAATTTAAAGGTTTTCATACTAAATACGTTTGTAACTTTGTATTGTCATTTGTTGTGTCATTTTACACACTACACATGTCTATTTTGCGTGTGTATTCATGTCTGAATTATTTATTTAGTAACTTCAATTATCTACTGCGTGGACCACGGCCAAAAGCTTACAAATCCCGGACCGGTCAATGAATAGGGATCGTGCGCGGATCCAGAATTTTTTTTTCCGGGGAGGGGGAGGGTCCGAAGAATATTTGAGTTTGCCGGGGGAGGGTCCGAGGCATATATCGGTAATTTTACTATTACTACTTTATATGTAAATTTAAGAATTTTGAATTTTCCCGGGGGGGGGGGGGGGGGGGGGGCGGCCCCCCCCCCCCCCTTTTAGATCCGAACATGGGGATTTTCGGACCAATATAGAAAGAGAACCTGCAGCAGTTTCAAAAAATATTAAGTAACGTCACAAAAAGGGAAGCTGCAATAAAGACACGAGGTGTATACATGTAAGTGTAGCCTTTGTTGGTTTTTTCCCCAAAACAAGTGTTTTAATTTTTACTGATGTATATTTATGAATTATATAATATATACGTAAATGGAAAGCCAAATATTTCTAGAGAGACAAACCTATGTTTGAGATTAGGGACTGAAAAAAACTATTGAACATTGATGTGGTAAACTTACGAAAGGAAAATTATAGTCTTCCTGGGTGAATTCCTTTACATGTATATAACTATATATGGTAGAGTGAAACATGGATACAACGAACATGCCTTCACCCCCCTAATCTGCATTATATTACAGTGTAAAGGGACAGGCTAGGGGTTATTCTCCTACATAATCCAGTTCCGATTTATGTTTAAACTTAAATAATTAGCTTCTATAGTTTGCAAAAACAACAATCATATGAAACAAACGCAAATAATATAAAACAATATCATTTAAAATTTAAGAATGTAATTGCCATTATTGTAGACCGATATAAATTTAGGCCCCAATCCCAGAAATATGTCTAATCACTAAATCGATAATATTGCCGACTGCTGCTTATTAAACAAATGCACATATTATATAACAATACCAAACTATAGACCCCGCGCACCTAACCTGGACGGGTTACAAACAAAGGGAAATAACTATGTATAACAAGTAAAGATAAATACGGGAAAAATAGAATATGGACACATGTAGGTAAATAAATACAGATAATTAAATACACACAAAACCATCACAACCGTTTTAACTTATTGGAGATAACTAGTTTATAACAAATCAAAATTGCTTATCCCTGGCAATTAGCTATAATTGTGTATTTCTGTAATAGGGCCTTTGTATATCTAGAATGAAAATATTATCTCAGGTACTCATTTCTTTTTTTTATTAGTCAAAATAGTATAGGAAAAAGTGAAGTATAGATAACTATTGCATATATCAACTTTATATATGAGATATATATGTGATATGCTGAAAAGGAAATCAACTATTGCAAAAATTAAATATTTTACTTACTATAATAAATAAATAATATATATATATAATATGTATAATTATATAAAAAAATATCTGCTATGTGAAATAAGAAAAAAAGTTGAGCATTTACAAACAACACTTGATAGACTTCAAGTCATCTAACAGTGATAACAGTCAAAATGCGATACGCATTACGCAATACAGAGAATCTGAGACCTACATGCAAAATGTTTTTCATAATGATATATACTATATTAATGTATAATATATGAATATTTAATAATAAATCATACTGTATTATACACATTGAGTTTATTTCATTCAATTTCATAGGGTACAGTATGTGTCATTTTTACACACGAAAAATCTGGAAAAACATGGATGTAACAATTAAATATGTCATACACTTTATATTGCAGTTCAATCTATTTAACAACAATTGGTGAATCTTCTAACTACCAGTACCCTAAAACTAGTGTGCAGTGTAGAAAGGGTCCCTAAATGCACGCATAAAACACTACGTATTAACAGAATCTAAGTTCACTGAGTAAAATGAGACAAAAGAGATATCTTTCCAAAAAAAATAAAAATCAACAGCACAAAATCAAAAACATGCTTACATAATAGAATAAATGCATTCTATGGAATGGTCTTCACATCAACTTCTACCTTATAAAGGCCTGGTTATATTTCCCAGAAAGTTTTGGGAACTTATACAAAAATGTACTTAATATATAAAAATGGCTGTTTATCACAAAATATGAGAATTCTATGCAATTCTTATTTCATTGCATTTACAATGTGTGTTATATCTCTTAATCAACAAGAATATTTAATGGTATAAAAAAGCAATAAAAAAATGGAAGCAAGGATAGGAACTACCCTGATTGTCATCAAACATCACTCGAATGAGTTAATTGCTTATTCCATCTAGCTTTAAAACCCAGGCCCATTTACATGGCATCATATTCCAACCAATAAGGGGAAACTTAATTTCAATCCCCCCTGTGGGCCCCTTGCTCCAGTCGAAGTTCCCTTGATAACCAAGCAGTGATACTACTGTGGCTGTTGTTGTTTGGGGTGCCCCAAGGGTAAGAGTTCCTGCTTTTGGCCACTGTAGGAGAATGGCATACACTGTGTACCCTGTGGAAGATTTCTTTTTTGTGTACCTATAAAAACATACGCAACAAATGGCATTTAAGTATGAACAGTATAACTGGATTTTTCTGAGGGGTGCTATTTTTTGTTGAATTTTGTGGCATCATCATGAACTCAAAAATTATAAGGTGCAAAATGCATTTAACATACATTAAGTGATTAGTTCAGAAATTGAAACAGATATAAACTGCAGAAAAGTTTAAAAATAAAATAAATTACCAGAACCTATTGAGGAAAGAAAATGCAAATATTTCCATCCTCAGAATATAAATTAGATGATATTTAAATTACCAGTACATTAGAAATATTATAAAATGAAAAACAATTTAGTTTCTGACTAATCTCTTTAGAGAGGTGGACAGGCATAGCCTTCATTTTTGGTCATAGCAATGGCTCGCCACTTCTCTAAAGAGAATAAATTCTGACCATTTCTCAATTCTTAGAATTTTCTGTATCAAATTCATTAGGCAAAATTTAGCTAAAGATATTTTTTATGTACATGTATATAAGGTTTTGTTTAAACCCTCACCATACATCCTTAGTGACAGTGTCATTCTGATGGGACCACGGTCTCGTTCCATAGATAGCCTCTCCATTCACACTTAGCCACTCCCCCATTTGTTTCAGCCTCTCTTCCATGATTGGCACTATTCTGCCATAACTTGTCGGTCCAACATTCATCAACATGTTTCCCCCACAGCTGACAGTGGTGATAAATGTCTTCAGCAGTTCCTCAATCGAGAGGTAATTACTCAGAGGGGCATTTCTGCGGTAACCCCATGAATAACGATCTATTGTCATGGCGTTTTCCCATTTATGAGTTTGAAGCTTACCTAAAATATAGCAAGAGAAAAAAATGCTATAAGAATACACCTTAACTCCCCCCCCCCCCCCAAATGTGATAATTTAAATTTCATCCATTAATTGGAAGCATGCAATGAAAGCATAAATTGCATTTACTTTTAGTTCAGTATGGAAATTACAGGAAGATGGACTGAAAGCAGTTTAAATACACATATTTTAAATTTTGAAGCAAGAACTGAATGCTGCAAAAAGATCAATTGATACAAAACTTGAAATGCTGAAGTAGGTCAATTCACTGATATCAGCCTGCAAAGAATTGTCAGGAAAGGTGATGCTCAGGTCCAAGAGCCATAACTCTGCTAATTTTGGTCAAATTGTGCAAATCAAAAACAGCAATACAAATAGAAACTAATCAAATATCACCTTAATGTCAGCAGCTAGCTATAGTGCTCTTTTCAAGACAGGATAGAATGACAGACATTGTGAGGCATGAAAACAACACCAATAATCTTTTGCTTAAAGCAGCTAGCATTTCCAAAGCCTCAATGAAAAATATGGTCAGACTTTTTTAGTACAGACATTAACTTTGAGGACATAACCAAGTTTTTCATTCCCCTACAGCTTTTTAAAAAATCATTTGAATTTGATCTGCAAGTTTGAAACAAAGTAGAATATAAAAAAAACTAATATATACCCTCAGATTTACAATTTAGCAAAGTTTGTAAAAATAAATCAAATCACTTTTTTTGCTTTCACCTGTAGTTGCTATGGGAACATACCTGGATTGTACCTGTCAGCACAGGTGAAGAATCCTCCATGATGACAAGAGATGTTCTTCCCCCACCGGTCATTGACTACCACTGTGTCCTTCACAGGGCTGTATCAAGCAGAAAAGTAATTTCTAAAGTTTTCATAAGATTATTTTTTTTTCATATCAAACCAGTAAAAAAAACTACCTACATGTACATAATGAAGTTTGACAATTAAAAAAGAGACTTCATGCACTAGTTATCATGTTAGTTAAGAGAGATTAATCATTATCACTTCATGTATAATAAATTGTGTGTAATATGAATGTACAATCAAAGCACATATGATGCAAGGGAACTAACTCCAGCATTCCTACTTGCAACTCACTACTTCACATAAATGCAATTAATGTTAATCCACAAACAACATTAAAAGTTTCAAGTCTCTGGCCCTTTATTTCAAGTAATAATTTTTTTTAATTAAAAAGATAATAAAAAGTTTATTTCTATCGATAAAAGTGATGGGTTGTGATGGTTTGTTAAATGTTAATTTTAACAAATATTCTATCACTTTTATTTCATATCACATATTAAATGGTAGCTCCTTAACTAAGTCTAATATTTGAGCCTTTTAATTAGTATCAAGGGAGACAAGTAGGATAAGTACAATGTGTGTACCTGCCATAGAGAGCATGTATAATGTTACAGTAGTTTCTATTCAATAATGATGATGATGAGACTAAGTGTCTTTTTTTTCCAAAATGTCCTATTTTATCAGGAATGTTAATAATATTTTATCTTAAAGTATTATTGATATCTCAAGTAAAACTAGAAATGTTAATGAATACATACAGTACTGGTACTTAATTTACCGGTACATGGGAAATTTCTACAGAAATCAAAAACACTTAAAAATTTTTTAATGTCAATATTAAGAAATGTTTGTGGAATTTTTAATTTTCATTAAGTGTTTGAATTAGTGTATTTTCAAATTCATCACTTCTGCATCATATTCTCTACATTTCTTATTCTCTTTTGTGTTTCTAAGCCATCTGGCTTAAAAAATATACAAACAAACACATTACAATGTTTATGTACCTGTCATTATAGAGCCAGGCTAGGAACTCCTGGGATGTCCAATACTCAGCAGGGGCGTCCCCATCCCCATCCGACCACACCACCTCTGGCTTGTATTTCTGGACAATCTCGTACAGCTCGGGCATGGTCTTAGACTGATTAGGGACAAGATCGCAAGTTTAATGTCTGACAAATTAGTTTAAATATGGTACACTTTCCTTTAAGATTTTCCTCCTTAATTGCTTAGTGTTCATACTTGACCATAAAAATCTTGAAATTGTTGTGAATGAATATCAGTAAAAGTATAGACTTTAAGCAGGAATCATTTTGTCCAGCTTTAGCCTCAAAGATTAGTTTTGGATGGGTAAGTTTTAAATTGTTGCTGAGAATACTGACATAGTTGCACAGATTACATTCATTAATATGTACATGCAACATTATGGGTTTCTCTCTCTCCTCTCTCTCTCCTTCTTTAGATCTAGATCTCTATCTAAAACAATTTTGAAATATATAATATGGTTGCTGAAAATATATGTACATACACATAAAATGATAACATGTCATAAGTACATACCTTGACAAAGTTCTGAGTTTTGAAGCCATTTGCTGCATCACTTTTGTACAATGGATTAAACCACTCAAACAAGGAGTGATAGAGTCCAAACTTTAGAGAGTAATCCCTAACAGCATCTGCCAGGTCTCCTGTTCAAAGGAAACTTACAAGAATAATCTTGATGTATCATCTACATATGCCTTCTTATAATATACATGTTATAGTCAAACTTCAGAATCTCCACTTCCACTGCACCAAGAAAAAAATATTCAATGATTTGAAATATTGAGGTTAAAATACGTACAGAAAAAAACCCAGAGGTTGGCACTTTCAGTACACTTCAATATATATGCACGGTTCTCAAGATATCGATGTTCTTGAGATTAAAGATCAACTGTATAATTTACTGATGCATTCTTAAATGAAGCTTGAAAGAAAACACCAGTATATACATATGCAGTACATTAATTGTCAAGCACCATCATTCAAAGTATAAGCAAACTCCTAGCATCTAATTATATTAACACTGTTCCTGTTTTCATTTTATTTCCTCTTACCAACAAGATCTCTGTTTGGCCCGGTATCATTGGCATTCCAGTTAAAGGAGTATTTAGAGGGCCAGTTGGTGAATCCTTCATGATGTTTGCTGGTCAGAACAACATACCTGTTTAAAGAATATCAATTATTCAAACTTCCTAAAAGAAAAAGAGCACAACAAAGCTAGTTTAAGTTGAAATAAAATATTTCTATTGCATTAAATGAAGTATGATCTACATTCAGAAACATTTCTGAATCATTTATTTTTAAATTGTCATATCATCATACTTTTTAAAGTGTGCAAAATTTGAAGGTGAGGGAGCTATGTGTATAATATCTTGATTTACGGTTACTGCACGTCCATTACTCTCAAGCACTTTTTGTGATGTTATATATATAAGCCCAAGAAGGGCATACATGTGATATGTACAGGCGGTACACCAAATGTACCGTTTTATCGACCCCATTCACTGTGTACCGGCGGGACACCAAAATTCACGGAATTTGAAAATTTGTACAGTTTTTTTAATTTCTCGCTAAATGCCGCCATTTTCCTCTCATTCTCGCTTGCTAGGCACTGGAAAACATCACCTGTGTTTGACACACGACCTACCGATACTTGTGTAGTTTACACAAACCGTCGCGTGTGAAGGTGTGAACTGCCAATTGGGAGAATCATCCGCATCAAAATGCTCTTTTAGGTAGCTTTGTTTTTAAAGGGGTATTTAATTATAACTGTTTTAAAGTATTTCGTAACTTGATCGAAAAACTTTTAGCCAACTTTAGAAATATACATGAATCTGTTATTTACATTGCTGGTGTATTTATCAGTAATACATTCATGAATAAGATGTAAATTGGAGACATCGACTGTCACGTTGTACTATATAAAGTTGGTGAACAAATTATCATCTATACTTGCTCAATTCATATGATTCGTGAAAAAATTGTGATTATAAAACAGAATATGAAATTTTAAAGCATAGAAAACTTTATTAAAACATTTTAAATAAGGCATTTTCGACAATATGCATTTGTTGGTTTAGAAATAAGGTGCTTTAGCAAAAGAATTTAAGTGATATTTTGTACCGTTTTTTGATGGGCAGTGTTCAGTTTTTTCAACCAAATTCCAGTTTTGTGTACAGTTTTGTGGTCTTCAACTTATCACATGTATGGAAGGGTCAAGGGGAGAACAAGTATATGATCTACTGGATTAAGGGCTTTACAGTGGTCTTAACCTAAACAGAAAATTCTTCATATTTAATGCACACTATTTAGTACCTCAAATTAAACTTTGTGTGTGAAATACGAACCAAGGAGAGAGAAAAGTGATAATGAATGGCTTGAAGAAGGGACAAGAGGACAGATTTGTTCACTGTAGGACGCACGCAAAGGAGGTCCTAATAGAAAAACTCGGTCAGGTAGTGGAATGCTGGAAGTTGACGGTAGTCATATATTTAGCAGCTGTTTATAGTGCTTTAATTTCACCTCTCATATGACTTACTTGGCTCCCGACTGTTTGAAAAGACTAGCCCACTCTATTGGGCTGTAAAACTCTGCTTTAAACTCAGGCGCAAAGTCTGGATATGTGAAATCTGGAGGGTAGTTCTTTTGCATAAAGTCAATAATGCCAGGCAGTCCCCTCTGCTTCCAGTCGTACCAAAACCACTCGGAAGAAAAGCTTGGAACTGAGAAAACTCCCCAGTGTATGAAGATTCCGAGTTTTGCATCGTCATACCAATCCGGCAGGGGTCGGGAATCAAGAGAGTTCCAATTCGGGTCATATCGAACTGTCAGCGACACATCTGTCAACAGATGAACCACTAAAATGACTCTAAAAACCTTGCACAATTTCGGCATGACCAAAAGAAAAGTACGTCACGTGCGAGAGATCGTCACGTGGTTTTGTTTACGAAGTCACATGGCCGCGCAGTTCATATCGAGGTAGAATCGAGAAACATTCCGAGTGTGCAGTCAGACATCAAAGCGGTTCGAGCAGGAACTGTAAATAATGTAAGGAAATAAACAACATGTTTCAATGAAAGACAGGAGAATGCCTTTTCCAACGACGTACCCATTATTTCAGTTAGTTCGATTAATGTCTATTCGAGAAGATGGTGATTCAGGAAAATCACCGGTAGTGACTAAATATGCATGGATTGAGGCAGGGGAGGATAATTTGTTAGCTCTTTACAACAGCAATGGTAAATATATTTTGACCTAGTTTTTTGTGACCTTACGCAATGTTTGATCATGAATGTCGATTATAAAATTGGGGCATTTGAATTCATGTTACTGTACAGAGCACGCTAACGTTATATATATCAAAAGTTCTGCATCAGCAAATATATATATGCCAAAAATGACCAGGTATTTATAAACGGTTTTATAAAATAAAATAAAAATGTTTCGCATGTGCAGTGTAGTCTTGATTAAATAGATTTTATTAAATGCATGTTTACATGTATTTTGGGGGTTTTTTCTGCAATTCAGTTTAAATCAATAGAAAAAAGTTACTATATAACATAACTTGTATAACATCAACTGTTGCGACGTGTACGTGATATATCACATGTGACATATTAACCTTGTTTACAAACCTACTTACAAAAAATAATGGAAAATTTCCAAAGTTCTCTCACATTGCGTCGCCTACCGGATTGCATACACGTTGAGGGCCATTTTATCAATTTCAATTTTGTTAATATAATTATAAACCTTGATTAATTATGCATTGTTCAAATTTGCTTCCACGAAAATTTAAGACTTAAGTATATACATTGAAATCATCTTTTATAGATTCCAGATCATGCAAAATTAAGATTTTGATTTTGACATCGTGTCAACATTGTAATGTATTAAATTTCTAAACTTCTATTCCTTTATGTAGGCCTATACATGTTTTTCCTGTTAGAAATTTAGTCCAGTGATATATATTTTAATAACTTTACTGTGTTCTTGTTCTTGATACATGCATGTATAATGATTGTAGTTTTTGACTCAAGCATAGATTTGTATCAATTTGCCCCCAGTTACTTGACTGAACATAAATTTAAGTAAACATGCGTTAAATAAAAAACAGAATATCCTTTGAATTTTTGTGTTTTTATGTGAAAATTCTTTTCCAGGCTACCTCTTATTGAGGTATTCGTCATCAGGGAAAATCCCAAAATACCAACAGTTGACATGGCCCCAAGAGAAACCAATATGTTCCATGTGTTTTGACCCCACAGTATCATGGCTCCTCATTGTAACAGAAGATGCCACGATTTTCATCATTCCAGCTCGATCAATTCTGGTGAGAGAGTAGCCTTAGCCTATTTTATTTAGATTTCTCTGGTTGGATCCAGAATATTCCAGTTTTATGTAAACATTGATCACATTAGATTCCAGAAGATTGGGCAATTGCTAATCTGGGCCAAGAGTATAAGCTGATCACAAAAATGATAATTTGTACAGGAATAAATAGTCGTAAAACAAACTTGGAATATACATTGTAATATTATTTCTTTAGATCCTAATAGTAGCTTTTTTCTCTTTTTTCTCACACATTATAAAGAACATTAATTGATGCATTTAAATTAATTGAAAAGGTCACTGGCTGAATGAATTATATTTCATTGTCGATCGATCCATACAGTAACTGTTGTAGTTTTACAAAATGTCATTCATGCGATGATTTATTTGGGCTTAGCTAGAATTATACTTGCAATTGGAAATATGTTGCTTTGAGATAATTAATTTAGAGTTCAGAGTATTGTTAATTTTTTTTATTATATATTTTCTCCCTTATATAGTTACATGTATTTTTTTAAATCTTAAATTATTAATATGGATTTTTAACATCCTACAGTTTTCAAGATAGGAAATTTTTGTTTTGCAGATCAATTGTACATACATTTTTTTGCATAATAATGCATATAGGGTATACCCCTATTGTATGGATAACTCCTCCTACAGTTTTCAGGATAGGAAGTTATTGTTTTGCAGATCAATTGTATAATATATCAGAGATGTGCATATTACTTGGATTTTGATTTTTGATAATTTATGCAAAAAATTCCAGCTGTTGAACTTAGTCTTCTTTTTTTTTTTTGCAATATACTGCATATAGAATACCCCATTTCTCTGGATAGGTAGCGTTTATCAATTCAGGGTCGACAAATGGATTATGGATACTGTCCACACAAAAGCTGTCACATTGCTCTGGTTTTTTTTTTTTGGGGGGGGGGGGGGGGGGGGGGGGGGGGGGCTGTTAGGGGTTTGGAATTTTGAGACCCATTGAAAAATTTTAAGTTAACTTTTGTATTCGGGATAGGATATACTTTATTAAATTTTTATATTATCAATCTAATTGATCTGAATTTTTGGTCATTACTGTACCGGTAGGTTTTTAAAATGCGTACAAAGTATATACAAGTTTTCTTGATTACATGTATTTAGTAAGAAATAATGAAATCAGGAAAGTATCATTACAAAAGCTAGCATTTAGCATGTGTATGTATTTTTCTATCAGTTGAAGAACTGAAGAATGTTTGTACTAGATTAATAATCAAGGCTTGGCGAACATGTCTAGTTACGACCAGTAAATTCTGGCTGTCATAATGACTTAATGTGTCAAGGATTGAGATACTGTGAGGAAGATTTTCCTGAATCATTTTTACGCAGATTATGACATAATCAACAAACTTGTTTGGTGTAAATTATTACATTATTCAAGCTTTTTATTATTTGTTGAAATTTGAGACTTCATAACTCACCTGTCAAATTTGTATGTCAAGACATGCATTTTTAAGTAAAGAGAATAAGAATTATCATCTAAATTCACAGTGAAATTTAATTATATTCATGTATATACATTTATTTTTATTGCTAATTCAATTAGAGCATTCATTTCTTGACTATTTTAAAATATTACCCATGGCACATAGATTCAGATAGATGTACATGTATAATACGAGAAAATGACGATCATATGACTGATCAGAATCAGTGTCATCTTATATTGGGAACACGACAACAGATTCATGGTTTAATGTATCATGTTGATAGCAATGTTTAAAATCTATAATTATTGTTTGTGTCTTAAATTATTCATGAACTGGTACATTGTATTTATGCAAAAGATCCTCAGATGTGCAAGCATGCCTGACTATAGTGGGAGTGGGTATCTCTAGTTCCTTTAATGATATTTATACTTAATCTTTTCTGTGCATATGTGGGTTTAAATTTGACGTTCTTTTTCATGATTTTCAAACCACATCTTGATGTTAGTGTAAAATTGATTTTGAAAAGAATGTGTCATATGGTGACAGACTGCGCATATGATTTAATTTAAAATTTAAAAATGGCTTATTCATTGAATGACATGTAGCTGAAAGTATTTATCATTCATGATCAAGAATAGGCCAAAATAAAATTATTGTTTGTTTGAAATTGCCTCCCGCCTCATTGAAATCCCCCCCCCCCCCCCCCCCCCGATAAAATTTTATCAGCAAAAAGTAAAGAAAAACCTTTTTCCTTTTTTTTTATATGGAGATTTTTATTTTTTTACCAATTTTCAATTAGTTAATTTTTGAAAAATTAAAAAAACTTTCCCTCCCTCCCTCCCTCCCTCCTGGGTCTAGAAACCCCCAGGCAGCAATTTCAAACATTTTTTTAAGGATGGCCTTATATGTTCATTAAATAGTGCATATTGCCTCAACAAACTCAATTTACACATATTTCATATCTGATAATTAATAATAATTATCTTTTTTATTCTAGGATAAATCAGCCCAGGTTGATCAGATTTGGAGTCTGGATGATGTCACAATCACTAAAGTCAAGAAACCAAGAGGTAATTAACCTAGCTGCAGGGTTCTGGGTTTTAAAATGGTACTGTAATTATAATCCAGGAAAACCTTTTGCGAGGGAACTAAAAACTTTCAAACGCATACATAAATGATAATCATTAATCAGTTACTAAATATTTTAGTATTAAGAAATACTTTTAGAGATTAATTTCATGTTTACAGGATCATTCCATGGCATTGAACAAATTAACCAATTTGTCTTACTAGGTTGTTATTGAAATGCATCCTATGTAAAGAACAAACATGCATTATTTCACATATTGCAATGAAATTCTTTCTTGTGTTAAATTTCTTGAAGTCTTAGAGAGAAAAAACAAACCCTGTATATAGTTCTCTGAAAATGAATGAAATTCAAAACACATGCAGCCAGATAAACATGGCCCCACTGCATACAATGTATATCTGGAGAATAATAGTGTTTTATTCTCTTTCTCCAATATTTGTCTGTTTAATTAAATGACTGAGCTGTGGATTATATGAACTGCATTGTGATTGATACATGTAGATGATGGTAAAGGACATCTTGTTTGACATGTTGGTGTCTTTATACATGCATGACTCCCAATTATAATAGTTGTATTCCTGTACATTCAGGCCTCCCCTCTGTTGTTACGTGGTGGCATACACTGGACGGTCAACAAATTGCTATTATTGGCACAAAGGTATTGCGCAGTTACCTGCATTCATTTAATATAATGTAATAAATATGGATTAACTAGACCAGGTTTCTCAGTCATTGAGTAATATAACATCTGAAAGTTTTCTGTGAATAAGTTGTACCTGATATATATTTTGTGTATGCAGATGCAAAAGTCAATTTAAAAACAAATTTCATACCAATGCATATAAAACTTGTATGTACTATTGGGAGAAAAACATTACAAAGCAGTAATACATAAGTGCCAAGTAACCGAATTCCATGAAGCAGCAGCTCTTGGTATTATTATGCAATAATGATATATAATTATTATATTTTTATCCTCTCCGTGCTACACATAGTTTAGTATAACATTTTGGGTTTTTTGTAGTGCGGCGAGATAGAGATTGTTGACTTAATCAAGCGATGCATTGTTAATGAAGTGGAGGTTGATGCCAGCATAGCTAACCTTGACCTCATTCAAGATGACCAGCAGATGTCGACTTATCTCTTGGTACGATCTTAATGCATTATGCAGAAAGAAACTTGATACAGCTAGGAACATGCCTTCACATAACCATGATTTGTTTTAGTGACTTCTTTTTTTTTATAAGAAATGTAAATAGACAAGTGATTCTGAATTTAAAAAAGGTGTTTACGACTGCATGGTTTTTGAAACCCATCAAAAACATTTCATCTTAGTAAGTTGTGGAAGAATGATCTTCTGATTTGTTTTCAATGGAATCTGTTGAAATCTTAGCTCAGATTGGTTTTATTTTATTATACCCGGTCATGCAACGAAGTTGCGAGGGGTATAATGTTTTTGACTGGTCCCTCAGTCAGTCAGTCAGTCCGTCAGTCCTGTTTTTTTGTAAGCGCAACTCCTGTTAAACCGCTGCATGGAATTTCTTGAAACTTTGTAGGTATTTAGGACACAATGTTTAGATGTGCATATTACCAGATAATTCCAATTCCATTATTTTTCTGGGAATTCAGCCCTTTTGAACTTAGAACTTTTATTTGTTAAAGACAAAGGAATAGATGTGCATATTTGCAGGAAGTTTTCAGCTGATGATTTTTGCGATGTTATGCTCTTCATCAAATTATTTTGAGTATTTAATGCATACCTTGCCATTAATTATGTGTATCATTGTCAAGTAATGGGGGAGTGTGGGGTATGTGAGCTTGCTCACTTTTTCTTTCATTTGTTCATTTATTTCTTCATGAAGTATAACTATATCCATGATATCACAGGCACCTGACGTTATATATTTTTCTCATAATAAAAATATATACCCTATACCTAATAATACACAAGGTACCCATCGCCGCCATCTTGGATTTATTTCAAACTGTCACATCAGGTGGAAGTTTCGCTTGAAACTCATCGGTAAAATTATTTTGCGATCCTTTTCGTCTTCCGATCGGTCCATCAACATCTAAGCTTACAACCCATTCAACCAAAATGACGTGTCACACCTGTCATTATTTTTTTTTTTTTTTTTTTTTGCATCTACTGCCTTAGATATGTGACAAAAGGCTAAAGGGAGGACAGAAGTTGACATAATTGCGTCATACTTTGGGTAATCCCTGCCAAATATAGCACTGATACAAATATTCAAAAGGTGTCGATTTTGAATTCCATCAACATACAAGTTAAAATTAAGAAAGTGGATAATATAAACTGTCAGTTATAACTTTTATTACACAAAGTTTATATAAACATGTTTATAAATGCATATATTTTGAATATTGACAAACACGGTGCAGGGAAATCTCATTTACATATAGGTGAAAACTTACGTCCCCCCTTTAGACATTTATCGCATATCTAAGGCAGTAGATGCAGATTGAGGGTTTTTTTTATTAAAGTCAGGTGCAGTGCACCATTTTGGTTGAATCGGTTGTAAACTAAGGTGTTGAAGGACCGGTCGGAAGAGGAAGAGGATCACAAAATAATTTTACCGATGAGCTTCAAGCAAAAATTCCACCTGATGTGACAGTTTGAAATAAATCCAAGATGGCGGCGATGGGTACCTTGTGTATTATTAGGTATAGGGTATATATTTTTATTATGAGAAAAATATATAATGTCAGGTGCCTGTGCATGATATCTATAATGTTTCATCAGATGAAAATAAAGCTATTTCTATAGGAGTTTGCCTCTGCCCATTTTTAACCTTAATAAACTTTTTGTTAATAAACATGAAATGTATTTATTCACTTGAATTTAAGAAATATTTTTTTATTGGGGATTTTCAGATAACTGGACAAGCAGGAATCCAATGGAAACTCCTGTTGGAGTCAAGAACATCGGAGGTCCTCAAGTTTGACCTTGAAGTGTCGGACCTCAGCTATGACCAAATTGATGGCCGCCATTTGCCAGTCATTAGCATCACTGCCGTTACAGGTATGTAAGCAACACCTAGGAGGTGTAACAATCTCAGACCCAGAAGAGTGATTAACAGAAGTGTGATAACATAAAACAGAGGAATTAAAACAATCTAAGAGGAAGCCCTATATAAACCGGCCTCTTAAGGTCCCATTATCTATTAATAGTAGGATCTTATATAAAGATGAGGTCCTATAAAAATATTAAAAGAAGGTCTTGTATATTAAGTGAAGGTCCCATTAAGAAAAGGTCTTATATAAAGAGAAGCATGCAGATTGAATGGCATTTCCTGAATGTATTAAATTTTAATTTAAGATTGACCCAGATTTTATGAAAGAGATGCTTCAAAATGATTTGCATGTATAGCCACTGCTTAACTGATCAGATTGAACATAGATATAGGATATTTTGTATAAGTTCATCAATAGCATAAACAATTTTTTTTGAAAAATATGAAAATTATTTTTTGTTTTGTTTTTGATAACTGAGTCACAGATCCTCGATGCATTAAAAAAGGGATTATGAGTTTCTGGGGAGGGTGAAGGGTTGTATGGGAATGCAATTAGGATAGTTTGTACTTGAAAAGGATAGGCTGTTAGGCAGGAAGGATGTGACTTGCACTGTCATATACACAAATTGTGTCTATGCACATAAATATTGTGTGTGTTGGGACACGTAGTACGACATTTTGATGCATGGATGAAATTTTTTCTGTCCTATTCAAAGAAGTCTCAAATTAGCATTTTAGCTTTATCTTTCTGCTGAAAAAAAAAATAAAAGCAATGTTAAATTTTTCATATATTTTATATTTTTAGCTCTCTCATCCGATGTCTCTGAAATAACGAACATCTGTACCAAAAACAGTCAAGACATGAGATTTTTGTCACAAATAAGAGACATGTAAATGCAATATGTCTATTCAGAGATCCGTTTTAATGAAATCTTTTTCAAGTTGAATTTAAGATTCAAGAGAGATTTAAATGTCATTGAATTGTTTTTTTGCAGAGGAAAGCAAAGATATCTTCCTGCCGCTAAGGTTCTATCAGTTCCAGAGATCTGTTTCACTGAGTCCACAGAATGCTAAAGGGAGACACTTCATCACAGCGTACGATAACAAATCATCCACATATCAGGTAAGCTATCATTCTTGTATCAGGAAAGCTAATACAGCTGTCAGTTGTGTATAAAGTCAGATGTAAATCATGTATTATGCCAGCTAAAACAGTTTCAGACAGATATCAGTCATGTAACGGGTCAGTTATTGGTCATGTATCAGGTCAAATATCAGTCATGTATCAGGTCAGATATCAGTCATGTATCAGGTCAGA
>WFKH01003881.1:22370078-22383663 GCA_016163765.1 Magallana hongkongensis | reverse complement strand
ATATCAGTCATGTATCAGGTCAGATATCAGTCATGTATCAGGTCAGATATTGGGAACTATCAGGTCAGATATCAGTCTTGTATCAGGTCAGATATCAGGAATTATCAGGTCAGATATTAGTCATCTATCAGGTCAGATATCAGTCATCTATCAGGTGAGCTCTCAATCATTAACCTTCATCATGTCAGGTCATATCAATGTTAATTTAGCTATCAATCATATATCAGGTCAGCTATAATTCATGTATCAGGTCAGCTAAGTTAGTCATATATCAGGTCAGCCATGATCAACATATCATATCAACTATGAAACATGTTGAAAACAGAAATGCAGGATTGATTGCCTGAAATTTCAATAGAATTATGTGCAAGCTTGATCTCATTAAAGTGGATTGATATTGATAGCTGAGGACTAGGATGATGATGCATATTGTTCATGCCAGTATTTTATTTATTTAATGCAAGAAGCTTTCACAACTTTAATAGCGGCATCCTATATAATTGATTTATGTGAAAGCTTTAGTGAATGTTCATTTGAAATATTAATTGGGTATTGATTTTTTAACACAGGTTTTTGATAGCAACATAGAACACTCTCCACTGTTTGTATACAAACTTCCTCTTGGTGCTTGTAACATTATCCTTAGTGACAAAACAATTTACACAACCACCAGACTGGGTGGAGAGAAAAGGCTGCTAGTTATAGCCAATCAGAAAGCCGAGACGTCAGTGGAAAACCAAAAGGTATATCCATCAAATTGATTATATATTGGAGTCCGAATGAAATTGCAGCTTTTGAATTAAAAATAAAGAGATGTACACATGTAGCTCTCATCTTTACAAACAATTTGGTAACAATTGTGCAAGTAAATACATGGTTAATGTACATAGAAATAATAATTTTGTTTTAAAGGAGTTCAACAAGGAGGCTGTTTTACAGCACTTTGATTTACCTGCGGATGAGAAATTATTGACTGTGGTGAAGAAGTCCTTTCCATTCTACTGGCATGACAAGAGAGAGGAAAACTTCAAGCAGCAGATGATGAGGAACAAGGAGACGGGACTCTGGGACCACTCTGAGAATAAATCACTGGGCATGTACGGCGGAGCGTACCGATCATTTGAGATCCAGATCAATGGTCACACCGTGTTAAATGGATGTCTGGTTATCACAGACACAGCCGTGTATGAACTTAGACCAAGGTTTGTTAATCCAGCTCTTTTTTTTTATTTGAAAGGTGGAGTAACAGATGGGTTTTTTTTTCTTTTGATTGAAAATTTTAGAAATTTGACCTTTATAGTTTTATCAATTTTAATAAATAATGAGGCGGCAAAAATATAGCTAAAGGTTTTCATTTTTTAATCCATAGTATGAATGAATTCAATTAAACACTAATTGGTTTTAAAACTTGATATATATGACTGAGTAAAAACTACAATTAAGATCGTAATTATGTGTTATAAACTCAATGTATGCAACATGAAATATGATGAGGGATTATGTTGCTTATCCGTTGAATATAACATGGCAATATGATATTTTTTTAAACCTGAATTTTGAAACTTGTTTGAGTGTTCCATTTTCAAAAAAGTGTTAATATGGATTGATATTTGTTTTGTTGATGAGCAGGATTTCCCCAGAGCGCCTTTTCCTTGACCTTGCCCTGGGTAAATCGGATGCCGGTGTGACTGACAACCTGGGGATAGCCCTGGGTCTGGACGTCAACACCCTGTATGAGTTGTCTGCAGAGAAATGTGTTCAGAACCACAGCTATGACAGGGCCATCAAACTCTTCAAGCTGGCTAAGGTAATATTCAGAATTACGGTAACATCTCTGTTACAGCCATCAAAGTCTTTAAGCTGGCTAAAGTAACACATGTGAAGGCTAAGGTAACATTCACTTATGAAGTGAAATTAGAATTACTATAGCAACTTTGATGTAGGTGGATTAGAGCAGTAAAAAATTTTGGGACGATCCGTTTTATTTAGCCATTTTCTTTAGAGAAAATCAGAGTTTTTGTAATTCGGACACTTAAACTTATTGATCTTAATTCATTTACTTAAAGTCATGAATTATTGAATAACTTTGTTGCTGTAGTCTTAAAAAATGATGCTGAATAAATAAATATTTTCGACAGTCTTCATTCCTGAGGCGCGTATCATGCTTTGCAAAGCACGGCTGTGTACAGGAAGTGATGTCACACCTAAAGCAAGCCCTGGGGGATCGCTCTTCTGACCTGACCACAGTGGAGAAGAAACAACTATCCAACATGGCCGTCTACTGCTACATTTACCTCCTCAAGCAAAGCTCCGGGGAGCAGCAAATCAAAAATACATTTCTGTAAGTACTTATGAACAATTAACCCAAAGAATTGTTTCCCCCCTATGAACAATACAGTAAATCAAAAACACTTTTCTGTATGTACTTATAGAACCATTAGCTTGAAGATTTTTTTCCTTTCCATTAACCATACAGTCATGCAAAAAATGAATGATCATAGAACATCTCGTTTATCAGATATTTATGTTGAGACTTTGGATATCCCTCTCCTTTGTATTCAATAGCTTGGAATTTCTACACCAAATGTACTTTAAAATTAACTGTAAAAAATCCTATATTGGTCTTTTATACGTATATGCAAGGGTCTACGGTACACTTTATCAAGCTATGGTTCATTATTACTATGATATTTATACAAGTCTAGAGATTATCTTCGATAAACTTGAACAAGTTAAAGCAATAAAATTACATTAGAATTACTACTTATGTTAGAAAAATAATTCATGAGTCTTTTTTATTCCAGAGAATTTCTGACCAGCAATTTCTTCTATGATGAACAGATGGCCCTTAATTTATTAGCAGAAAGCAACTTAAATGATATTTTATTGGAGGTAGCAAAGGTAAAATCATTTTGTCATGTAAATCAATTACAGTAAATTTAAGTAAATTTTGATTCCATTGAACAAAGGAAAAAAATCTGAAGCAATGATTTCTGACTGTCATTTTAGATTGATGTATTGTATAATCTAGTAGGCAATTAAAAATTTCCTGTCAAGTCATTTTATTAAATACCGAACAGTTATATTTGTTCTGTTCAGGTTTTTGGAGATTTGGTCCCCATGTTATTTTCCTTAGTTAATTATTAAAGGTATATAAATGAATACATGAGGTCTCTTGACAACTGATTATGCACACTTTAAAATAGATCTGAGACTACAATGCAGATTTTTGTATTTTAGTCCCGTGGCCTTGTTATGGAGGCCCTTAGTCTACTGGCCAAATTCAATCACTTCATGTTACAACCAGAGATGATTCAAGGACTCGTGGCCAAAGGATTTACCAACCATCTCATCCAGGCCTCCAAAGGTAACAGCACCTTGAAGTTTGTCTATTGTTGAACAGTACCAGTTTGGTGTATTGTTTAATTGTAAAAGTTTTGTCTTTAAAAAAAAAATCATGATTGAAAGTAAGAATATTCAACGTTTTATACTTTATGATTAAATAAACCTGCGTTTTCTTTGCTCCTTTTTACCGCATGTCATTGATCAGGTTATTTGCACATAATGCACATCTTCAGATATGCATGCAGAATTCAGTGTATAGTATGTATGTACACTATTGTCTTTCTTCAGGTGTGTTCCTTGAGTTTATGACCCCGCCCTCACTGGTTGACCTGTTGTGCAGTAAGCCTGAGCTGGCCCTCCCCAACTACCGCCTCCTACAGCCTGTATTACGCAATCTTGGTGAAGCTCATCTGGAGACTCTGGCCCAGGTGTTTGACCCTTCCCGAAATCCCCTCAAAGGGCACCTCTGTAGATTCATGGGGTCCAGACACAGGTAGGAAATATATGCGACTTACATTTGTCTCCAGTGTTTTTCTTGTTTATTCTTAAGGACAATTTAAGTATGAGGTTAACATTTATCTCAAATACACCTACATTTACGGTACATGTACATGTGTATTATACATGTATTAGTGCTGGATTCTTTAAATTATGATATATCACATAAAACGAGGACTATTATGATCATTAATTTTTTATGGTAATCTTTATAATAATGATCGGCATGTGCACTCTGATGTCTATTATAGAACTACCAGTATTAGCTCAGTGTCCAGTGATGGAGATTCTGGAATCTTGGTAAGTTTTGGATGTTATCATTATTAAAAAAAGCACACAGCTTTTAATAAAAGAAAGAAAAATTTGTATTTATTGCCTTTGTAGATGAACAAAAAAGTCAATATATTTTAAATATCAATATATGATTTTTAGGATGGCGGGATCTTCAATGCAGGAAAACTTGTGGAGTTCTTTCTGAGCATTGTACTTCACCTGAACAAGAAACGAGAAGCTAATGGTCACATTCCATCAGTACAGGAAATGATGTCTGTCAGTACATCAGAGGCAAAGCAGCGGTCTGTCAGTGTAGGTATCACAGAGAGAGAGAGGAGCAAAGTTACGTAACCAAATATTTTATTATATAATAAATCAGAGCAGTTATGTAATATCTCGGTACATAATCTAGAGAGAGAGAGTGGAGAGAGAGAGAGAGAGAGAGAGAGAAGAGATTATTAGTAAAATTTATGTTTAAATTACATGATTTCATGTGAATGCAAGTTGCATGATTCATTTATTGTTTGGAAAAAAAATACATGCTTTCCGAATCACATGCTAACAAATAAGTACTGATAAATTTTACAGAATGCCCAAGCAAATCAGCCAATCCAGAAGAGAAGGCGTCTTTCCTTTCAACCTCGCCCAGTAGGGGCAGGTCCCCAGCATGTGGGGGTGGTTAGAAATGGAGAACTATATACTTGGGGGAAAACATCCCAGGGGAGGTAAATAATGGCTACAAAAATTCTTGCTTTTTCCATACATATTAAATATAGAAAAGAAAATCTTAAAAATAATATAAATAAATGAACTTGAAAGTTTTTAATTTTTAAAATGATTTGTTTGAAGAATTTTTGAATTCAGGTAACAAGTCTTTTATTCCAAAAAAGGAATTGACAATATTTTACTCTAGAAATGACTTTTTGCACCTCTTTTCTAGGTTGGGCCATGGAGATTTGGCTCTGGAGAATACTGTATCCCCTCCCTGCAGAGTTGAGACCCTACACATGCTGCAGATTAAAGTTCTGTCCGTCTCCTGTGGTGGGGAACACACCGTGGCCTTAACACAGCAGGGGGTAAGAAAAAATTTTCCTTATAACTCAACGAATGTATTAAAGTTACAGATTGCAAAGTGTGAAGTGCATGTGAAGTCAGGAATTCATTAATTATATATTTTATTAGATTTTAATGGCCAATATTGTATTTAAAATGCATGTACTTCTTACTTCAGGTTTATGGATGGGGATCTTCTAAGTATGGCCAGGTGGGGACAGGAACCACCCACATTTACAGCAGGCCTATGTTGTTAGAAGCACTATCAGCAATCAACTGTGTGGATATTGTGTGTGGACAGTATCACACCCTAGCTCTCACATCAGAGGGAGAGTAAGTGTACATAAATGTGTGGAGAGAGAGAGAGAGAGAGAGAGAGAGAGAGAGAAAGAGAGACAGAGTATTACACTAAATTATAGATGTCCTTTAATTATACTGAAAAAATGTTTTCTGTTGTAGTGTATACAGTTGGGGCTGGGGTGTCCACGGTCAGTTAGGGCATGGCAATATTGAAGATGCACTGACCCCTACCAAGGTCACATCCTTGACCTCATTACATGTGTCTCACATACAGGCTGGGCACTGCCATTCTCTGGTGTTAACAGAACAAGTAAGGGAACAAAAATTCTTTTACAAATCTTTTTGTCCTAAGGCTTGTAAAAATCGCATACTTAGAAAAAATTTAGAGCTAACATTATCTTTTCAATGCCACAAACAGTGTTGTACTTGGAAGTCTATAATTAAATCATTCTACTTTTGAAAGTGGACTCATGATTATGATTAAATTTATTCATTCTTCATCCTTATTATATTACAAATATGTTAAAGTTGATATGGTACTGTACATGTCGGATTACTCCCCTGTAACATTGTAGGGTGTTGTGTATTCCTTTACTCCCCTGTAACATTGTAGGGTGTTGTGTATTCCTTTGGATGTGGTTTCTTTGGTCAACTTGGCATTGGAAACAACAGAAAATCTTCAGTCCCTGTGAAAGTACATACACTGCCTGAAAAAATTGCAATTGTAGCTACAAGATACTTCCACAATGTAAGATATATTTGTTACTTTTACAATGTGATTCCTTGCTTTCATTTTAATATATTTCCATTTTAAACATGATATAAATTGTATTTAATTGAAGTTCAGGTGGCAAATGCAATCTGATAAACCACTTGAAGCCTGTCTTGTATTTGATATCTGTAAAAGATTGTATTCTACAATTATGTGCCGTACAATTTGATGGACAGGTGGCAGTAACGCTCAGTAACAAGGTGTACACCTGGGGGTGCCACCCTTACAACCTGAGGTTTGTGGCTCATGCAGCCAGGAAAGCCCGTCAGGCGGGGAAGTTTATGGGGGACCCGGTGGAACGTTACCTCCTGCCTGAAGTTGTAGACACTGGATACGTCCATGGTAGAATCACAAAGGTAGGGATCCACACTGGGTTTATTTATTTTGTGGTTTCATCAATGTTCATGGGCATCAGTTTTCATTAATTTTGTACAGATTCTAGGATATGTTAATTTGTGGGCAATGGCTCTACCAATGAAAATTTTCATACTACTTACTTCGATGAATATTTGGTATCGTGGATCTGCTAAACAAAGGAATCAACAAAAATTGTTGTTCAACAAATAATGATAAAATTACATTATCTTGTATCATATGCACTGTGTTGAATGAAGTCCTTGATAGGTGGATATATGATGAACCATTAATCGCTCAATTATATTAGCTGTTAAAGTAATTTCTTTGAATAATTTTTGTTTCACAACACAAGCTTATACAGATATATGACCTGTGAAACTCCATGTTATACTTATGCGTGTACATGTATATTGAGTGAGTGAGGAGTTGTGTATTTTATCTCACTGACAGGTAGCGGTGGGGAGTTCCCACGGTTTACTGATGACTTTGGATGGGGATGTGTACAGCTGGGGGCGTAATGCAGAGGGACAGATTGGGAACAACTCAAAATATGAAATGGTAAGTCAGATGCACATACCAAAAAAGGTGGGAAACATCTCAAAGTTCATGTATGATTAAGAAATGATAATGTGTTAAACTACAGTGTATATATACACATGCATATATATCATTAAAGATAAAGTACTAAGAATTTTGGTTTAGGAAAAAAAAATTCAGTGCATTTATCTAGTGCTTTACCATGGTTACTTAGACTCTCTTACTGTTTAAAATTTTTGAAGTGTACAACAAGATTTTAAACAGTGCAATATACATGAAGATAAAAGTGAATACCAGTAATTGGTTAAACAGATGAAAGATTATTACATCCCTGTGTTGGTGTTTTATCCATATGTAAATTCAAGTGAAGAATTTAAATGCAAATTAACATGTATTTTGCAGAAACAGCCGAACATTGTCACTCAGATTAATGACCGACAGATGGCCCATTTAGCCTCGGGAGGAGAGTTCAATGTTACCATGGACACGGAGGGATTGGTGTGGGTGTGGGGAAAGAATGACTTTGGCCAGGTAAACACCATGGATTTGTATGATAAACTTGTGATTTCTTCCAAAAGCCACACTAACATGTATATAGGACACCAAATATTTTGTTAAGAAATGCTGTAACAGTTTTAACATTTTTTAAAAATTCAATCACAGTTTTCTTGAAATAGTGCAATAACTAAGTTATTGATTTTTTGCAGCTTGGAATGGACAAGATGGATTCCACAAGTCCAACCAGCAGCAAACACAGCCGAATACACACTCACCACAGACACCGAGAAACCTATGCCCCCGTCACAGAGATACTGGTCCCCACCATCTGTGCTGGTATCCCTGCCCCCAAACCCGCCAGCAGGATAAGGCACACCAGTCTGTCGCGATCGGACTCTTTTGACAGCAGTGAGGAACACTGGGTAGGATTTTATTTTGAGTGTTGGAAATTTATTTGTATTCCATTTAACGGAATGCAAATTTTGTAAAATTAATTTCATTTTTGCAGGTATGATTTATGAATTAATGTCTTGAATAAAAGAAAATGGTTTGTTGGGTTTTGATATAGTACATTTATTTTTAAGCAGCTTGGATTGGAAAGATTTGATAGCAGGCACTTGGATAAGTTACCTGATCTCCAGTCTTTGACAGAGACCAAATACAACAGACTTGTCATCCTGGAAGTATTAGAGGCAAGTACAATCTCTTCATTCATTTGTAAAATAGAGACATTTAATTTTATGTTGTAATCATTGGTGAAATAAATAATGTGTTTTCCATGACTAATTCTTGAAGCAATGACTTTTGAAATTTGATATTCTGAAAAAAACATTGTTACTTCCTGTTCTCCTCTGGAAAATCATGGATGACTCAGACTCTGTCTGTTTAATGTTTGAAGTTCAATCTTTCCTTGCAGTTTGGAAACACGATACCTTCTTTATTCTTAGAGAAAGTGCTCATGAGGTAGTAGTTGTAAATATAAAATGTTTGAAAGGAGAATAATTTGAATAAGCTGGTATATTCAAACATAATGGTAAAATCAGATTTAGAAAACAATGTATAAATTGCTTGAAATAATAATTTTGAATCATGGCAATGATAAAACTCTGTTTATAAATGATGGTCATGGGCAATTGATGCAAAGTAGATAAAAATTGTAATTATTCTGTAAAATCTGAAGGATATTAAGTACATTCAGAGTCTTCTGATGTAATTGGAGAACACTCGGGTGTAAGTAAAGCAGAAATAGAAATTTTATTGACAAAGCAAGCTTATTAAGACAACACGAGCATGCCAAACACAGGCATTTGATAGACCATGTGGCTGTGTTTCTTTGTAGCATCTGTCGGAGTTCTGTCACTGCCTCCAGTTCCTAAGGAGATGTGTAGATCTGAAGGACTGGTTGAGTGCTGTCTATGTGGGCATTCACAATCAGAATTATTCACAGGTAAGCCATTTATTGATCGAAATATTCACAGGTTAGCCAATTAATGATCAGATTTATTCAAGTGTATGCCAATTAATAGCAATCAAAATTAATCACAGGTAATCCAAGTGAAACCAAATCTAGGGAGAGGTCACATGCTTTAGATCCAGCAAATATGACATTTTTGTATAATTTCAAAAAATTATGTTTGCCCCAAAACTTTTTTTCCAGTCATTTTCAAATTGTACACCTGCCCACTTCCCTTTTTTTTCTTTTTCTTTTTTTTAAAGTTACCATAAGATTGTCAGCTGGTTTGACTTTTCTAAAGTGTAGGAGACCCAAAAAGAATGCTCTCTTTTTCAGGCCCTGACCTTTCACCTGTCAGCACTTAAGAAATACAAGCATCACTATACATCCAAGTTTAAGGCCATCGTGTCAGCTATTGTCAACCTCTATATTCAGTAAGTATTTTAAACTTGTCGTCTTTTTGTTTTCCTTGTATATTGGTATACCAATCCTTTAACAGCTTTTCTGGTTTGAAGATGCTGCAGTATAAAAGTTAGGCCATGAAGACCTTAATAATCAAATTCTATAGTTGCATGATTATTGTATTTACATTCTAAAACTTTTCTGCTTTAGATCTTAATCGTTTTTTGACTTCTAAAGGTTAAAGTTCGTGGATTTTATTTCAGGTGTGGGGGAGGTCTTTTTGATGAAAATTTCTTTTAATTTTTTTAAATATACACACACTATTATTTAGATAAATTCATTAGATGCCCTTTATATGTTTTTATATTTGTTTTCAATAATTATAATGGAAAGATTCTGTATTTGATGACTACATTTCTGAGTATAACATTTGTAAATTCAGTGATAGTTGATGTAATACATGTACATCTTTTTGTTGCCTATATTTCAGGCTCTGTGTGAAACAAGATCTGCCCGCGGGACAAAAAGAAGAAAGATACAGGATTCTAATCATGGAGGTACTGTGATATATTATTTCATAATTCAAAGTACATGTATTTTTGTTTTGTGTTCATGATATCTCTACATCTTGCATCATTTCAAAAGCGCATTATTTATTTGACTGGATTCTAAATAATCCCAACACAAGTGCAGACACAAGATAATAATCTTCTTTCAAACAAATGATGCACCCATACACATACATTTCATGTTTTTTGACAAATTGTAGAGGAAAATTAAATTTATAGGTTTTACATTTTTAGGTCTTGCAATTTTGGGAGGCTGAAGAATTGGAAGCTGTAGAGTTAGAGAAGCTACTGAGTCCGTACTTGGATCACCTCTCCTGTATTTTGTCTGTCATCATTTTCTGGTGAGCAGTTTTTTTCCTTCGGTTATAAAACTGGGCTGGTTAGCCGACATTATTTTTGGCTGAAAAAATTGCAAAAGGCGGATGCAGAAAAAAATTTAAATTTACTGTAAGACACCCCCTTATTTTGAAGGCACACCATCATGTTGTGATTTTCTGGTACTCTTTTACGATGATTCATGGTTTGTTTTAGGCCACGGTCAGAGAAGCGGTTGGCTGCTGAAGCAAACCTCTCTTTCTCCACAAAATTTTCAATGACAGTCTTACAAAACGTTATCAAAAAACTACAGTCAGTTGACTTTGAAAAGAAACATCCAATATGTCACCAAGCCTACCAGCCTTTTGTGGTGGACAGCAGTGAAGGTCACGGCCTTGACCTTCAGCCCAGTGACAAAATGATCCCCTATCAGCAGCTCTGGCAGGACGTAGTGCAGAATCTTCAGAAAGGGGCAGAGTCACAACAGTTCATTGCTATGACACGCAGCGAGGTGGACCATCTAGATGAAAAGCTTCACGGGGAGCAGGTGCTTGATTCGAGTCAGACCAATAACAGTGTCCTGTTCACATGCGGACATTACTACACAAAGCAGAATTTTCTGGAGGAAGTTTTGGTCAAGTTTCAGAAAGAACTCGCACAAGGTCATGCCAGTGTACCCAGTAGTGCCCAAGTTCTGGTAAAGTACTATAACAGAGGGGATCTTCTGCCTCTGGCTTGTCCCAAGTGTGTTCTGAATGCTCTTCATTCTATGGGCAATTAGCAGGAAAATCCATTGTGCTACGCGGTGCTATGAACCTAAGAGACATTTTGTTGTTAAAACTGTGATAATTATTTTAAATGATTTGTTGCCATATCCTGTTAATAATCAATCAGAACAATTATTTATGCTAGGAAAAAACTGTATATTTTCCATGTATCCAATTTGCAAAACCCAAAGGCAAGCTTTGCTGATATCGTGCCATGTTATACTGGTATTCTACAGAATGTTGCCATAAGATTCTACATTTATGTACAGAAACTGTATACAAAGTATACCAGTGAAATATAATGAATAATATATATTATTATATGTAGTTTATGCTACATGCTCAACTGTCTACCTATTGAATACCAATGTGCAATTCGGAAGTGATCATTTCCAAGGATTTTTGTTTTGTTGTTCTTTAGTTTGATTGTTGAATGAATTCTAATCATTCTCTTGGATTACCTGTGATATACATTACCCAGTGAAGTTTCGTATTAATTTTGATATTTTAATCTTTTAAATATTAAGTTATTTAATTAATATATAATTCTGATATACTGTATGTAATTGAATAAAATCTCTTGCAAATTAAGGTTTTAATTTTCATGTATTGGAGTTTCAGTATTTTACATGTAGAATGATTAATATAAGAGGCTTTTTGGTCAAGGAATTAACCATCACACCTTCCTCAAATTTTCATCAAGAGGTATAGTTTAAAAATGTTTGAATTCTTCTTTTATTACAAAACCTAGTAAAACTGGACTATATTTTATATTTCAGTGATGAAAAGTAAATGAAAAATTAGCATAGAAAAATGCACATTAACAACTGTTTTTTTTAAAAATTTATTGTTGCATTAATTTTCAGGAGCTGTGAAGATATATTTATATACACCGACATCATGTACATTAGTTATATTTGACATTTACACAGACATTATGCATAAATATCATATTATATAACCTGTACACTGATCTCATGTACCTGTACCTGCATTATATTAGACAACCCAGTCATAGACGCCATGTACATGTATCATGTTGGACAATCTGTACACATGCAACATACAAACACCGAGTATTATATTGGACAAGTCCGTCACATATATCATGTTCATGAATTGAAAAACTCGGTCACATACGTATATCGTGTACATGCATTATATTGGGCGATTTGTACACAAAACGCCATGAGCATGCATGATGATGGTCAATCGCTACACAGACGTCATGTACATGTATTATTTTGGTAGATTGTCAGGATTTCCAGGAAATTTTGTACACAGACGTCATGGAATTTTTGAAGGCAATTTTTACAGAAGCATGGTGTATGTATTATATTGACAATCTTGATATTGACACATACATCATGCACAAAATAATATTGGACAATCTGTAAACAAACATTGATAACATGCATGATATATGCCAATTGTTCACAAGCGGCAAGTACATGTAATAACATGGTTATGTAGGATACTTCAACTTTCAACTTTCTTTATTGCGTAAGACATACATCTTATTGCATATGAAATGTTTTAACAAAATATGTGCAGCACAGTGCTGGGATTTAGTAACAATCTGGTAATAGCAACAATGAGTATGTACTAGAGTAATAATATCATCGGAGAATGTACAACACATAGATTTAATTACAACAATTGTTGAATAGTATATCGATCATTACGTAGTTTGAAGGCATGATGCACATTCACTATATACATGTATTATATAGGACAATCTATACACATGTATTACCAGTATTTTGGTACAAATGTCACCATATCCAGGAAATTCTGTACACAGACATCATGTAAAGTTTTATGACAATTTTATACAGAAACCTCATGTGCATGTATTACTATATTGAGCAATCCAGATATGAAGACAAACATCATGTACAATACTAGTAGACTAATTGTTCTCGAATAATTAGAGGTCTTTCCACCTCATTATTTTTATGTTTTGTTTCAATATAATTAATAAAACATTTTCTCTGCGTTACTTTAAAAAAAAGTTAAAAACTTAAATATGCAAAAAAATTTGTTTGACCTTGACCTTTGATCTTTATGTCATATTGACTGGTAAAGGTCAACATTTCAATTTCAAGTGGTCTGATGGCCCTACGATGTAAGGTTCAAAAGTTATGTGTGTTTAACAAAATTAAGAAACTTTCAGGGGCGATAACTGCTAGAAGGGGGCCTCGGGCCCTTTCGGTATGAATAGATTGAAGGAGCCCCTAAATGTACTTAATACATTAGTAAAAGTTTCAAGTCTCTACCTCTAACGGTTTATGAGGAGTAGCAATAATAAGCATTTTGTACAATAGGGGCAATAACTCTACAATTGTTTCAAGGTAGGGGCTGACGTGTTATATTTTAGAATGTCTCAAGAAGTACTACTATATCCATGAAAAAGTTTTTCTCTACCACCATTAACAAAAGAGAT
>WFKH01003881.1:22341304-22356175 GCA_016163765.1 Magallana hongkongensis | reverse complement strand
AGCTTCAGATGCAGAGCCTGATCTCCATTATCAAGGATGCTAAAAAAATCTCCTACCTCACTTAAACCTGCTTGATAGATGTGTTTGTTGTTAAATGATATAACATGATTCCTATGATATAGTATTACATGTATATGATATGATACACTATTGTTTTATATGATACAATATTATATCATATTGTAAAAAGTTATATGTTACGATATGATATTGTATCAAATTTTTTGTACATTATGATATGATATTGTGTCATGTAATTGTTATGTATAGTGTTGTATATTATGATACAATATTGTATAATATGATATTGTATTATATATTTAATATTTTATCACATGATATTGTTTCATAAGATATTGCAATGTGTAATATTGTATCATATGATACGATATTGTATAATATATAATATCGTATAATATGATATTGTATAATATAATTTTTTAATTTTATGATATATTATTATATCACATGAATTGTATTATATGATATTGTAATATATAATATTGTATCATATGATATGATATTGTATAATATGATATTGTATTATATAATATATTACTATATCACATACTATTTTATCATATGATATGATGCAATGTTGTATCAAATCATACGATACAATATCATATTATGTATCAAATATGATACAATATCATACAATACAATATCATACTATATTATACAATATAATATCATATATTACAATATTGTGATGTTTTATGTGATATCATATTGTATCATGTAATACTATATTGTATCATATATTATATAATGATATTGTATTATGTGATCAAATACAATAATGTATGACACGATACAATGTCATATCATATGTTACAATATTATATTGCATAATTATTTATTTCAGTATTATATTGTATTATATGATACTATATTGTAAGTATCATAGAATGCAATATCGTATTATATATTGTTGTATTGATAAACATTTATCTTATAATACCGTATGAAATGAGCATATGATTTTCATACAATTTTTTTAACATTTGATATATGATATTGTGTCAAAACAGTTTCCATGAATATCCAAGATCATTAACTATGATTTATATATCATATGATAAAGGTGGTCTCATAAAGGTGATGCCTCATAAAGGTGATGTCTCGTCTCAGTGAGCTTTGTAATCTGTGATTACCTATGTTTAGTTTAAGAGGTCAATTTCATTTCGATGTATACTCCCCATAATGTATACTGCCCATAATAAAGGCTTGTGCTCCCTATAATGTATGTCCAAGGGAGGGGGCATAAGTGTTTCACAAACATCTCTTGTTATTTTTCAATAGTACTCCAATTTTTGAATGCCTATTTTTCTGGAAATTTTTGCCCTTTAGAAAGAACTTTTACTATTTATTGACTAAAGTGCTGAGCAATTTGTCAGCTTTTCTCTTCTTAAACCTCTGCACAGAACAACATAAAACTTTGTTGGTCAAAATTTGTAGATGTGCATATTTACAGGAAATTCCGATTCCATCATTTATCCGGGATTTTTAACCCTTTTGAACTAGAAATTGGCGAGTTTTGAATTTAGGAATGAAACACTTTGTCAGCGCAACTCCCCTAAAACAGCGGAATAGAATTTCACGAAATGACGAAGTTAATAGGGACATGATGTGGAGATATGCATATTAACAGGAAATTTGATTCCATTAATTTCAAAAGAACGTTGTAGTTGACATTAATTAAGGAGGCTGGATTGTCAACGAATTACCCAACAGATATGCTTAACAATTTTAATTTGGATATATTTGGCCATAAACTATTTATGAGTGAAGAAAAATTATACATATATCTTTATACAGATCAAATCATCTAAAGGAGATTTATAAAGTCATTTTCATGGGGTCAAGGAATAAGTATTATACAACTGTTTTCAAAACAAGGTAATGCTTTCATAGAGGTTAAACAAAAAGTCAAATTGTAGCCTGTTTGCTTCAGAAGTTATTAATAACATTTCGCGTTCTGCATAATAAAACCTGTTACTTTTTAATGTCACTAATTATACTCTCTATTTTCTGTTGATTTTTTCCGTAATACATATTAGTATTTTAAAATTGGATCTCCTAGCGAGGCCTCGCTTAAAGATTTTTTTTAATCTGTTGCATATTCTTATATATTTTGAACCGTCCCTCTATGTGGCCTTCTTTGACCCTCTATGTGGCCTTCTTTGACCTTCTATGTGGCCCTTTTGACCCTCTATGTGGCCTTCTTTGACCCTCTATGTGGCCTTCTTTGACCTTCTATGTGACCTTCTTTGACCCTCTACTAAATAACAAAACTCTGTACCAACATAAATGCTTTAATGTTTAATATCAGTTTATTAATTATAAAAGTTTCTCTGATCTCTTTCTAACATCAAACAGTTATTAAGCGGAAATGTCCCTATACTAGTTTCCTTTTATATCAATTTCACAAAATAAATGCATAAATCTGAAAAATCAACGGTAACGGTATCATTAATCTTTCAAATTCTGTCAGAATTGCATCTTTATTAATTTCTCAAATTGTAGGCGTTATGAAGAAAAATAATTTGTTTATTATTTTCTACTTTTTTATATAACCACCTTTTGAACCCCTTCAAGATCGCTGTGGTCATGATTTGTATCAACTAAATCTACCATATATCACATATATATGTGAAAGAAATGATTCTGAAAAAGGTAATTTTTAAAAACATTTTATCTTATCGTCGTTTTTTCTAATTATCTTCACATTTAAAGGGCGATTGGCACTTCATTAAGAAATTCCTTCACCCAAGGATGCTTTGTGCCAAACACCCTTGCATCTAGGTGAGATATTTGATGACTTTTACATCACCACTGGAGTACTCGGCTACATATAAGTTGTCATTTTTAATATCACAATACAATCCGAATGGATGTTTTACGTTTTTGATGTAACTTAAGAACTGTCCATCCTTGTCTAAGATATGGATACAGTGGTTGTTACAGTCTGCTGTGAGGATCTGACTTTGGCTGTTTGTTGTAATGCCATGCGGAATAAACGGATTTTTCTGGGCCTTTGAACGATGACCAGTGTAGCGGAATCGGAGTTTCCCAGCCTGATTTACTACCACTACCGCACCCGCTTCATAGTCAGCCAAGCAAATGTCCATATTTCTGCTTTAGGTGATGCATTTGATTTTGAAATTCCCCGAATACAGAGGTTTTCCTTCTTCATCAAATTGTATCGTTTGTTTTTCTGAAGTTTCCGAGTACCGGACAAGTTTGGATTGAGTTTCCTTGACATTAATGAAAACTACCAAGAAATCATCGGAGGAGCTGACACACAGATTGAGAGGTGTCCACCCCTCTAATCTGATAACTTCTTCAGTCTGTCCGTCGGACACTTTATTCACTGTATTTGATTCCCAGTCAATATATAGTAAATCCATATAACGTGTGACTACTATATCATTTGGATACATTCCTGATTTTGTTATGATTGTATTGATGCACTTGCCAGCACTGTTGAAACATTTTATTTCACCCATTCTAGCATATGTCCAGATTTCTTGTTGGCTAAAAAAAGGCAACACCGAACAGAGTTTGATATCCCGTGTTGAACGTATTTATTTCTTTGGGAATGTCCAACACCTCTCAGTGTATCCCCCCAAATTGTTTGAAGCTGTAGCCATTTTCGTCTTGTATTGTTTTCAAAAGTTTCAATGATCCAAACATTTTGTCAATCTGTTCCCCGTTCGGTGGTTGGGAATAAAATGCAGGCAATAATACACGAACTTTGGGAGGAAGTTTATTTAATTCTTTGTTCCTGGGTTTGTATTCCAGAATTGAAGACACAACATTGGATTCATCTAGTTCCTTAAAAGCAGATAAGCTGTCCTGAATCAATGTTTCTGTCTTTCTAACCTCACTCAAATGTTTTAAAAGTATGTTGCTGTGCTTTAGTTTATTCTCGCTTATCTTATTCTTTATTTTGTTGACGACACTAACAATTGTTTTGTGCCTGTAAGTTTCTTATACTCCTCATCCAGGTTGGCAATCTGGTTTTCTAAACTGTTTGCAATGTCTTCATAAGTAGGATAAATAACTTCCTCTAATTCTTTGATGTCCTGTTTAATATCATTTTTCTTTAGTTTACAGAGATTTTCCAGGACCAGGAAATCGTGCCCTTTGTTTTTGTCGGATGTAGAACACAAAGTACAAATGTACTCGTCGCATTGTATGCATCGTAATTCACAACTTTTGTGGGGATGCATTGTGCAGTTTGGATATATCAAGAATGATTTGCGTTGCTGAAAAGGGACTATTTTATGTTTATCATATTCATTAGAGATGTGTTCTCCTATACATGGCTTACAAAGATTGGTATAATAAAAGTCACAATAGCTTTGTACTATGGCGGTCTCACAGAGGTCACATCTGGGTACGTCATTGTTATTTTGATGGGGATCCATCTAATGTAAGAAAATGTTTTCTATTAAAATCTATATAAATCATTTTGACTATTTCTTCAATTATACTGAGGCAAACGTCATTTCCCTTTTAAAAATCTTTGATATCCTTTAATTATTTTTTTTTCATATCAATTTCCTTATTTAGTTAGTATTGTGAACATTTTCCAAATAATCAAAATATAAAAACAGTAAAAGGACAGTGCATACCTTGATGGATCAAACAGATAAATGTAGGTATTTTACCACTCAAACTGACGTGTAACCTGATCCAGTAAATATTTGGAGCTGTTGCTAAGTGCATATTTATAGAAGAAATGGAGTCCAAAGTGAACCTGAAATAGGTTATCTTGAAAAACAAACATACCTTTAAAATTCTACTTTTGGTTTGTGAAACTTTTGTAAGCAGTAGCTTGATTAAGTGTTCTTGTTTCCTTCAGATTCTATAGTCAGATTTTATAGGTTAGATTTTAAAAACCCTAACTGCCTAATGGTTTTCCTACCTACACAATGTATTTACATTACTTATTTTGTATTATGACTAGCGGAAATTCAATTAAAATGTTGATAATAGAGAGCTCCTAGTGACAATTTAATGATATTCTGAAAATTTTAATTCTCACTTAGATTATCGTATCAAAGTATGAAGCATTATTAAGTAAGCATACGTATAGGTAAATTTGTCAATCAGTTTCGAAATTTTAATGCCAATATTTAAGTCATTGATGTTCCTTAAAATGTAATATTAACAAATACATTTTATACGAAATAAATAAAAGATTGATAATCAGAAAATTTAGGACACCTGTGACCTTTGTACCAGGGTCAGTCGCTGTGACCCGACCTACATCAACATACTGGGTATGGACTGACCTCATTATGGCCTATGTAGAATTTAAGATTAAAAAAGCTGACTTCATACTATAATGAAGTGCATAGGTTTTAAGACATCTGAAGATGATTTTAAGGACACCAACTCAGAGGCACTTAATTTGTAAAATTATATATATATATATATATATATATATATATATATATATATATATATACACACACACACACTCTGGCAATGAGAACGATAGCAAGTTTATTGTACCCCGAGACAGCAACTATTTCACGAGGCGAAGTTGAGGGAAATAGTTGCTGTCGAGGGAGTGGATAATAAACTTGCTATCGTCCGAATAAACAAATTAGAGTTATCGGTTACCGCCGGTGAATAGTTTTGATGAATATTCACCATGGGCAGATAGCACGGAAACTATTTCACGGTCAGATAGAATAGCATGTTTATTCGTTCTAACTTTACATAGAAAATATTTACAGAGGTATAATAAAGAAGAATATACTGACTAATTTTTTTCCGGATCGATGAACAAATATACGATGCTCCAAAGAAATAAATAAAAATAGAAATAATAATAGAAATAAATATTGGACGAATTAGTGGATTTATACATAATTGAAAAAGACACATTGTTAAATTTAATTAATATAAGAAGTACATGTAGTCACATCAAATAAGGTGACAATAATTTAAAATGAATCTTAAACAAACATCATTCTTGGAGTTTTCTATTTACAGTCTTTTATTCTATGATATCATCAATAAAGAGGTACTGAACAATAACAAAATGCCATATATAACGGAAAAATGTTCATTTGGTGCCTGATGTGGATACAATAGCCATCTCTATCTACAGCTCTAGTACGTTAAACTTCTGAATTAGTTGTTTTATTATCATTACATCAAAGGTTGTAAATCACAGATATATCTGCTTTAATTTATTCTAAAGTATGTCCATGAGTTATTCCATTCTTAGGTTTAATATCCAGTCACTATACACAAAATATTTAAAAAATAAATCTGTTATATTTCTTAGAAGCTCTTCTGAATTTGTTGAATTAGTATAAGTATTGTTGACTAGTATATACATTTGCCATCACGTTAGATAAAACCTTTTTAACTCAGACCATTTCCCGTTTACTTCGTGTAATCAGCCCTATGGTTTCTTTAATTTATACCCATTTTCATCTGTTCTCGTATTAGAAGATTTCAAAGATCCAAACATGTCAAAAATTTGGTCACTGTTGATTGTCTTTGGATGAAATGTAGTCATCGAGACAGTAACTTTGGGTGGAAGCTTACTGAACTCTTTGTTTCGGGGTCTGTATTCCATAATAGAAGACACAACATTAGATTCCTCCAATTCCTTAAAAGCCGATAGGCTTTTCTGAATTGACGTTTCTATCTTTTTGATCTCATTCAAATGCTCCACCAAAACGTCACGGTGTTTCACCTTAAATCCGCTTATTTTATCCCTCATTCTGCTAACAACTTTGTCAATTTCTTTATGCAATTCTTCCTGCTTTTTAGACAATTCTGTTATAAGTTTCTCATAATCTTTTTCAAGGTTGGCAATCTGGTTTTCCAGGTTGTTTGCAATGTCGACATATGTTGGAGAAATAACCTCTTCTAATTCTTCAATATCCTTTTTAATGTCAGTTTTCTTTGTTTTACACAGATCGTCAAGAACTGCGAAATCGTGTCCTTTAACGTGGTCTGATGCAGAACATATAGTACAAATAAATTCATTATTTTGCTTACTTTGCAATTCGCACGTTTTGTTTGGATGAGTTTTGCATTTTGGATAAATCAAGGTGGACCTCCGCTGCTGGAAGGATACTATTTTATGGTTGTCGTATCCATCAGCGATGTGTTCTCCAATACATGGCTTACAGAGGTTGACATGACAATAGTCACAGTAACTCTGTACAATGTTATCTTCACAAAGGTCACATCGGATGACGTCCTGGATACTGGACCGGCTTAGATCCATCTATAGTATAATAAACAAAGATTTTAATATTGTATCGAATTTTTAAATTGATTTATTTTTATGTCGTCAGACGACTTATTTACCTATAGTTGCTTGAAATGTTGGATCCTTATCACTCGGACTACCTTGTCACCTAATAAGATTAGCAATAGTTATAATTACAATCTGCCATAAAACACAACACAAACTGATTTTTTATTACAATTTTGCTCTGTATAGATAGAAATTAAATAAACAAACTAATGTCTACCTGAGTGCAGTTAGTAACCTGGAAAAACCCACCTATCTTGTTAAATCCACTTTCGTTTTGTAATAATGGAGTGACAGTATCACCAAAAATATGATTTTTATGTACCACTCTACCTCACGGCTAATTTGCCTTTATTTTAGGAAGATTTAATATCAAGTAATAATTTTTACCAGGACGTAGGTATTTCTATGGTCAAATTTTCAGATAATTAAAGGTCAAAGACCAATGACTGAAATACATATATAACAAAAAACTTAGAAACTGAATAAAATGGCCAAAAGTTGCAATTTATTTCTCAATTGCAAATTTTAAACATTTTTATAGGATTTTTGTTTTTGACAGTTGTGTATATTGATATGAAAAAAATATTTAAATATGATACCTGTCCGCCTGTGTGTATGATTAAGTGTTTTACTTCAGAAAATTATTCTTCAGAAGGTTGAAATGTAATTTTATATGTATATTTAAAAACAATTACACACAAATTAGAAATATTCCTACTTTAGTTAGAGGCCAAAAGACTCGTAAAGTCTATTACAGATAACTTAAAAACGATAAACTGTTGATCGTAACAGTATATGTTTGAAAAATCATTGCCACACCCATTTGACGATTTTCAGGGGACTTACTGAGCTTTGATCTTTATTGTGCCGTATATAAAAAAAAATAAAAAATAAACAAAAACCAACTTGGTTGAGCATTGTTAAAGATTTTGGCAATGTGACGTACGACTTTCTCCTGTTTTTCTTAAATATATCGAAAGATATTATTTAAAGTAGTACTAAAATGAATATAGGATACAATCAAAATTCGTTCACTATTTCATGAGAGGCTTTTACTTCACCTACCAATTAATATCCTATGAAAAAATTGATCTTACTCCTTTTTTTCAATTATGACAAGAATAAGCAAATAAAGACGCACAAACATTAATAGACACAGCGGCTTTGCAATATTTATAAATTTTGTATTTATAAACTGAGATGCACCAATTAACTAGAAATTTACATGTAGGTATACAATCAACTTAGATATGAGACAGATAAACAGCTTACGTTTCTTTTGACATGTTCACATTGACATGTCAAATTCACAAACATGAGCTAAATATACATAGTTTCACAGTTAATAAACCAGATTTATCGACTAACTATAGATTACAAACCGCAAAGTATAGTTAATGGTTTGTTAACTACAGTTTTCATCTGTAAAATCATATTTAAGGGTTGTAAACTATAGTTTACAAATGCTACTTTAAGTCTTTCTGTCCGTAAATAAACGTTAACCATATATTTCGCTGATAACCTATAAACTATAATTTACATTCGTTAACTATAATTAAGAGTTGTTAATCATTGTTTTACAATTGAGAAACTATATTTACCAGATAAACTGTTTTGCAATTGCAAATAGTTGTTTTCAGTGTAAATTAATTTTTACACTTCTGAAACATAGATGATGCCGTTAACTACCGAGGTATGGTTTACAGATGTGAAATATAGATTAATGTCGTTAACTATAGTTTTCTGTCCGAAAACTATAGTTTACAGCCGTTTAACCTAGTTTATCGACTGTGAAACTCTGTTTAACTCATTTGTGTAAATTTGGCGTGCCGTATATGTCAGCGTGCAAAAGCGGAAATTAATTTCTTTAAATTTGAATTTGACAAACATTTGAATTATTCTTTTTTTTAATTTCGTATATTTATTCAATGAACGTTACACCATACCTGGACGAGAACAAACATTACAAATGTAATGATGCAAAATTGCATTTTGCATTTCCCCCAGTACATGTACTGTGTCGAATGAAAGAAAATGCCGTAAATGTAGTTGAAATGCAGAAAAATATATAAACAGTGAATATTTGTATTTGCGACAAAAATGATAATTAAAATAGGAAAAAACATGAAATTTGCACATTGACAATTATCAATTCTTGGTCACAAGACGTCCTTTGGATCTTCATATCTGTAAGTTTAACTCGTTCATGTGAAGATCAATGTGCACAGACATCTAACTGACGCTAACACATTTGGTAAAAATCGCCACTCATATTATAAATCATGCCATTATTTATTTACTTTGTTATTCGATTAAATGAAAAACAGCTTATGGTGGGTTTATGCCATGTGAGGTACGCTTAAATGAAGACTGCCCTTTGTGGTTTATAAATGTAAGACAGTTACACTGTAACCTTGCACATTTATATAGATAAGGTATTTGCACTCCGGGAGAGGTTATGTCCTATCTATTTATATTCAAGATAATTTTTCATAGGCGTCGGGGGTGGGGAATCCGATGGGCTAAAATTTTGAGGATTGACGAGAATGGTTTTCCTTTTTTTGGTCAAGATTTCGGATATGTCTGGCCCCCACCACTTTTAATTTGCTTCCGACGCCTATTATATTAAGCCGGGATCATTGCCTAAGCAATGGCAAGACTAAAGCTTTACCGGATGTAGACCGAACAACAGTTGAAGTCGTTCTTCGCACAAAATTGATCTTCCAACCTAAAAGAGAACGTATAGAGTGTATGTTTAAGTTTACATCTGATATGTTTAATACAATCCATGGTAATCTAGATCTTTGTAAATACTTCGAATATGCAAAGGAATGTTACTGAGCGGCGGTATACATTGTTTACACTAATAGCCTAAATCATTCTATAATTAGAAATCCCGTTAGCTAAGTGTACAAATTGGGAGGGAATTGTTTTAAGATCGTTCATAACAGTTAATTATTTTTTGTTCGAGTGTTAAGGTATTCAATGTATAATGAAGGGGTATTGAACAATTTTGAATCATTTTGAATTATTTAAATATGTATTGCTAGATAACAAAGAAAGTAAAGTGACCAAATTCACATGACTAACAACAAATAAGAAGCTGGTAATTTTTATACATCATTTTTACATTTTTAACTTTTTCTGAAGAGTTATCTTTCCTGATGATAAGAAGAAAATTTTAAGTTTGTAATAATATCTGCGGTAAATGATTCATTTCATTTCATATTTTAATAAAGATATATATATTTTCTCCAAGAGATTTGTTTGAATTTCAAGTTACTTTTATATTATCGTAATAAAACATGCCAAATAAAACATGCCAGTAGACTACAATGTTAAATTCAAGGTGCAATTGATTGGACAATAATTAATATTTTGAAAATTCCTTCGATGGAGTAATTTTATTTGATAACTCCTTTAAAATGATATCATGATTAAGAACATCGGACCATTCATTAATTAGACACAAAATACTAGTATGGTCGTTAAACATTGAATACCCTAAATATCTGACCCTCCCACGATTTATCATATTAACGATATCAATATAAATATGTATCAATACACTTATAAACTCAGTAAAGAATTAATAATAACTCAAATTGTCTACTTAGTCTGTTATATTGCGTTTTTAAAACACATCAAATAAGCCCGGATATCTTTACTTTGAGTACTTTGATTAAGATCACGTTTGCAATTCAGGTATAATATTTAATGTTTACAATTTTTTGGAAATCAGTCAAAACTGAATAACAACTGTACAGCCAATGAATTTGGGTAACCAATAAATTTGCAAGGTATCATCTACTCAAAATATTTGATTACTTTAACATTTCCAGTAGTGTACTCGGTAACAAACAACATGTCAAATCTATCAATACACAATCCGTATGGAATAATCACATCATCAATATAAAGTAAAAACTGTCCATCTTTGTCTAAGATGTGGATACAAAGATTGCAATGATCTGCTGTTAGAATCTGACCCTTACTAATTGTTGTGATACCGAATGGCTTAAACGGATTTCTTTTGGCCTCAGAGGGATGATCAGTGTAACGGAATCGTAGTTTTCCAGACTGATCAACAACCACTACTGAATTTGCTCTACCGTCAGCAACACAAATATCTAGGTTTCTGTTCTCATTGATAAAAATTTTAGTATTACCCGAATACAAAGGTTTACCTTCTGCATCATACTGAATTTTTTGTTTTTCTCTATTGTTTGAGTATCGAACAACCTTAGATTGACAGTTATCATTTGAACGCAGAACGATTAAGAGATCGCCATTAGTCGTGGCAAACAGATTAGTAGGTGTCCATCCCTGTAACCTGATCAATACCTCTGTTGGTAATTCACTTTTTTATTAGCAGTGCATAATTTCCAGTCACAATAAATTAACTCTCCGCTATTTGTTACTGTTATATCACTTAGCCATTCTCCTATAAAGTTAGAACTGTCTTTAAAGAATTGGCAACCCAATTAAAGGATCTTATTTCATAATCTTCACCACTTGTCCAAATTTCTTGTTCGCTACGCACAAAAACACAGCGGAGGAGATTATGTCTTGAGCTGAACGCTTTGAGTACCTCGGGTGAATCTGAGAGCTTCCAGTTGCAAACAGTCCCAAACATGTTGTGAACTATATCCGAGTCGATTAGGTTAGAATAAAATGACGGCATCCAACAATGAAATTTAGCAGGCAGTGTAGCATATTTGTTGTTTACTGGTCTGTATTCTCAGACAGTTGTTACATTATTTGAATCTTCTAGTTTCTTTAAGGTCGAAAGAGTGCCTTTGATCAAAGATTCAATCCGTTGAATCTCAAATAAATGTTGTTGTAAGACATTTCGGTGATTTTTTTTATCTTTAATACATCATTATGCATTTTATTGACGATGCTATCAATTTTGGTGTGCCATTCCTCTCCTTGCTTTGATATTTCTGTTTTAGCCTCTCATATCCACCCAGGATTGAAATTTCCTTTTCCAATTCGTTCCTCAATTTTTCATAATTGAGAAGGAGTACATTTTGTAAGTCTTCAGTATCTTTCTTAATGTCCTGCTTCATAGCTTAGACGCTAAACAGAAAGTGCAAATGTACTGGCTACATTGTTGGCATTTTAATTCACACATTTTGTTGCAATGTATCGTACATTCTAAATATGCGCTGATGGAAATGAACTATCTTATGTCTCTCATATTCATCGCCAATATGTTCTCCTATGCAGATATTACAAAGGTTGACTTGGCAAAATTCACAGTATGTATTTACTGTGCGGGTCTTACAAAAGTCACATTCGATATTGTGTTTGGAATCCATATACTTTAAGAAAATAATGTTGAAATGTTAATTTGTAATGAAAATCATTATATTTTCTTTCATATTTTTGATTTTAACACATAATTTTTAGGATTACATATTTACCTACATTGATTAAAAGGAAGTGCCTTATATCATTAACGATGTAACCTCTAAAAATCAATTCAGGTTAATGATCTGGAAAACCCAGAATAGTTAAACACCGAGTTTCGTTTTGTGATATTGATAACTTATCAAGAGCTATATATAATTACAAAAAGCACATATATTACGGAGAAGGGTTGCACATTTGTCTGCCGCTTGATCTTACAGTTTACATTCTTATGCAACAATTCAATATCGAATTTTTTTTTAAAATATTGTTTGGTATATGTAAGGAGTTCCGGAAATTTATTTGTTGCCGTTAATGGTTTATTAATTTTGTCAAATATTTTTACCGTTCTTTTTTCGTATATTACCACTGAACAACAATTAAACAAATTACTACTAGGGCATTGAAATGACAGACACAGCGACACTCCTAAATGTGCGTGTCAAGATAGGGAAAATGGTTTTACTGAATAGAAATGTAATTTTAGAAATATTGTTTAGTCCTTAATGTGCAATAAAGTTCAGAGTATATTATATTTACATCCACTAAGTATGATTATCTCTACTTATAAGGTAATTTGATTGTAAATTACAACTGTAAAGAAACTGACAGGACTGAGATATGTGCGACCTAGTTCTATCCAGTTTATCGATCGGTCGAAACCTTCAGCAACCTAAGAAAAATCACGGACTGCAAGAAATAATCATGATGATATCAGACTCAAATTCTGATACAAGACGACTTGGCTATTTCTTTACCTAACGTACTGATGTACATTAACAATACTTTAAAACACTGCTGTGATGTCATTCCTTTGTTCTAGCAGTCTAAAATTTTATCTGTGACAGTCCGATATTAGTGACCTTCTTAGAGCTCGTTTCAAAATACCATCGATTTTCCCACTTGGTGACAGTCTTGTTTTTGTCAGCAGCTCGCTAAATCCAGACGCCCGTCGCTTCGCCGGCATCAAAGACATGCCGCCGAAACTCCCACGCAGTCCGACCGCATTACAGCTGGCAAATGCCGCTATCTTAAAGCTGAACACCGCTCGTAAATAGGCACCATCACACAGATACCTGGTATATAAACCCTTCGATTTCGTTACACCCGATTGCACACCTGAAACTCGTGGCCGACATGTAGTAATCCTTTCGTGGTCTTTGGATTTTATGCATTTATTTCTTATTCTATGTGCATATTCTGTTTGTAAATAATGCATTGACCAATTATTTGATGTTAGTATTCTCCTGGCTTGAAAAAAGTGCGTAAAATTTGATAATTTCATCGCGACCGAGTAACACGGCGAGACAAGATGTCCGTCCACACAGGTGAGACCTCTACAGCGAAGTGTTTTGAACTGTTCAGAGGTCTGCCCCTTATATAAGGGTTGTAGGGACAGCAGTGATGAAATAGAAATATGGCGGACAGTGCCTATTTACGAGCGGTGTTCAGCTTTAACGATAATTTTACATGACTTTTAAAAGGAGGACTGTTTAGTATTTATAATGCATGCATGCATATATACATGCGTTTACTGACAAATGTTGTTTATATATTGATCTCCTGAACACCGTAGGCCACAGATTATTTACATTTTTGAATTGTATCGATATATTTACTTCCTTACTCTCTATCTCTCTTCTCTCTCTCATTCAAGTCACGAGCGGTAAATAATGTCTTAATAACTCCGCCTAGTACGATCTGATTGGACAAAGTCAGTCAAATTTTTTCATCACCGAAGATGTTACAGCATAGCTTACACATAAGTGCGTAGTTCACTGACCTGTTTGGGGTTCAGGGGTAAACCCAAAAAGATGTCAATACTAAATAGTGCATTCTAATTAGCACAATCGGCTGCAACTATAATTAACAACATAAAATATTCAGCGTTCTATTGAAAGACAAAAAAAAACAACTTGTTTTGAAAATCTGGCTCCACCGTCACCAAAATCTTACAATCACTCAACTCATTCCCCAACTCAAATCCTTTTAAAAAAGTGCATAAAGAGGTCAATACTCAGACTTAAGGCTGAGTATTGACTTCAGAAAAGTTGGTGACGGCGGGGCCTGATGAAGCCCTATTTCACTTAGCCAGCTAAGTTCCTCTCTCTCTCTCTCTATTTCTCTCTCTCTCTCTCTCTCTCTCTCTCTCT
>WFKH01003881.1:22263383-22337495 GCA_016163765.1 Magallana hongkongensis | reverse complement strand
GTATTTTTTAAATTTCTCCTTACAATCAATATGACAGAAAAGCATGGAGTTTGCAAGTAAATCATCCTTTTATAAAAACCTGAAGAGAAATAAAACAAAAACTCTATAATCAGCCGACGTTCACACTGACATAGCTAGTATTAAATACAGTAGAAATGCTTGATCGACCTCTACATTTATAGCGGGAAATATAGCGCAAGCTCCATGTGACGTCATGCACGAACATTCTTTTGTTTTGTTTACGTTTGTTGACATAGTACAAAGGAATGGAGGCGTCTGATGGCTCTCTTGGTTCTCACCAAAGAGAATATAAAAATACAAAAAGAAGTATACAAAGTACTATATCTGAAATGCATCGTTCACTACTTCATATTGTGGAATCATTTAAAATAATAATAATTTCGTGGATTGTCAATTAATCACAGGTTTACAAGCACTTATACGTTTATTTTTATTCAGCATAACTACTATTTCGCCCTCACAAAAGTTAATCATTCTGAAGTTTTAAGATACACATTTATATTGTAGCCCTTGTGAATTTTAGACTGAAAAATAATAAATTATACCATAATATTTTTATATCTCATTTCTAACAATGAAAATCTGATAATCATATCGTCAAGTTTTATTGAAGAAAATTGATGGTTTTATGTACGAAAAGTACGAAGAACCTTTCATTCCGTACAAATAAACCAATACAATATCATTAACATAGCAAGATGTTTCTTAAGGGGGATGTGCGGCCATTTTGTACATTTGAGGATAAGAATATAAACATTTCCTGAGCTGGCTTGTTTCTGTCTGAAACTGACCGAAGCTGTTGCCAAAAGATAATAAAGCAATAAATATAAGGTTCTACATGTTATTTTGTATGCAAATTATGCATACAAGAACATAACAATACCTTTTTTATCACTCAGAACCGCTGTAGAACTGCGCAGCTGCAGATTTTTTTTGAAGATTTAAATATCCGAAAAAATAAGAAAGCGGTTCATCGGTGTCCTCTCTACAACCAGTTGTTGAGAAAAGGTTTGAATCTTGCACATGAACGTTGAAACTTTTCATCAAAATAGGGTACCCTATTTTTATCAGTCGGTATGGAATCTATTTTTAGAACAAGAAAAAAAACCCAGTCCATACTCCTGTGTCTATAGAGGCACATTGACGTCATATTTTTATAGAAAAAATAAATGTCAATTCCAATCTGTGTGGAATGTTACAGACATCTTTATACCAGTCCAAAGTTTGTGTTTTGGTTTTTTTTGCATTTCTATAAGTAAAAATGAAATTTAATTCTTTTTTGAAGTGGGATAGGGGTCCAAAAATGTAATTGTCTTAAATAAAAGAAATACATATATTTCTCAATGAAAATATATCTGCTGTGTACCTCCATAGACACAGACAAATATATATCGTGAGAATTGCTAGTCTCTGATTTTAAGAATAGGGTACCCTATTTTGAGACAAATTTACAACTTGCAATCCACCATAACTTCTTAGATACGTTTGTTTGCCCTTAAGTTTAATCAGTAAATGATAGAATAAAACATTTCAGCTTTGAATTTTTAAAATATTTTCTATTAAACTCCATGTCTTAAGGAGAGTATTATTAATAAAATGCAAAAGACTAAGATCATCTAGCCGCACTAATACTTTTATGAAAAAGAAGATTGATAAAGTTTTGTTTCTTTCAATCATTTATTTAACCATCATCTGATTATAGAATAAATCCACAAATCGAACTCAGCAGTGATTTTTGTTTATATATTCAATTGACCCTGTTTCTTTAATGTACATCTCCATAATCCGATATAAAATGATATTAGAAGATAGGCATTATGTATCAAACTCAATGTCGTAGGTAATTTTACGTTTTGCGATTTGTAAGACGGCGGTATTAAAAAATTATATATGAGTTAAATTAGCATATTAGGAATGTACAGTAACTGTAAAACAAAACGAAACATTTCTATGCATTAATAATCTTGAGTCAACTAAATTTCTTTATCTTCACTTTCCAAGAATTCGTACTCTTTACGTTGTTTGAGATCAACACCCTTAATTCTGTAGAGAGTTAAAGTTTGTTAAACGCTAAAAAACTGTTATGCATTAGAATTTGGTATTCACATCTGGCGATATAAAGAAAAAGCTCATCGGTTTGTGTGTCATAAGCATGTTGCAACAAAGAGAGTTTAATTTGTAAAGGTTATACAGTTTTCCTATGTTACACATTAGAAAAAATTCCAAAACGATGAGGGGCCAGTCCTCCTCCACCTGTTGCTACGTACCTCTTATCAAATTAACATGCCTTGTGACTGGGACAGATCCAAATTGCAGGGTCTGTCGATAGACAACAAGGATCTGATTATCATAAGTCTCCACATTTGTCAGCTTATTCCCAGCCATCAACGAAACACCATCATTTATACGTTATCCACTATTGACGTATTAATTTTGTTGAACCGTTGGTGATCTTAAAGTTAATATGAGTTCTTAGCTGTATTGAACCCGATAACCTTTACAAATATTGTTTGTTTTAATCGGTGCTGGGACGGGGCGAGGTGTATTTTTTTCTAAGGACAACTTCCATCATTGCAGTATAATTCTGACCAACATTTTAGATAGAAATTTACATGTTATATTTAACAATTAGTTATTCCAATTTTTTTAATCAAACTGTCACATTATTTTAATCACAAATTAACAGATTATGATTGGAAAATGATAATATGTATTTAATAAAATACACAATTGGGGAGACGTAATAATCCAATAAACACTGTAGGGAAAAAAGTTGGATAATTTTTTTCACTCGTAATTCCAGTTGATTCTTTCCTTCTCTTTTTATGTCGTTTTCTTTGCACATATCGTCAACATTTCTCAGCGTTCTCAACTTTCGGCGATAATAATATATTTTTACTTCCTAACCAGGTTCAAATAAATATGCTGGAAAAAAGCTCACCAAGGCACTGCTTCAAACTGCTCTTAATTATAACATACTTGTAAAGCAACCTAATTAAAGCACGTCTGATGACCTGCTTTAATTAGGTTGCTTTACAAGTATGTTATAATTAAGAGCAGTTTGAAGCAGTGCCTTTGTGTGTTTTTTTGTGTGTGTGTGTGTGTGTGTGTGTGTGTGTGTGTGTCATACATGTATGTAGTGTTTAATTTTTGTATTTCATATTCAAATGTCAATAGTACCAATATCAAATGATGCGTGAATACTATAAATGGACTTTATTGCATTTTTGATAATAAGTGATCGGTATATGCATTTTTATTGATGATTTTCCGATTATCTAATTTATGGAATGCATAACATATGATTGATATATTAGATAACTTAATACATTTAATCCTTTATTTTATATTCAGCATTACATATTGAATAACCATATTTTACAGTAATCCGTTGACACTTTTTGATGCGTTAAAAAATCACATTATTTTCTTAAAATAGAGTAATAATAGAATATAATTTAAATCTTAAAAGAACTGAAACATGGAACTGTTTATAATTTTGAAAATACTTTTAAAGAAATTACAAAAAGTTAAAAGCAGAAAGCACATGAATCAGGCAATAACTTATGTTGTACCATAGCTTGACGTGTTTTCTACACGACACTTTTTTTAAACTACGCCCACTATCTCAGGTGAAAACAACATCAAGAATGTTGTTTTCTAACACGTTCATGATACTGTTCACAGTAAGAGATTCCTCCAGTCAAAATTGCCATTGACTCAACACGGATAACTGACTCAAACCACGTTCGTCGAATAAATCTCATTTGTAGCCTGAGACAAAAAATATCGGCAATATAATGACTTTGTCAGAATGACTCTATTTTAATATTCTGCTCCGTGTGAGAACAAGTAGAGAATTTCGTGTAAGATGAAATAGGGGTATCCTGTAGAAAGGTTTTATAGAAAGTCAATCACGTGATAGGATTGCGTTTGAATAGTAAACTTGTTTTGTGGACAGAGTGAATAGCGGCGGCCAATCGGATTTGACATTTATCATTTACGGTTTTGCGACATACATTTCTCAAATATTTTTTTTTGCTCATTGATTGATTTTTTTAAAGTATAGATATGTACATGTTTATTCAGTCATTTTAAATAACATACATGTATATTATTGATACAGAGTATCAAATATGATTTTAAAAAGAGTAGCTATATCAAAATGAATTTAAATCTAATTTCAACAGGAGCATTGCACAACTTATAGGGTTCGTAAACATAAACTTGTGTTAATAATTTTAATTGTTTGAAGCAAGTATCGATACTAGAAGTAGGGAACTGAATAAAAATGAAATAAAAATATGACATTAAACAGTCGATTGATTCCTAAGCTATATACAGCAAAACTCGTTTATAACGAATTTCAAGGGACCATAGAAAAAACTTCGTTATAGCCGTAATTCGCTATACATTTATAACGAATTCGTTTAAAATATCATAGCGAATTCGTAAGTTATAAATTTAGTATTACCGTCATTTACAAAAAATGTCAATATAACCATTTCATTTCAATTTTTAAAAAAATTCCGTATGTTATTTGAATTTGAGTATTTTATATATGCATCTTAAACTTGCATGTATCTTCAATGAAATTTGAAATGGAAAAAAGTTCATTATAAAAATGATAAAATACGTTAAAATTTTGCCAGCGGGGGTCTTAAAATTACTTCGTTATAGCCGTAAATTCGTTATAGCCGTGTTCGTTATATACATCAATTTTATGTAGGTTTATATAAGAAATTTGCCGGGACATATATAATAATTCGTTATAGCCGTAACTTCGCTATATCCGTGTTCGTTATATTCGAGTTCTGCTGTATATATATTTATAATTACAGAATAATTAATGTTTTTCGGCAATAGACAATCAATTTAGAAATTCACGGAGTACAATGTACATATACTAGACCAACACAATGGCACCGTAAAGTTAAGAGGCAAGTGTACTCTCGAAAACTGAAATAAGATAGAATGAAGCATTGTAAACTATGGTACAAGTAACTTACCCCATATAATACTGTTGGTTATGTGCAGATACCCGATGGGTATGGCCATAATGACACTCGGGAGCTACGCTCCCTTGTGTCATTATGACCACACCCATCGGGTATCTGCACATAACCAACAATATTATATGTGGTAACTACTACAAATGTCATTAAAACAAATCAAGGTGAGACAGAGAACCAACTATTTACACAACTTCGTTCACTTCAGATATCTTATGACCTTCACATCTCCCGTTTTGAACTCGGCAACATACAAGTTGTCAAGTGCATCGATACACATACCGTTAAGATCATCGAACATTATGTCATCGATGTAACGCAAAAACTGTCCATCCTGATCCGGAATGTGGATGCAGTGATTTGCACCGTCTGCTGTCAAGATCTACTCTGAATGTTAGTAGTGATGCCACGGGGAACAAACGGTTTCTTCTTCAACTTGGTGGGGTGGCCGGTGTATCGGAATCGGAGTTTTCCAGCCTGATTAACCACTACCACTGCACAGGTTGCACGGTCAGCCACGCATATGTCTAGGTTTTTGTTTCTGTGATGAATTTTGCTTTAAAGTCCCCTGAGTACAGAGGTTTACCGTCCTCTCCAAATTGAATTGTTTGTGTCTCAATTAAACTCGAGTATCGGACAACTTTGCTTCGATGTCCGCGCGGCTTCATCAATCATCACTACAAGAAGATTCCCGGAGAAAGTGACATGCAGATAGGGGGTGTCCATTCCCGAAACTTAATTAGTTTCTCGATTTGCCCATCAACTACTTTATTTAGAGTCTGAAGTGTACTGTTGCTATACCATAAGTATCCTTCACTCGTTAATGCTATATCACATGGGAATGTTTCAGTTTTTACCGTGTTTGCATTGTTCGAGTGTCCTTCAAAATTGAAGCATTTTATTTTAGTATCGTTTGCACACGTCCAGATTTTGTCTTCGTTGTAAAAGGAAACACTTTTGAGTTCTTTATACTTTGTGCGAAACGTGTTGATGACCTCTGGTGTATCCAACATTTCTCTGGAGGACCCCATTATTTGTTTCGTCAATGCATAGCCATTTTCCTTTGTTGTAATAGTTAGAGGTTTGATGGATCCAATCAACATTTCAACACTCCTCGTATCCATTGACTTGGGACAAAATGAAGGAAATTCTATAAGAACATTTGGAGTAATTTTACTAAACTCGATGTTTTTTTTTATCTGTACTCCATTACTTTAGACACAACATTTGATTTTTGCTGTATGTCCTTCAAAGTAAATAAGTTTTCTTTAATCAAATATTCTACCATTTTGATCTCTTTTAAATCTTTTTTCAAGATGTCCCGGTGCTTAGCTTTGGTCTCGTGTATTTCGTTCTTCATTTTGTTGATAACTCTATCAATTTCTTTGTGCCATTTCTCTCCTTGTTTGGACACTATTGTTGAAATGTTTTCATACTCTACATCTAGACTGGCAATCTGGCTCTCTAACTTTTTCCTCATATTTTTATATTTTGGAGAAATTTCATTTTCCATTTCTTCTGTATCTTTCTTTAGGCTTGCCTTCTTTGAATTGTAGCTTTCCTCAAGATATATCGGGAGTTCTGATGGTGCGTCACCTCACTCTGAATCTAGCTGTAGGATACAAATGTAGATTGACATTTGTGGAATCATTGGAATTCGTGTATGCTTAATATTCAGGGATTTCGTTAATGCTAATTTTTGTCATCCATGAATTTAAATCCACAACGAATTATGAATAATAGTATAAATATATGTATTATTTATAATACTAGTAATTCTACGAAGTGTTACCATTAACCTATTGAAAAAAAATACCAATCTACGAATATTGGCTCCAAGAAATTCAATCCACAATTAAGGAATTGAAAATCTAAAATTCAGATATTTTTTTTAATGTCAAACATCCAAATATCTGCATTTGTAATCGTAGTTAGGGGTGGTAGACATGAGCAGTCTTACCCTCAAATTATGATCATGATTCAATAATCACGTTGTTACAACGATCTCCAATCTATGAGGCTAAACAATGTTTCACCCATCTGAATTCGTCTTCAAATTGATATTACACGATCTCAAAGCAATTTTATTGGATGAATCACCCACCCTCTTAACTACAATGTAATCTACATGTAACTACGATACCAAATACTATCATGCATGAACTATCTGCATGTGCGTTGCATTTTCTCATTACCATGATTTGATGTGAGTGTTGTCTTTATATGCGTGGTAAAAAAAAATCGCATCAAATCATGATGATGAGAAAACGCAACGCTCATGCTATCAGTTCATGCATAATACTAGTATTATTTAAAAGCAAATAAAATTATTGTATATGTTGTTTCGACGCTTTGGTAAATAAAACATTTATTTTTTTGGTAGTGGTGGTGATGGTGATGGTGGTGGGGGTAATATAATTCGTGTAAGTAAAGGGGTTCATGTAGTTTAAATGTTCAATTACATGTATCTGTCTCAAAACTCATATCACATGTTCATTGGAAAGTAACCCAAACATACAAGTAGAAGATCATAACAAACTGCTTAAATATAGATCATACAGCAGTCCTCTAACTACGATAACAAATACTTATACTAATTGCAATTATAATAAAGTAATTTCTGTTCTTTGTTTCTGATTTATATCAAAATGTCAATGTCAGTCTACATGTGCCATCTACAGCTATATTCAGAATTCAGTGACGTCACCTTCAGAACTCCCGCGCCCGCGAAGTTCATTCGATTATATTTTCGCAATATGTTCCCTGAAAATGAAAGCATATTGATATCGACATGGCTATAAAGCATTTATTTTATTGTTCTTTGTCAAATTTTTTATCTCTATATAATTGGTTCACATTCATAAATCAACATTTCAAACTTCATATTTTTTAAAGTCGATAACGCAGATAGCAATAAAACTGGTAAAATTCAATAAGGTGATTTAAATTATATAGAAATTAGAGGTCACAATACTTTATATGTTGACAATACAATAAAAAGAAGGACAGTTTATAAGTTGAAACACAACAAGTGTAGGCCCCGATACGCTTTCGTAGTTTGCATGTTTCTGTCTAATGTTTCTTACACGTAGGAAAAATCAGGGTGGAATTTCGCTGCTGGAATGGGACAATTTTATGTTCTTCATATTTATCTGAGATGTGTTCTCCTATACAAGACTTGCAGAGGTTGATATGGCAGTAGTCACAATGGTTTTGCACAACGTTATCCTTACAAAGGTGACATCGTACCACGTCCTGCAAATCGTCATGGAAATCCATCTATTTTACAAAGAAAGTGAATCATTGTCTGTGAATGTTGCTAACTAATGTTTAGAAATACGTTTATCTAATAAAGAATCTTTATAAAGACAAAAAAGAACGTGAAAAGACATTGTTTACCTCGACTGTGTAAATGGCGGAACAATATCACTCATGGTCACCTCATAAACGTTCGCATTTTGCTGTTTAACATATCTTGATCAAAACAACTAGTCTCCCTTAGAACTTACGTTTGTGAAAAAAATATTCATGTAATATTTAGAGTATCTTTCCATGATTATATCTTCTGATCTTCGGGGGCGATGACCATGTGACTGGTATCAGATGATGCATGAGTGTAAAGATTACTCTATTGTTTTTTCATTGCATCAATGATATACTTATATCAGGTATATCCAGATTAAACATATGATCTTTGGAAGTTCAAATCACCTGCCTTTGTTTGAACATACATAATCTAGGATAACACGGATGCATGATTGTCGCTGTATTAAATGTGAAATTCTTGGAAATACATTTTCTATACTGATATACATTCATTGGGCAAAACTTAAAATGTTGAAAATTGAAAAGGTGATTGTTTGAGTTTGTATTAAGTTGACCTGTTTAACTTGTAAATTACGCTTTCGTTTTGTGTTTGTGGTGAACAAGCAGTTGTTTACGTAAAGGTATCAAATTAAATTTAGCTCATTTCAGTAAATTTTCATAGTTTCAATACAAACGTTGTTCATATTATTTGGATTGCATAACGTTTTCTCGAATTAAGGAAACAAAGAGATTTTAATCAAAGGGTGAATTTCGTATTTAGTAATTAAAATTATTTCTTATGCGGTATAAAAGAAATCATTACAATGCTGAAAAGGTTTAAGGTACAGATATATATATATAGCTATGCAAAAAAAGTCAAAGTCAAAAACTGATCACATGAGACCAGAACTATAAATAAATAAAATAACAAAACCTTTTAAAGATTAAAATATCAAAATTATTACGTTAATTCACTGGATAATGTATATCGCGGTTAATACAAAGTAATGATTAAAATTCATTTAACATTGAACTGAAGAAGAACAAAAAAAATTCCTTGGAAATTATAGCTTCCAAATTACATCCTACTTAATAGGTAGACATTGAAGCATGTAGTATTAGCTACATATATTTGAATCATTATATTAAACCAGTATATTTTATAGTTTCTGTACATGTATTTAGCTGAATTCTTCCTCGAGTACAGAAGTTTGCTATCCTCATCATCTTAATCGTTTGTTTCTCAACTGCGCCGGAATATCAGACTATTTTGTTTTGAGATTTGAACTCATGAGACATCCCTTCCAGAAGATCTCCCGAAGAAGTGGCTCACAGATAGGTAGGTGTCCATTTCTGTAGCTTGATTAGTCTCTATATCTGCCCATTAATCACTTTATTTACCTGCTTTGTTTTCTGATCACTATACAGTAAACAGCCATCACTTGTTACTGCTATATCATTAGGTTCTTCTCCAGACTTCGTTTTCATTGCATTGATAGAGTTCCCATTGTTGAAGCATTTTATTTTACTACCTTGACCACACGTCCAGATTTCGTCCTAGCTGTAAAAGGAAACACTTCGGAGATATTTATACCCAGTGTTAAACGTGTTTATGACCTCGGATGCATCCAACAGTTCTCTGTATGGCTTTCTTTGTTTCTTTAATGTAAAGCCATTTTCTTCTATAGCAGATTTTAGAGGTTTAATGGATCCCATCAAGTTTTTAAACTTTTCCTTTTCCATCTGATTTGGACAAAATGAAGGCAACAAGACATTTACTTTTGGAGGAAGTTTTTAAAAATCGTTGTTTTAGATTTGTACTCCATTACTTTAGATACCATATTGGATTCCCGCTGTATGTCTGTCAAAGTACATTGTGTTCATATGTTGAAAAATACATAAGGTTATTTTAAGACCATATTCATTCGAGAAATGACATGCGTTAACATGTATGAGCTCAATGATTTAAATATTTTTAAAAATGCCTTTAAGGTATAATACTAGTTTTTAATCTTTTTCACTGCTACTGGAAGTGGGTATAAGACTTGAGTTAAATGTTCTATATTGACTGACGTTTTTCATACTTGTTAGACCATTATTTATACACAAAACTCACTACGGTTTCTTCCGTTTTTCATGGTCTTGACAATAAGCACACGGCGGGTGCGACCGGTCGGCCGGGGATGCTTTCTCCTCCTTGGCATCTGATCCCACCTCAATTTTTTTAAAGGGTCCGTGTTGCTCTGCTTTAAATTCGTATTTCGCTTTAAGGATTTTTGAGATGGTTGACAGTTTGTTATTGTCATTTTTCATCAAAACATTATGACCTCCCCCCGCTAAAAAAAACCCCACTAAAATAAAATATAAACCCTTTTCTAATCTGTCATTAACAAAACTACATTTGTTTCATGAATAATTGTTAAACATAAACTCTTTAATAGGGTGTAGAGCTGTATTTTTGTACTTATAAAATGCTCAATAAAAACATTTGAAATAATGTTCGCCTTCATGTTGTCATATATAATACATCTACATGGCGTCTGTTTACCGACTGACCAATGTAATACAAGTTCATGACGAATTGATAACTTATGATCATTATTATGCGTGCTCAAAACAAATGTAAACAGATTGTTCGTTATCAGACATGTACAGTATATAGCGTCTATGTACCAACTGACTATAATATCATAATTGTACGTACATGACGCCTGTAAACAGATTTTCCTATATAAAACAGGTGCATTGCATCTGAGTACGAGTTGTACTATTTAAACGATAATATGCTTTTTATTACTACTTTTTACAATCAATTTATTAATTTTTTGAAAGAAATATGCATATATATTATACTGTGCATAATTGTACAATGAATGTAAATTTAATAGCCATATTTTAACATGAACATGACGTTTTAAAACGATTGACCGATACCATGCATGTACATAATATTTGTATACAGATTGTTCAATATTATATTTAAATCTGTAATTATATAATTATTTAGATTGCGCAATATAACACATGAACAGGGCATCAGATTATCTTATAAAATATATTTACATGATATCTCTGTACAAGATGTCCAACACAATTTATGCACGAAATGTTGATGTAAATAATCTTAATATCTCTTCATCTTCATTCATTTATTCATTAATTTATTCTTTAAAAAGTCTTTATACATTGTATCTTCTGAAAATTCAGGCAACAATATATAGAATGAAAAATCGTTGTTACTGTTCACCGATTTAGGCTTATTTTTCATTTACATTTAATTCTTGGAATCTTATTTAAATTTCAATATTAAAGTTTGTGATTGGAGAAGAATTAAACAAAAATTATTTGAGGACTTAATCTTTTGATTATATTGCATGTATCTGCGAAATATGTTTGCAAATCTTTTCTTATCACCTACCAATCATCCTAACAACAATTTGTTGTTTTTATAGTCAACACATCAGCAGAAGGAACTTCTTTGATTTGATTGTTTCTTTGTATCTATCCAACTAGAAAGGACCTTTTCAGTTGAAAAAACAAATTCCTGGGTACATTGTCTAGTTGTTTACAAATCCACAGTTTACAACAAGTTATATATATGTCCCTTGATTGTTATTTTGGGGGGAAAACCCATTTGATTTTTCATAGTAACCTTTGTAGTTTCGAGGTTAGTAACTTTGTATTTTGATCACACATCAAAAATATAAATTAAATTCAAAGAGATTTTATCATAGGATGCCCAAATATTTGGGTTAATCTTTTCAAGGGAAACAACTTTTGCAAAGTATGGATTGGTCCGTGTTATAGTTAAACTAAATTAATAATTCTTTTGTGGGTCATTATCAAAATATACAGACTTTAAAAATGTAAAACATGAGAAAATTATTATTAAATAAATTACTTTGATCGCCAAAAACACATTAAACAAACAAGGAAGGATAACATCTTAAAACTTGCAAATTTTGGAATCGACCATTTGGTAAATAGACTAAAATTTAATGAACTGTGAACATTTTGTCAGTGGTGTAACAATCAAACAGTATAAGAAAAAAAATCTTAAATATAATAATGTTATTCTTTTAAACTGATGGGCTTAAAGTGTATAATTATCAACAAACTTCATTTAAAGTTATCAGAATCAGAGAACAAAAACATTTGACACATTTATACATGTATAGTGACCAACAAAACATTTGAGAAAAAAGTCTTGACCTTACTCAACAAATGTTTTATTTGAGCATTAAAAAGAAACATAAAAAGACATGACTCTAAATGCACTGTTGATCTCATAAATACTTGTATTATTGTCAGTTAATTTTGTTTTGAGAAAAATGTACATGTCACACCACTGCGTATTATGTTTAACCACTGACATAAAAGTTAAACCACTGACCAAGCGATAATTGATAAGAGATAAGTGTGTTGCATTTTGTAAAATAAAGTAATTTCTATTTTGAATTGCATTTAATACATTTGAAAGATTTAAGAAATGAACTCAATGTCTACCCGAGTTGTACGAGTATAACCTAGGTTGGGGCAGTTTACGCTTTATGATCCGCAAAGCGGATTAGAAAAAAAGCGTAAAGTGCTCCAATCCAGGTTATGCGAGTGTAACTTGGGAATATAATAAGTTCATTCCTTATAATTTAATTTTCTGTAGTATACTGAACAAATAAAGTGCGTTTTACTTTAAAAATGTTACTAATCTGTTCAAAATTTAAACGTCACGTCAAGCGGATTAGTACGTTTTTGACGTTGGTGCATTGTGACGTACCTTTTGACGTGATAACCGGGTTATACAAACTTATTAATAACTAAATTTTTCTATCCAATCAAATGCCGCCTTACAACCAGAATTAAATTACTTAAGTATAACATAAAAGGGAATCTGAATGTCAGTGAATAAAATATCTTATGAGACAATATGTCATCTGATGATATGATTTTTTTTTTGTAAAAAATAAAATGAAGATATTTTTTTCTTTATTCAAATAAAGGACTTTATATGATTCGAGCCTTAAACGGCCCCCTAAAATGAATATCATCATTTTACTGTCAGTCTTTGTTTTCTTTGTACAGATATACAAGTCTAGAAATATGACATCATAATGTTAACCATTTTCGCATTTTTTTTTTTTTTTGCATAAAACGGCTTGCTTTTAAGCATTTTTTTTTTCAGAAAGCATTGAGCGCATCCTTGAACAAACAAAATATTTTCATTAGAGATGTATCTATCCAAGACTAATAAGTGACAAAAACATTTTGCTTGTTCAAAGATGCGCTCTATATTTCCCATTGGGAAAACGATAAGAAAAATGTCAATTTTTGATTATTTTTGGTTGAATTATAAAAATAGTGTCACTTCTGACGTCATTAACTGCCAGTGAGTACAAAAAACGAAATAAATAGGTGACAAATTGTGACAAAGTTTTCATTGTATTTTTCTGAGCATACTAAAATTTTCTGTCATATTTAATTCTCACAATGATGTCATCACTGATACGTTTATCGTTTTAGCAGCAGTGAGTAATGTCACTATGATCTGGGGAATTCCACCTTTAGTAGAATATCATTTATTTGATTTAATTTAAGATATCATTAGATAATTTGCTTTGTTACACCAATGACAATATTTTATACATACATATATCTCATGAAAGCATTGTTTGTGAAAGAGAACTTGTAAAGTAGCATAACAGAAATTAAAATCTGAATGTTAATTTGAATATTAACGGTGATTTTTGGAGTAAAACATCAATATTATTGACGATTTTGGAGGTTAAAGACGTTGGTAAAATTTATTGAGAACATAAATTCACCGATATCTCATAACAAATATTTTTTTTATACTTTAAGCAATAAATTTGTCAATTTATTTGTTCAACAAGAAAGTTTTAGTTTTCTAAAATTTTCCCTTTTAATTGACACTGACGCAAAAGTCTGTATATTTTGATAATGATCCAAGTAACATAGTTCGTTCTCTTTGAAGATTTATCCCGATTAAACAAGCTCGTCTTTTTTAATACTTAAATGCACTAAAACAATAATATATACATCGATTTGTTTTGCCATACAATTTTATCCAAAAATAATTGTCTGGGCCCTTAAACTACATTTCTACAATACTCAACTTCAATAAATATAAACATATACCATAATTTGCAAAACATTTTATTTAATTACACACAGTTACCGGAATTATACATTAATCAAATAACAAACATTTTAAAAGTATAAAATATCAAAATTAATACGTATACGTAGCTTAACTGGGTAATGTATATCACAGGTAATTCAAGAGAATGATTAGAATTCATTCAACAAGCAACTAAAGAATAACAAATCAAAGAGGAAATCATTAACTCATTGTGCTTCATGATCATTTATCATGCGCTAAAAAATATGAATATCTTGAATTGCTTGAAAATTACTATTTCTAGCGATCGGTAGTTAACTTCTTGTTAGACTGTAACCAAATTTTCTTAAATGTATAACCAAGCCCTCTAGAGCGTTACATGGATCAATCCAAGTGACCTGACCTACAGTTTTCTGAGAAAAGATAAACAAAATTATCTGTAAAGTAATACATCATTCTCTTCTGAATAAAGGTTCACTGTGTTTTGTTAGTCTCTCATACGTTCTTGTCCGGGTTTTTCGTAATTTGTTGGATGTGGAAGGCAAATTTCAAAATTGCCATGGAAATATAGGCACATTTCTGTAATATACTTTATACATTTAGGTTTTGTTTTGTGGTTGATATTCTCTCTGACAACCCTTGATGTTTGCCACTAGTTCTGTCTCAATCAAAGTCCCAATCAGATCTACATGTACTTGGATTTTTAGCAAATAGCTAAGTGTTTAACATTCGATTCAAGTTTTTTACTTAGGGCGATAACCTAGAAGGTCAGTTTTATGAGGGTTATACCCAATGTATTATCGGTTTTATAACCATGCGGCTTGCCATTATTAAATCTTTCTTCACTGTTTTATCTTGACAATACAAATGGTGTTGTTACATTCAATAGCTGTAATGATGGATCCATGCCCTGAATAAAGTTTCTAAAATCTATAATCATGATTGAAGGTCTGTTTCTAGAAGAAAAAACATTCCTAAAGAAGAAATTTTAGAAAATATAAAATGCACATAATCAATTTACTTCTTAAAAAAAAACACGTAACCATCATCCCTTCTAAGCCAAAATTTGTATACAAAAAAATACACTATTATTATCTGATTCATTTTAATAAAAATTAAATATGTGCTTAATTGTTATTCGATTTTTAAGGAATTAAAAATGGTACATAAAGCAATATGATAAGATAACAATGTACATTATATATATTAAATATAAGTTAGTGAATATTGTATTTTCTGTCAATTACCACATAACAGAACAGAAACAAAGCATTGAACTGTTGAATACTTTTTAACACAGTAGGTAAAAGTTGCATAATTTTCACTATATAACATAAACTATTCAGCAAACATAATTCACTCAATGACGTAAGAAAATAAAGCACATTGAATTCATTTTAATAAATCAAGGTGGGACGGAGTACCAACTATTTACACACTGTCGTTCACCTAAGATATTTGATAACCTTTACATCTCCAGTGATTTTGTCGGAAACAAACAATTTATCAAAATCGTCAACGCACAACGTAAGAGGATTTTCCACATCCTCAATGAAACGTAAAAACTGTCCATCTTGATCCAGAATGTGGATACAGTGATTGCCGCCGTCTGCTGTTAAGATCTGACTCAGACTATTAGTTGCAATGCCACGAGGAATAAATTGTTTTTCCATTGACTTGGATGAAGGGCCCGTGTAACGGAATCGGAGTTTTCCGCCCTGATTAACAACCACCACTGCATAAGCGGAATTGTCAGCCACACAGATATCTAGATTTCTGTTTTCTGCGATGTATTTAGTTATATAATCCCCCGAGTACAGAGGTGTACCGTCGTCTTCATACTGAATAGTTTGTTTCTCGATTGACTCGGAGTATCTGGTAAGCTTGCATTGTAGTTCCTTATCGTGATGCATCAGTACAAGAAGGTCACTTGATAAAGTGAAGCACATATTGCTCGGAATCCATCCCCGTAGTTTGATTATTTCCTCTACCTGTCCATTCGTTACTTTATTAACAGTCTTACATTTCCAGTCGCTATACAGTAAACATCCGCCATGTGTTACTGCTATATTATTTGGCCATTGTCCTGATTTTGGCGTGATTACATTGATTGATTCCTTTAATGTTGAAGCATTTTATTTCAGGAACTTCAGAAGACGTCCAGATTTCTTGATCGCTGTTAACGGAAACACTTCGAAGACTGTTATACCCAGTTTTAAACGTGTTCATGACTTTGGGTGTATCCAGAGGTTCTCTGCTTGACCTTCTTTGTTTCTTTAATGTGTAGCTATTTTCATCTGCAGTAGTAGAGGTTAGAGGTTTTATGGATCCAATTAACTGATAAACGTCCTCTCTATCTATTGGCCTGGGACAAAATGTAGGCATTAAGACATGAATTTTTGGAGGAAGTTTTCTTAATTCGTTGTTTCTTGATTCGTATTCCATGACTGCGGACACAACATTAGATTCTTGCTGTATGTTTTCCAAAGTGCGTAGATTTTCTTTTATTAATGATTCTATCTGTTTAATCTCTTTTAACTGTTTTTCAAGATTTCACAGTGATTTACTTTGATTTCGTCTATTTCGTTCTTCATTTGTTTGATAGCTCTATCAATTTCTTTATGACATTCCTCTCCTTGTTTGGACATTATTGTGGTAATTTTTTTATACTCTCCATCTAGGCTGGCAATCTGGCTCTCCAACTCTTTCCTTATTTCTTCATATGTTGGAGAAATTACATTTTTAATTTCTTCCGTATCTTTTTCAATGTTTGCTTTCTTTGAATTGTAGCTGTCTTCAAGGTCTATGACGTTATGGCCTTTGTGTTCTTCTGATATACAGCATTTGGCGCAAATAAAGATGTCACATGATTTGCAATTTAGTTTGCATGCTTTTTTTCCAATCTTTCTTACAAAATGGAAAAATCAAGGTTGATTTCCGCCGCTGGAAAGAGACTATTTTATGTTTGTCATATTCATCAGAGATATGATCTCCTGTACATGCCTTACAAAGTTTGACGTGACAAAAGTCACAGTAGCTCTGTACAATATTATCTTTACATAGGTCACATCGGATGACGTCCTGGGCACTGAGACGAGGATCCATCTAATTTACAAAACAGTGTAATAAAATAATTATTTGTGCATCAAAAAATGTTTGGTTACCATATATTTTAATATATTTTTCTATATCTTAACTGTACAGATATTTTAAAAGAAAACAAATAAAAGACAGCGTTTACCTTGTTGGATAAAATGGCGGATCCTGGTCATCCGGACTACCAAGTCAGCTGACAGAGGACTCAACATTTAATCTTGATAACACATCTTGTAAAATGTGTCAAGTCTCCTCTACCAATGATATGTTTTTGATATGTTATCCCTTCATCTCCGCCGAACCAGCAATAAATTTCATAAATTTAAAGACTTTTAACACCTGAGACAAGAATAGATCATACCTGGAAAAACCTATTCGTCCCGACTTTCGTTTTGTTTTGTGATAATGGTGAAAAATTATTTACCCTTAAACATTCTATGCATTTATAAGTTTTCACATGTTTCAAAAATACAGACCATATTTATTCGACAATTGAGATAAACATGTATGCGCTCATTGATTTAACTGGAAGGGGGGTAGGACTTAAATGAAACGTTATATCAAGACATGATGTATCCCCCCCCCCCTTAAAAAATGTAAACCTTATTAGTTCACAATCCTATGTATATTTATACTCTGTTATATACTAAACTACATTTCTTTTATACATACCCCCCCCCCCCTAAAATCATTAAAGGGTAATAGAGATGTATATAAAGTAATACTGTTGACATTTTAAAAGGTGGTATGGAACACCTGTCGATATAAATGTGGATAAAGGTAAAATAATCAAAAATACTTTCACCGGTTTAGAACTTTTAAATTGTACTATTATATTTGGCCAAAAAATGTTTAAAAATTTTTGGAAAGGTAAAAATTATATTTAAAAAAAAACCAATTGGATTTGAACTCATAACTTACAGATTCCAGTTAATTAACGTTTCAACCCATTGCGGTACGCTGTTAGGTAACATTTTTACGAAAGAAAAAAATTATAAACTTATGATATTGTTTATTTCGAGAAGAACGTCACAATATGGAAGTGTCCCATACCACCTTAAAGGCTTCTTATAGTGTCAATAGAATAAAAAAAATTAACATTGTTTTTAACAATTTTTAAAAAAAATCTTATAAAATGCACAACAAAAAGCAAATTGAATGAAACAAATGTTCGCCGGTGTAACGAAGAATATTGCCCCGGGTTAAAAATTGACACGGGGGTCATTTTTCAAAGTTGAGTATTGATCCGAGGGTACTTTTTCAACGTTGAAAATTGAGACCAAAAGTCGTGAAATTTTACACTGGGTCATTTTTTAACAGCTTGAAAAATATTTTTATAAACTCTAATGACATCAATGCGTTGAAAATTGACCCTGTTGAAAATTCACTCCAACTACAAAGTTTTGAACTGTCTTTGAACTGGAACTGGAACTTGTTCTTCACGGTTTAAATGTTCATGTATATATTTAAAAGTTTCAGTTTCAGAATTTCAACAAATAGTGGTCTGTTACGTTACTTTTCAGGCAAATCGACATAGCTTTATTCTGCGAAATCAGGATATTTACCTAACAGCATAATAAGTTTCAGATCTGACAAGTCGTCATTAAACAACTCATTTACTACATGTAGATTTGAAACTCTAGAAAATCTATAGGAAGGTTAATCACCTACTCAGATCCCATCGCACGACCCTATACTTAATTTCCATATAAGAATATTTCATTCAAAAATTGTAATTTACCACTTCAGTGACGAAAACATTTATAATTAGTTAACTTTTGTTGTCAAGTTTTTGGTGATCAAAGGTAATTAAAGACTATATAAAAGCAAAAATTGGGTTAATTTCTAACTTGCTATATATTCCATTAATCAGAATTATTAATGCCTAGAAAAATTAACGATTTGTTTAATCCTGTTCATCATATTTAATTGCATGCTGAATAATCCTAATAGCACATTTTCACAGCATAATAAAATGCTGAAAAATATCGGTTTTCAAGATCGATATAGTTATTACAGCATTGTTCAGGAATGAGTACGCATGAAATGTACATCATGTCTCAAATCTCTGACATTTCCGAAATACATATAAATTACAAATGTTAATAGAGATGAATTTAAAAAAAATATTGCTGTCTTTTTCAGTATTCATATTGTACATGTAAATTCAATGTTATTTACTGGGTAGGTGTAAATACAAAATTTAGATAATCAGTTTTAATATACTAAGTGGGTGAAAGAACAATTACAATGTCAGATTGTACTTTAAATTTTGTATTTACACACATCCAGAAAATTTACAATAAACAATATCACAATTTCAATTAACTAGGTGACTGTAAAATAGAAATTAAACAATATGACGTATTATAATTTTTTATTTATTAATAACATTTGTACACCGGCCATCCAGCAAATATAAAGAAAAACTGTTTCACTAAATTGAACAGACTATCGTGTAACCATGTATACTTATACCAATATTCTTATTTAAAAAAACATATTTTTCGAAATATTAATATCACAAAACAGCAATATTTGCGAAAAGTGCACAATTAATAAAAATAGTTAATACATTGTTGAAAAGTTAATATGATAATTAGAAAATTAATCATTTAAATCTTTCAGTTTTTCGTCCGACTGTCAAAACATGTAAACATGTTAATCTAAAGAATAAATATGAAAAAATGGAAATTTTTGATTAAATTAATCCAAGTAATAAATATCAATTCGCTAAAGTGTGCCTATTTGGTGTTGACTTTTGAACCGGTTTTGTTGACTTCTTGAGATCAATTTAGTCTAAATAAATTTAAAATTCTTAAAACGTAGTTCTTGGTTTTAAAGATTTTTCTCGGTAAAAAACAACACTTGCCATTTTCTTCAATAATACAGAAAATAAGCTCAATATAATTATGTACTGCTATATTATTACATACAAATTTATCAAAAGTCCAATAGTTGTTGGGTCCTTAAGAGGGCTGGATGGTTGTGGCCACTTTTAGACTATTTTAATCTCTTTAGAAGAAGAGTTCTTTATAAAAATATAACTTAACTAATCTTATCTGAAAATCTGAAGAAGATTTGATGGTTTATTCCTTGACCAGAAAGGCTCTTTAAATTAATCATTTTACATGTAAAATACTGAACTCCAATAGATGAAAATTATTCAATTACATGCAGTATATCAGAATTATATATAAATTAAATAACTAAATATTTAAAGATTAAAATATCAAAATTAATAGGTAACTTAATATTGTATATCACAGGTAATCTACGAGAATGATTAGAATTCATTCAACAATCAACTAAAGAACAACAAGATAAAAATCCTTGGAAATGATCACTTTCAAATTGCACATTGGTATTCAAAAGGTAGACAGTTGAGCATGTAGCATAAACTACATATAATAATATATATTATTCATCATATTTCACTGGTATACTTATATACAGTTTCTGTACAAAAATGTAGAATCTTATGGCAACATTCTGTTTAATACCAGTATAACATGGCACGATATCAGCTAAGCTTGCCTTTGGGTTTTGCAAATTGGATACATGGAAAATATACAGGTTTTCCTAGCATAAATAATTGTTTTGATTGATTATTAACCGGATAAGGCAAAAAATCATTAAAATAATTATCACAGTTTTAACAACAAAATGTCTCTTAGGTTCATAGCACCACTTAATACAGTGGATTCTCCTGCTAATTGCCCATAGAATGAAGAGCGTTCAGAACACACTTGGGACAAGCCAAAGGCAGAAGATCCCCTCTGTTATAGTACTTTACCAGAACTTGGGAGCTACTGGGTACACTGGGATGGCCTTGTGCGAGTTATTTCTGAAACTTGACCAAAACTTCCTCCAGAAAATTCTGCTTTGTGTAGTAATGTCCACATGTGAACACGACACTGTTATTGGTCTGCCCCGAATTAAGCACATGCTTTTCGTGAAGCTTTACGTATAGGTTGTCAAACTCAATGCATATCATATTGATAAACTGTTGGCTGCCAACAACCAACTGTAACTCGAACAAAAAGAAAAAATACGAATGATTCTTGGTACGACTTAGCAAAATCCGAATAATTCTAATTAAGAATAAATAAACATTTTAATGAATCCGAGGACGACCTACGAAAACAAATTCCGAAAAAGTTTAATTCTTAAGTTTTCTAATTATTTTTGGTACGGGGTAATTTAACTTTGAACTTTATACTAATTTCTTAACCAAGATTTTGGATTCAAAATTTCCAGAAAAATCAATTTTTAAACACCGATTTCTCTTCCGATTTTAAAATGGATTTTTGTTTCGTATTTAGCTTTGTAAACTCTACAATATAATTTTTGAATTTGCTTCAAAAATGAATCTAACAGACCCCCTTCAGTGTTTGTTATAATAAATAAAGACGAGCATTGTCTAGCTCATTTTTGTGAATTTGGGGTGCCATACAAATACACTACAAGCTCGCACTTTAGATAATAATTATCTAAAACAAAATATATTAAAACACATCATGCTCAGTTGTTATACATCACAGCAGGAACAGACGCACATTGCAGAGGTATGTCGATAATCGATAAATCTACTCCATAGCTGGTAGAAATTGATAAGATTATCAGTACTTCTTTGTTAGGTATTCCCATCCACCAACGAAAACCTGTAAATTATGCAGTATACACCATTGACGCATAAATATTTTCTCAACCTCTGGTGAGATCGGAGATAATATGAATGCGTAGTTGTATTGATCCCGACCACCTTTACATAGACTAGGCCCCAGGATCATGAAGCTATCTTAGACTTAAGTCAGAATTTGTATGCATTATTTAAGTTTTATAATAACGTAAACATACAAACAAAATTCGAAATATGTTTTAGGATTGTTTCCCTATCTTGTTGCTACCCCCACACTTCAAGTGAAAATCTAAGGTTAATAAGAGTTTTGTGAATGATTATAAATTTGATTTAAGCCTAGGATCTTTCATGATCCTGGTACCAGGAATTTTTTGTTATATCTGTGCTGGGACGGGGCTAAGTCATTTTTTTTTCTAGGGACAGCTTCCATAATTGCTATAGGGTTCTGACCTACATTTTAGGTGAATATTTTGTCTCCCCTCATTAGACTTTATATGCATGATATTCTAAAATGTTTGATTTAATAAACCCACTCTTGTCCTCTAACTTAAAATTCACATATCACATGTCACAATTAATAAATTAAATTTCTATTAATGAAATTAAACAGTCACAGTATTTTAATCCCAATTATTTTTGTAATAATATCTCAATAATGTAGTTTTGTGAATACGTTTTCATTGTTTATCTTAAATAATATAAGCAAATTTACGCATTATGATTAGATGTTTAATGTTTAATAGGGAAAAGGTAAAAATGCAATAAACATTATAGGTACAAAATATAACAAAGATGAAAAAATTCACTCATAATTCCAGACGATCCTTTTCTTCACTTTTTGGATCGCTTTCTTTTGCACATATCGTTGATACTTTCTTAACGTTCTTAACATTTTCAACTTTGGACGACAATAATATTTTTTTGCATCCAATCCCAGTTCATAATAAATTTGCTCGAAAAAGCGCACCAAGTCATTGCTTTTAACTGCCTTTAATTAGAACCTGCTAGTGTAGCAACACCATTAAAACACGTCCGCACACTTCGATGACATAACGCCTAAAAATATCTATGTGATTATCAAATGTAGTATTTAATTCTTGTATTCAATATGCCAAAACGTCAATAGTACCAGTAATAAATGATAGGAGACAACTATAAATGAATTCTATTGCATTTTTAATAATACGTGTTGGGTAAGTACATGTATGCATGCATTTTTATTCAGGTTCAATTTATCTGGTTCATGGATTACATTAAAATATGACTGAAATATTAGATAACTTAATAAATTTAACTCTTTAATGTTTATTGTATATTCAGCATCGATGGCAAATAAAATTTTTATATACAAAAAAATATGGTTGCTTCAGATATTTTGAATACCTACATATATATCATGGAAAAGGTTGTGATACACACACTTTTACATGCGTAAAAAATAATCTATTTACTATGAATTGGTACAGAATAGAACTAAAACATGGAACAGTTTAAAATTGTTAATATATAGTTGTTTCATATATTCCAATATATCATATAAACTATAAAGCAAAAAATATTAAATCAGACAATGACTAAAGAAAATTAGCCACACTTAAGTCATTTCAATAAATCAAAGAAAGAAAGAGTACCAACTATTCACTTAAGTCGATCACTTAAGATATTTGATAACCTTTACATCTCCAGTGTTGTACTCGGCAACAAACAAGTTGTCAAGATGATCTACACACAGGCCAACAGGATCATTGACGTCATCGATGTAACACAAGAACCGTCCATCCTGATCCAGAATGTGGATACAGTTATTGCCTCCGTCTGCAGTTAAGATAAGACTCTGGCTGTTTGTTGTGATGCCACGAGGAAGAAACGGATTCTCCTTAGACTTGCAGGGAAGACCCGTGTAACGGAATCGGAGTTTCCCGGCCTTATTAACAACCACCACTGCACCGGCTGCACGGTCAGCCACGCATAAATCTAGGTTCCTGTTTTCTGCAATATATTTTACTTTATAATCCCCTAAATACAGAGGATTACCGTTCTCTTCATATTGAATTGTTTGTTTCTTAACTGAGCCTGAGTATCGGACAACTTTATTTTGAGTTTTGTCATCATCACACATCACTACCAAAAGATCACCGGAGGAAGTGACACACAGATTGCCGGGTATCCATCCTGGTAGTTTGATTACTTCTTCTATCTGCCCATTCACTACTTTATTTATAGTCCCTAAGTTCCAGTCACTATACAGTAAACATCCTTCACTTGTGACTGCTATATCATTAGGATCTTCTCCAGACTTTGTTTTAATTGCATTGATAAAGCTTCCATTACTGTTGAAGCATTTTATTTCGGTAACTTTAGCAGACATCCAAATTTCTTGTGTGCTGTGAAAGAAAACACTTGAGAAACATTTATACCCGGTGTTAAATATGTTGATGACTTCGGTAGTATCCAACAGTTCTCTTGATGACCCCATTTGATGTTTTAATTTGTAGCCATTTTCGTATGTAATAGAGGTTAGAGGTTTGATGGATCCAATCAATTTATAAGCGTTCTTCCTATCCATTGGCTCGGGACAAAATGTAGGGAGTGAGACTTGAACTTTTGGAGGAAGTTTTCTAAATTCGTTGTTTTTTGATTTGTATTCAATGATTGCAGACACAACTTTGAATCCCTGCTGTTTGTCTTCCAAAGTGCGTAGATTTTCTTTTATCATATATTCTATCTGTTTAATTTCTTCTAAATGTTCTTTCAAGATGTCCTGGTGGTTTACTTTGATTTCGTTTATTTCTTTCTTCATTTGATTGGTAACTCTATCGATTTCTTTATGCCATTCCTCCCCTTGTTTGGAGATTATTGTGGTAATTTTTTCATACTCTCCATCTAGACTGGCAATCTGACTCTCCAACGCTTTTCTTATTGCTTCATATGTTGGAAAAATTACATTTTTAATTTCTTCCGTATCTTTTTTAATGCTTGCTTTCTTTGAATTATAGCTGTCTTCGAGGTCTAAGACATTATGATCTTTGTGTTCTTTTGAGATAGAACATTTGGCGCAAATTGAGATATTACATGACTGGCATTGCAGTTTGCATGTTTCTTTTGAATGTTTCTTACAACTTGGAAAAATCAAGGTAGATTTTCTCTGCTGAAAGGTAACTATTTTATGTTTGTCATATTCATCTGAGATATGTTCTCCTATACATGCCTTACAGAGGTTGACATGACAGAAGTCACAATAGCTCTGTACTATTTTATCCTTACAGAGGTCACATCGTACCACGTCCTGAGCACTGTGACGGGGATCCATCTAATTAACAAAACAGTGTAATACAATCATTGTTTGTGCATCAATAAAATGTTTGCTGACCATTTATTTTGATATACTTTTGTTATCTTAACTATTGTATAGATGCTTTGAAAGAAAATAAATGAAATACAGTATTTACCTTGTTGAATAAAATGGCGGATCCTGGTCACCCGGTCTACCGTGTCAGCTGATAAGGGGGTTAACATTCATTAAACATCGTTTGCAATAATCATTAGGTTTCCTATGCCAATATTATGGATATTATGCTTTTAATAAATAAGTTATCCCTTTTTCTTAACATAACGAGAAATAAAGTAATAAAGTTTTAAGACTTGTTGACAGGAATAGATCATACCTGAACAAAACCTATTTGTCCCAACTTTCGTTTTGTTATAGTTGTGAACAGTTATATACCTTGAAACATTATATGCATTGATAGGTTTTTATGGGGTACAGACGTCTCGGCCCAACGACACCTCGGCCCACTGCGGTTGACACCTCGGCCCAGACGGGTCGGCCCAAATCTATTGACACCTAGGCCCATGTAAAAGACACCTCGGCCCAATGAAAATTTTGGTTAAAAATGTATAAATTAAAAAAAACATTGGCAGATAATTACTGTATCTATTCATTTATGTGGTTATAATGATGCAGCGCCATCAATTTTCATTTCGTATGAACATTCTTTAATTTCGTGCTACTTAAAAAGTACTAAATCTACGGTTAACGTTACACAGTAGCTTACGTTCTGAGCTGACCACATGTGCGTAACTACGGTTTGTGTCTTAAATTGATTCAATTTAGCTAAATATTTCTGATCAAAGTAATATCAGAATAATATATAGTTCATTAAGAAATATTTTTCTCTTATATTGGAAAACTGGGTTGTTCAATATCCACCAGGGTATATGTCCCTTATATCAACAATGATTCTTAAATCATTTGATAGACAGTCAAACCTATGTTCTTGTACTCATTAAGACCGTATTAATTCAGCCAAAAAAGGAAAAGAAATAGGATTACTTTTTTTATTGATCATAATAAATATTGAAAAATAAATAGAAAACAAAATTTATCAAAGAAAACAAAAACATATACAAAGAAACATCGTCTACGTTCCATTGAACATTTACTGTCACCAGATCATCAGATTTCACGGCACCGAAAACACACTAGAAGTCCGCCAACATCCGGGAAATCTTCTTGAGGGCCTTCCGTGCGGACACCTCATCCAGTCCTAGGCGCTCCCACACCATCCCTGACACGCGTTTGAGACTCCAAAGGAGACTGCCGCATCCTCTTGTTTGTTTTACTATTAGCACTTAATTGTCGTCATTTTCATAATTTTAATTTCTTGTTTGCTTAACAATTAGCACTTAATGGCCTCGTTTCTGCTAATAATTCAATTTCTTATACAAGTATTTGATATGTAATATTTTAATAATTCCAACATATTTAATTACAAAACTATATATAAAAATTGTATGTGTGTGTGTAACAAAATAAAATAAAAACATGAAAATCATTTTAATTTTATTTCAATTTTGCTTGAGCCGAGATGTCTTTTACGTGAGCCGAGGTGTCTCAAATTTTGGGCCGACCCGTCTTGGCCGAGGTGTCCTGGGGCCGAGGTGTCGTAGGGGCGAGGTGTCGTTGGGCCGACATGTCTGTATTTCGTTTTTATGCAATTCAAAATACATAAGTTAATTTTTAGACAATAATCATTAAAGAAGTTATCGAGATGGGGCACAAGTAATGGGGTTGGGGTCACGATTATAACGGTTATAACAATTTAAAATCTTCATTCTATATACGTCAAGCTTTGTAATTAATATTGGCATTTCTGGTGCAGTGGTTCTTGAGAAGATGTTTAAAGACACACACCCTATTTTCACTGTTTCGTGATTATCGTCCTTTTGAAAAGGGTTTCGTCCTTTAAATTAACAATTTAGAATTCCCTTTGTATTTGGATGGTTTTGTTAAATTTGGTCCATTGCTTCTGGAGAAGAAGTAAAAAATGTGAAAGTTTACAGACAGACGGATTGACGGTCAGACGGTCGGACGACGGTCAACAGGTGATCAGAAAAGCTTACTTGAAGAACCTTGAAGAATATTTTCTTTAAAATATAATCAAATGCGCAACAAAAACATTGAAAAATAATGTTTACCAGCAGGTTGTCCAATATAATATACGTACATGCCGTCTGTGTTTAGATTGTCAAATATAATACTGTAACATGTGCATGAAGTCTGTCAACAGATTGTTTATAATTTGCATGGCGTCTGATTGTCATATATGATATATGCACTCGATGTTTGTATACAGATTGTCCTATATATATATTTACATCTACCGAGTATTTTCTCTATTTCTTAAGAAAACCTATTGTGATTCATAGCTCTTTAGAAACTGACGGGGTTGAAATCTACACGATCCAGTTCTAACCAGTTTATTCATCGGTCAAAACCTTCTGCAATTTAAGAAAAATCAAGGACTGGACGAAATATTTATGATGATATCGGACTCACTTACCAAATAAGACGACTTGGCTATTTCTTATATCTAACGTACTGATGTAAATTAACAATAATTCATTTACTTTTGCCTACTTTTTATGATTAATTCAATAATTTGTTAAAAGAAAGGTGTAAATATATACAATAAAATGCTTTCTTTATTGATTAATGCGGACTATGAAGGTAGCGGTCATTGCAGAAAAAATTAATATAACCCGCTGGCGTCTCTGTACCGATTGATCAATATCATGCATACACATAGCGTCGGTGTACTAATGACCTATGCATTGATATTATATATATGACGAATGTGTACCTATTGACCAGTCTTATATATGTATATGACGAATATGTACCTATTGACTAGTCTAATATATGTATATGACGAATGTGTACCTATTGACTAGTCTAATTTATGCATATGACAAATATGTACCTATATATTGATCAATATCATACATGCGAATATCAGAGGTGTACAGATTGTGCAAAATCATAGTTGTACTCACATGACAACTTTCAACAAAATTTCCAATACAATACATGTACAAGTAGTAAGAGTATAGATTGTCCTACATAATACATGCACATAATGCTTTCGTACAATTTTTCCTTTATAATAATGTGTAAAACGTGTGTGCACAGATTGTAGTTTTAAATAACCATATTACTACCTGTATATGTTTGTAAAACGATTGACCGATAACATGCATGTACATGTATTTGATGTTTGTGTACAGATTGTCGAATATCATGATGTACGGGATGTCTGTGTCTATATATAGATTACCCATTATAATACATGTACATTATGTTCCTGTAAATCTTGCCTTCATAAAGTCTGTCTACAGAATATCCTGGACATCCAAAATAATACATGTATATGACGTAGATCATGCATGTCCTTGATGTTTGTTTACATATCAACAAAATAATAGATGTACATGTCTATGACCGGATTGTCCAACATAATGCATGTACATTACATTAGTGTATAGATTATCCAATATGATATTTATGCATGGTGTCTATTTGGAATCTAACTTATAGTTAAATAAATTTTGTGATTCACAAGTATTAGTAATAAGTTGAGACTAATCTATTGATATAATTGCATGCATTTGAGAAAAATTTATGCAAATCCTATCTTTTCCCAACATCTATCTAGCATCCTTACTACAATTTGTAGTTTTTGTATACAACACATCAGCAGAAGGATCTGATTTAATCATTTCTTTGGGTCTAACTAACAAGTAAGGACCTTGTCAATTTAAAACACTTATTTCTGGGTACATTTGTTAAGTTTGTCTATTTGAGTGATCAATTTGTTTGAACTAAATTATTAATTCTTTAAAAACATAGTTCACTGTTTTTGAAGATTTTTTTCTGGTTAAAAACATCATTTGCCATTTTATACTAGAATGCACTAAATAAACTCACTATATACACCGCTTTATAATTTATCAAAGTCCAAAAATATTTGAATTACAATTCTGATGTAATGAACCAAGTGTTGTACGCTTAATGACGTATTGAAAGCTTTTTTTTTCAAAGTCTACGGACTGAATTTTGTTGATTACGTTTTGAAGGACCGTCGTAGCAATTTTGTAGCAAAAGAGGATAAAAAATAATTATTTCAATTCGTTTTATGGTAAATTTCCGTTGCATTACATTAAACTTAGTGTGCTTTGAAAAAAGAATCTTGCAGCTATGGATTTCTGAAAAGCTTATGTTTATATAGAATGTAATTGTAAAAAAAAAAAAAATAACAACCGAGAATCATGATGTTTTGTTCATACCTGTATATATACACGAATTATTGTTTTAAAAAAATCCTTCCTAGTAGTGTAAACAAAAGTTGAAAATAACTTTTTTGATTCCAAAAGCAGTTCAAATTTATATGGAGACAAGCTGTTTACTCATCAAAAGAATGTGAACAAAATACGTGCATAAGAGGAATACCAAGGTTTGGGGGATATCAACAAACGAAGAGACGTTTTTAATTACTTGAGAGGTATGAATTATGATATATATTGCCTTCAGGATACATATTTTACTCCTAAAAAGGAATATGATATTAGAAATAGTTGGTGTTTTGAGTGCTTTTTTTAGTTTCTTTTCATCCAACTCAAGAGGAATAGCAATTCTATTTAGTAATAACTTTGATGTTAAAGTTCATAAAGAAAAAGGTGATGTTGCTGGTAATTATCTCACGTTAGAATTTACTACTGAGGGAAAAGGGGTTCTCCTCTGTTGTTTAAATGGACCAAATAATAATAACCAAGCTTTCTATGAAAAGCCGCAGGAAAATATTAATAGTTTTAACTGTGAAAATGTTATCCCTTTTGGAGACTTTACTTTGGTTTTAAATCAAGACCTAGACTATTTTAGTTATAAGGATATAAACAACAGTAATGCAAGACAAAGGGTTATATAACTTATGGAAGATAATAATTTTGTTGACATTTTTCGTCAAAACAATCCAAGTGTCTGAAAGTATACTTGGAGAAAAAAGTCAACTGAAACAGAGTAGACTAGATTTTTTTTTTTTTTTTTTGATATCTGAAAGTCTTCTGTCAAGTGTTACATTAAGCTCTGTATAGAACCTAAATACAGATCTCATCACTCTATTATTCCTCTTTTCTTAACATTTAATAATTTTAAGTAAGCAAAGGATTATGGAAAATTAACAATTCCTTTTTTGTATGATGAAGAATTTCTAAAATTCAGTTAATAGATTGATACAGAAGGTAAAGGAACAATATTCAGTTCCAATATATAATGTGCGAACATCAACGATTAAAGATTTTTCAGATTATATTGCGATGTAGAAACACAACTAGTTGTGTTTTTATAACGCAATATTATCTGAAATATCTCTAATTGCTAATTAACTGTAAACTATATAAATCCGTGGATACTATCCCGAGCACTGTTGACCGAGTCAGAGATTGTGCATGAATGTTCTGCTATAGGCTCCAAATTTCCATACCATTGGAATATCAACGTATCTTTAGTCAAAAGTAACATACGAGGGTCAATCAAAAAATACGAAGACTTTTGCCATAGCTATGTTATTTAACGTCATATTATTACTAAATTTAGTAGACATAATTTAGCAATTGTTTCAAACAATTTGAAATAAAAAAAAGTTCATATATTCCTTTATTTCTAGGTATTTATTTAGAATCTAATCCTGCAAAAATGAGGTCACGGCGCACGGTCAAACTTTGTGTTCTGTCAACAATAAACCATATTATGTTGAAAGTAATATCTCCATGAATTGGGCTTAAAACCAACTGATAATGAAACCTAAAATTAAAAATTGTCATGGTATTCCATGTACCAAATAATGGCGGAATATATAGATTTGTTGAACAGATATCAGTAATTAAAGACATATAGTCCTCTTTAAAATTGACTAAAAACATTGACGTCGCCAGACGTCACGGCGCAACGAAAAGTATAAACAGTATGGATATAACTCGGGAAAAAGCCAATAAAAACTGTGAAAATGATCAATGGTGGAAAAAATAAGTCAAAAATTATTTGCACATTTGTGTTTAACTCTAACACATTTTGTGGGGGTTGTGGTAAATGTATTTTGAACATCAATCAGTACGAAAGAGAGTAGAATATCTGTAAATATTTAATCAAAAGAATAAACAACGTCATCTGACATTCAGGGATTTTCTTACTGTAAACGAAGAGACATGCGGTTAAAAATAAGAAAACTTCGAGGAACTAACTTATGATTTTCAAACAAATATGAACAAATTAGATGTCAAGTGATATAGTGCCGATTTAAATTGTATGGTGAACAGCACAAAAGACTCAGGGTGATATAAAAATTGGATATTTCTATTAACTGTGCGTGCGTCATCTTGACGTCGTGTTTTCAACGTTACCGTGCGCCGTGGTGACAAAACATGTTGTTTTTAAAATCGGGTAACAAAAATACCTTTTCATCAAATGGAATGAAACTTCGTATATGAATAAAATAAGTAATGTTGTATAAATTAATCTGTTAGTTATGACTTTAATAAAAAATATATGATAGACAGCTACATTGTCTTCGTATTTTTTGATTGCCCCTCGTACTTTGGCGAGGGTAAAATGATGTAAAACATTGAAGAAAGTAGTACTTACAGTTTAAATTTCTCTCGAAGCAATATTTCACACCGCCATTTTTCCGCTACTCATTCGCGTATCACGTGGTCTACCTCAGTGAATAATGAATATTTTATATTTGGTAAATAAAACTTGATCACAAATTGGCGTACTATTGGTACGTATTAACATAGTGTAATGGGGAAAACATTAGATGATAGGCAAGTTTGTCCACCTCTACACTTGTCATAACCACCTTTTTCCAAAACGAACATTTTGCATGCAAGTTTGTTTAAAAAAAATAATGGAACTACGAACTTAATTACTCAGTAAGAGGACCTTTTGCTATCCAGAAAAAGCTTAATGTTAACGATTATCTTTCGAAAAGCACTCAAATTATTCGTATGTATTTAACAAATCACATTACAAACTTTTAGCCTCTGTATTCAAAATAAACCAAAACTTTCAAAACGACGGCAATAGAAGTATATTGTCTGAAAAAAATTATTGTATTTGGTATTTCCACATGATGGGTAAGGAAATAATGCTGATCATTCCAAAGATAACGGAAGTTGTGTGCGCCATTAATTGCAAGATTTTTGTATGCGAGATATTAAGCTCCAAAACATAACATTCAAGTTGTGTTATATGTAAAAATATTAATACAATATATTACCAGGTGTAAGTACACGGTATTTTACCAAACTTCTAAAAAAAATAATAAACACTTTTGTCCTAATTAAGTATTAAATATCTGTAACGATGACTAAAAAAATTATGAAAATTGGCAGGTATGGAAGTAGATACATTGAAAAGCTGCAATGGACTACCTTTAAAGTATTTAAATTATAAGGATAATATTGAAGGTATCGAAATTTATATTAAAAAAAAAACTTGCTAAATTTTTAAGTATATTCCTTTTTAATCTTTCTACCTGGATAATAATTTGTTATAATATGTATTTCAAAAGTTATGGGTCACATATAGACCTTTCATTTAATATGAAGAAAAAGGGGCTGGTCCTTTTTTCAGGGAGTTAAATATAGAGAGAATTTCTTTTTATAAAGAAAAAGAAAAAAAATCAAAACGACTAAAAGTATCTGATACATTATTGAAGCAAAGTTGGTAAAAATTTTATTTTAATTCCATCCATAGTTATGAACTTGACGATTAAATAGTTTAAGCAGTGTCAGTCCATTTTCTATGGAAGGGAGGAGAGGTGCGCACATTTAAGAATTTATGAAACAGGGTCTTGGTATGCACCGACAGATAAATACAGTGCGTAAAGATAATTTGAAGTATTTCCACAAATAGCCATGGAAAGGTATTTTTTTACTTCGTAAACATGAACCAATTTAGTTTCTTGTTTCAAAACTGTACCCTATCTCTATTTAAATAAAAAGTCCGAAACTCAGGTAATCGATCGATAGCAGAGCCGCTATCACACGGGGTCGCTTAGTACATATTCAAACGCTCCATTGTTCTACGATAACGGATATATTTTGAATCGAGTGCTCATTATTTGATGGATGTGTTGTTTTAAGTTGACATTTTAGACACAAACAATTTATTATTCAATATGGTATATACTTTTTAGATCTTCTTGACTATCACCAAAGCGATAAATTACAGATCTATTTTCACTAATGAATGTCACAACATGTACCATTTAATCCATAATTTAGCGACATTGAAGAGGAAGTCCGATTAGGAGTTTTCTTTTCTCATTATTTGCTAGGATTCTAATTTTATTACTTTGTTATTTAACTATGTATACTAGCAAATCAATTTAAGTTGATGACACTATTTCCTAGCTCCATATTAATATTGCAGCGATCATTTATTTGTATTATCGTATAAATTTTCTTACACCATGATCTTTTTGCCTAATCTTCGTTGTGCTTTATCCCTATACAACAAACATACCCGGTATGTGAGTATGAAGCCTGACAACATTACAACGTTTAATTTAAAAATAAAACCTACGTACACTTTCAATATAAAATTAAGAAATAATAAGAATAAAATAAAAATTAGTCTTTTTGTATATGTGTCTATGTATTTTTAAAAGACCACGTTCATTCCTAGTGTATTCCAGCGTTTTTCCTAACTTACAAACGAATTATCTATGGGCTGAGTATTAACTCGTGTTCCAAGGTATAGACGTCGCATATACATTTATTTTTGAAGTTCATTTGCATTTTATAAAGTAGACATTAATAATCGTATTGGAAATCATAAAGGTCTGATTAGTGCATGTTTCATACAATCTGATGAAAATTAGATCTTTGATTCACTCCGACAATTTGATGTCGCTAAACAATAGCTTGGCTATTCCATATGTATATTATCAAAACTGGATCAAATGATTTCTGGCTCAAATCCATAGATAACTGCTCCCTTTAGTACAGCAAGGCTTGGGTCAATTGGTATAAGGACATTTTTATTTGGAAACGAAGACTGCAATGTTTCTCTGATAAAAGGAGACTCAGCACACCCACCTACTGCCAGTAAAGTGGATACGTCTTTCAGGCTTGGATCGGTCAGGATATCTTTAATCATTCCAACCATATTGTCTAGAAATGGCTGGAAAAAAGTCGTAAAAAAGTTTTTGGTAATGGTCAACTTGCATCGCTTTATTTGCACATCCTCTTTAAATATTGTTTTTCTTAAAACCTCCTCGAAGTTGCACTTAAATTCTTCTTCGTATGCATTTAACAAATTGACTGGTAGCATAAATGTAATGGTGCTCCTAGTTCTCTTGGGATCAAATGAGCACTTTTGAATTTCGATATTGTCCATCAGGTTAATGTACTCTTCTGGGTTTTCTTCCTTGAGTGTCATTAAAACAGGAGCACCAAAGAGTCGTTTGAAGAATGACAATATTTCATCATTCACACTATTTCCTCCACAAGAACTCCTGTAAGCTCGATGTAGGATTTTCAGTCGTGCATCTGCCATCACTTCATGAGCTGTTATACATATTGTATTTCCTGAAAAGACACACGGAAAAACAATTTTAATATTTAATATACACTAAGCCGGATATAATTATAAGGGGGTATCAATTTTACCTGGATAGCTAAATGGAATAATCGAGAGCTTACGTAGAGCAATAATTATTTTTAATTTATTTGAAAACTTCTGTGATTGTGTTCTTTTAGAACAAAATTATGCCTATGTTTTTGTTAACTCATTTTTTAGGGTGGTTAACCAATGATTCAGATTGTTAATGAATTTAAGTCAATTTGTATTGTTAAAACAGATTCTTTTTAATCCTATAATATTGGTCTCTTTCGCCCATTAGGAGTGATGATATCAAATTTCAATTCAAAAGCTTAAGACGGAATATAGAAATTTCTTACATTGACCTTTGACTTTTTGACCTGAAAATCAATAGGGGTTTCTTAAGGCCATTAGATATTTAGATATAAGAGCTCTAGACCCTTTTCCATCGTACTGTAAAAAACAACAGTGAAGGAACATGTGTATATTCCTTTACATATAGATGTACATTGTAAATAACGACCTTATAGTTTGTTATACATGGAACCCTAAAAACATTTGTCTTAAAGAAAAGAGTTTATTTGTGATCAAAATTAACCAGATTTGCAGATACCCTTTAAATCAAGCCATACCTCCAAGACCAAGAACCAAATACTTCGCGCCTTGAGGAAGAGATGCAGTCTGTTTGGCTCCGTCTATCTGTGTGTCGATTTCTACTGGGATTTTATGGTAGTATACGGATGCAGCCTCTGGCTCCAGCAGCAATAAAAAATGAGAGGCTTTGAATCTAGCCTTGAATTATAAAAGTTGTAACTACAATGCCTTGTTAATTTTTTTTACTATATTGAGTTATCTTTTTCAAACTAGTTAAACGTTAAGCTGCTGCTCTCATGTGCATTCACTGAAAAGTGACAAAAAAAAGTAAGTCTACTTAATTTTCATTTTCATTGCAATGTTTTTGTCATTATTCAATGATACACAATGTTAAAATGTGTGACCTTGATATTCGACATTTCTTGATAGTTTTCAGGTGAAATATGTATAATTTGTTTACTTTAAAAATTGCATCATTATATATAGAAAAAATGGTAGTGACCTTTACCAAAATTTTTTTAATAAATCTTCCCAATCCAACATAGATATATGGACTAAATATGACATTTATTAATTTGACAATTTCTTGGTCATATTCAATTTTGGACAAATTTCAAACTTTGTATTGTTGATAAAGAAATATATAGATGTTTACATAAATATATAGGACACTTTGTATATCTTCTACTACCCTTTATCATCAATATGATAAAAATTGTTGCTTATTTGAAAGAAGATAATATGTCCGGTTCAATTAAAATAATATCAAAAGGAAGATATGTTTCGTCAATTTGTGTTTTATACCATACTTACATCTCATACAAAGCTCGAGTCTTGTTTTTGTTTACATATTTGTTGTATTAGTATAAGTCTCTATCAATATAAAATCGTGCGTTCTTTTGCTGATAATATTGTTTATGAACACACTGAATCAGTTTATCTTGTTTGCCATGAGTCATTTTGTCACAGATATAATAATTTCTTTACTGTACACAATTTGTAAATAATAACAAGTCTCGAGATTTGTTTACATAACAATGAATTCTGACCTCTGTATCTTGATTGTAACTTGACTTCTAACATTCAAAGTTGGTCAATCATTCCAAATGCCCAAGTAAACAATGTTATAAATGAAAAATGAAAGATTAAAATTTAAAAGTCTTGATTTCATATCCTTTAAGTGAAATAAAGAATAGATATATAAGCAACAACCTAAAACAAACGAGTAAAAAAAGTCTTAATAGGTGATCTCAATACTTTGAAGGAAATTTAAAGACGTCACGAAAATTGCACTAAAAGAAACGAAAAACTGGCTATTTTACATTGAATCCCTACTTTTGGATTGCTTTTATTATACTTTTCAAGGTAGTGAACTCAGAATGTTTATCGTAAATCCGTCAAAATTGTACACCTTAACCAAGGTTTTCTTAATTTTGAAATTATTGCATATAAATTAAAGCTGAACACTAGTCGTAAAAGGCATTGTCCGCCATAGTTCTCTTTCATCTCCGCTATCTCTACAACCCCTATATAAGCCGTAGGCCTCTTACCAGTTCAAAGTATTTCAATGAGCAGGTCTCACCTGTGTATACGTACATCTCACATCGTCATGTTGCTCGGTCGCGATGAAATTATCAAATTATACGCGCAATAATACCAAGCCAAAATAAAAGTAACAACAAATATACAGGTTAAAGCATTATATACAAACAGAAAAAAAACCAAGGAATATAATTCCAAAATCTAAGACAACGCTCGGAATACTACACGTCGGCCATGAGGTTCAGATATGCGATTGGGTATAACAAAATCGATGGGTTCATATACCTGTGTAACGGTACCAATTTATTAGTGGTGTTCAGCTTTAACGATCTGGAGAGAAAAATATAGAGAAAATTGTCATCTTTATTGATTTTATATTTCAAAATATTATTTAAAACATAAAAGTTTTAATTTATTCCAAATTACTTATTGCGTGCAAGTTAGTTGTCTAAAGTTATAAAGAAATTATACTAACGCAGAATGTTTAAAATGATACTAGATAACTGTAAACACTTCGTAACTTTCCATATGGAATTTTATTGCTAGAAATAAAAATTAAGAGAAAAAAAAAATAATAATGAAATAAATAAGATTAGTTTTTCTGTTTCAATATAAATCCACATTTCGTCATTGCATATCTTCTGCTAATAATCAAATCCCGGATATCAAAAAAGATATGTGTTTATTATATTGTTATTTTGCGTTTTATGACTTTTTTAAATTTCAGTTATTGAATTTCGTAAAAAATATTTTTTTCAAAAAGTAAAGGTAAACCTTAAGAGTAAGTTCACAGTTATCATGTAAAAGAATTTGCAAGTGTATACAAACTTTTTCTGCTGCCATCCTAATGAACTGTTTTGCTCTTAGATCCCAGATAACTGGCACAGCAATGACCCAGTAAGTGAAGCCCTCGAAATGTCTGCTTTTTAATTTTCTTTGCAAACTTTTTCTGAAGAATTCGAAAACAGCTGCAAAAACGTCAACGGCAGGTAGCTCTTTCTCCGTGATGTCCTTTAATTTTGTCGAGACGGACAGTCCCTTGTCACAAAATGAAAGTCAAATTATGCATAATACATAAATATATTTCAGATGAAACATCCCAATCACATAACAATCAGTGCATAATCAGACTTTTGCATCTGTTACCAGCAATAGAACAAACATTTTGTGAGCAAGATATCTTTGAGACGTAAGTAAGGCTATTCATAAAATCACCAACTAATTAAAACATTTATGACACATAAACAAAGTTGAAGAGCTTAAATGAAACTTACGACATCATTAAACAGTTTTAATGTGAATTGCCTGAAAAAATAATGTTTCTTTTGTTCCGTTGGATCAAGGTCTAAATACTCCCTCTCTGCGTCGTAACCAAAGCTGCTGCAGTCCTTACCATTAGGTTTTATCAAGACAGTATTGGTTGCTTTTTCGGTAATATTAGTTCCACTATTCCAGGAATGTACCATTATTCTGTTAGGGTCTCTATTATAATCATGAAGTGTACAAAAGGCGTATTCCGAATCATGGGTTTTAAAGTGCATAGCAGCTACCATCAATTTATCATTTGTCTTTCTCTGAAATAAATAGATTGATTAAAAAGTAGTTTTGTCTGTCCGTCTACTGGAAAAATGTGAAAAATAAAAAACAAAAAATAAAACAAAAAAGGACTATTTATAATTTGGGCCTAAAATGGCCTCCGAAAATGAACATCATCATTTTGTTCTAATTCTTTGTTTTCTTTGTACATATATACAAGAAAAGTTTTCTCATAATTTTCATTTTGATCCAAATGCTCACAATTTAGAAATGTGACATCAAAAAGTTAACCTTTTCCCGCCAATTTCCAATTTTTAGCATAAAACGACATGTTTTTGAACAGTTTTTCTTTCAGATGACATTGAGCGCATGCTCCAACAAACAAAATATTTTCATCAGAAATGTGTCTATCCAAGAATAAAAAGGGACAAACAAACTTTTTCTTGTTCAAAGCGTCGCTCTATATTTCCCATTCGAAAAAAATATAAGAAAATGCTAATTTTTGACTGACTTTAATTGAAATATAAAAATAGCGTCACTTCAGACGTCATATACTGCCAGTGAGTGCAAATAAATAGGTGTAAAACATACCGGTGTCCTATATCAACCCTTCTAAAAAATAAAATAAAAATTTAATGTACCTGAAACTCTTTAACAAGTGGCAAAATAGGTGGCTTAATTTGACTCATATCATATCTATTTCTTTGCAAAAATTTTACCCTTGAATCCCTTTATCTAAAATCGATATTAATGACCCCACTGTTTTATAATGTCAATATAATGCTGTAGATATATCAAGGTAAAATGCCTTAATTTTATAAAGCTCTTGATGTTAACAGAGCTTTTATTTTCAATCAAAATATGAATATTTTTAAAAAAAGATAAATTTAAGTGCAAAGGGTCACGAAAATATTTATGCAGCTGTATACGGACTGATTTTTTTCTTTCTATTTTATCTGATCATTGTGCATGATTCAAAATAATGTTTAAAGTTATAATTACGCTTATTCAAAAGTACTGGCAACAAATGTAAATCGGGCTGAAATTGCGTTTTAGGTGCAAAAGAGTCAAATTAAATGATAAACCCAGGTAGCACATAACGTTTTCATAACATTTTATTCTAGTTGTAGAAAAGATATTAGAAAAATTGTTCTATATAAAAGTTTTCATAACGTAATGATAGTACTTTTCTAATGTTTTCATAACGTTGCGATAACGTTGTAAAAAACATTGCGTAGAGCCAAACTAAAACATTTAAGAAAAAACTTTTTAAAAACATTTGTAAAATGATATAATCAACATTGTAAACTTCCTATAACGCCCAGAAAGCAAGCTTACGTTGGCCCAACGTTGGTTTATGGTTGTAAGGTTGGCTGAATATCGCTGTTGGTAGAACAATGTTGGATCAACATCGGACCAACATTGTATTTATCACTGTTGGTGCATTGACATCGTTCCAATATTGGACCAACGTAGTTCATCCAACGTTGGTACATGTACATTGTTCCAACGTTGGGCCAATATCAAATTGATCTCAGTTGGCGCGAATACACTGTACCGATGTCGGGCCGACGGACTATAATTTTAAAATTGGCGTGTCTTTATAAAACTATTGACTAAAAGTCTTCTATAATTAAAAATCTTTATAGATTAATTTAGATAAATCATAAATTAAATATATTATAAATATAATCATAAAATTATAATCGTTACTATGAATATAAATAATAAAATGTATTAAAATTAATTTCAGATTTAGTAGAATTTTAGTTGTTTATTAAAAAAAAAAATCTACATGACTATATTATGTGTGTCCATTATGAAGCATTTTACTTGTCTACACTTTGAAAGGAATGCAGTATCATAACTATAGTAACTTTTCTGCACTCATGAATGAAACATTGCCGCAAGAAAAGAATTGTGATGTTTTGACAAATACATTAGAGTAACTCTATCTGATGCTATCATAATGGCTGCCTGCAGGAATAATGTAAGTATGCAGATGTTCTTTACAGATTTTTATTATAAATGTGTGATTATTATTATACAATAATGGTTCTCAAAACTTTTAAATGAGAATTTGAACATCATTTAAGGCAATTTTCTTGTACAGGCACTCTCCTGCTGATGTTTAAACTCGGTGACATAGCTGTCTCCTACAATTTGGCCTTATATTTGTAAAGATGAATAGAACCATGCAGTTTCCCGGCTCAAGTTAAGGAAACATCTAAGGTAACTGAATTTCATATTATGATATTAATATTCAATATTTAGGGTAGGGATAAACATTTTTTATCATTGACGTCAGATTATGTCACTGGCAAAATGATATAATAGTCCTCAATGCAGCTTTAATAAATACTTTTGTCATATTTTGTATGGTAGATCGTCGGCATAATATGCTGATAACATTAGTTCAGAAGCTGTGGCCTCGCACGGATCTAAAGAAGGTCGATATCGGATAGATCCAGACACCCCCCCCCCCCCTTTTCCCCGGCCTCCCCCCGGCAAAATACACAGAAATTTTCTGATACACATAGTAAAATTGCAGTAAAATAGGCCCCCTTCCCCGCAAACTTTATTGTTAGATTGAAAACTAAATTTAATAAGCACAATAATGTATTACATTTTTAAAAAATTGTAATATATTGAGGATTTTTTCTGCATATTTTTTATAATGTAAATGCAATTCTATTTCAATTTATTTTTTCCCATTTATGATTATTTTTTTAATCTACAGCAGCAGTTTGCGAATACGGGCTTTTGAAGTTATCAACTAGGTCAGAACTAAACTGGAACTGAACTAAAGATGGTGACCAAATGCATTAATTTATAGTTATTCGTTATTAATCTGATTGGGAAAAGGGATGAAAATATGAGTAAAGAAAACAAAAGAAGAAGATTCAAGGGATGCAGAAGTATATATATATACATCGATTATAAGAAACATTTGAAAATTTGATAAATTGCGTAAAAAATGTATTGATTATTTTTTGTGAGAAAACAATAAATATTAGAATTACTGTTAATCTTTGCGATATTTTTTTTAAGGACAAAGTTTGAGGAACATTGGTTGGATTAAACCATTGGGCCAACATTGGGCCAACATTAAAACTATGAATCTACTAACAATGGGCCAACGTCACACCAACGTGTTGGTGCAATGTTGCGCCGATGAGCAAAATTACATTGGGCCGATGTTATTTTCCGACATTGGGCCAACAAAAATGATAACATCGGGCCAACGTTGGGCCAATATAAGCTTGCTATCTGGGACGTTACTGAAACATTGCTATCAACATAACATTTTCAAATTTGTTTTTAAAATTTTTTAAAAAAGCTACAAGGAACAATACTTAATTGTTGTTGGTTTATAATTAATGATCATGCTGATCGAGTTTCTGATTTCGTAATGTTCAAAGTGGAATGCCATGGTTAAATCCGCGTTATGCAATGGGCGCGCTCGGTTTAGCTTTAGTTGGTGTACACAAGTCTACACTATGTAAACATTTTGTATTGCATATTAAATGCACTTCAATGGTGTAGGTAATGAGATGAAGCTAGTAAGTTTTACTTATGCAATCAAACTTCGTTATCTCGAACTAGATGGGACTGTTTAAAAACTTCGAGATATCCAAATATTCGAGATATCAGTGTTCGAGATATCGAATTCAACTGTATCTAAAATTATCTTTTGTAATTTTATATCCCTACTGAAATAATTGATATTTCCTCAGTAAATCACTAATAATTAGATTTTGTGTTTGTCGTCATTTCTTTTTTCAATTCGTGAATTTCATGTTTATAAAATTTTGTTTCAGATTATTGCCTTGGCTTCTCTTAAAGGGGGTTACAATGCAGGAGAGAGAACCAGGGTAAATGAAAACGAGTCCATTATGACCAACATCTATATGAGCTAGTTAATTGTCACTGAACAAAAGGGAAAACATGCTTTCATTGGCACCCACCTCCACAAAATCCTTCGGTGTATGTCACATGCATTAGGTTTCTAAATTAAATCTTGACAAAAGCAGTTTCACCAAAAATCTTGGTCATCACCTCTCGCGGATTTGCTTAAAGTTTCATGGATACTTGAATTCAATGATTTTTTCAATATAATTGTATGAGATACATGCATATGTATTTCATGTCGATCAACTCAACAATGAAATTCAAAAAAATTAATTGTTGTTCAAGAAAAATTGATGAAACCACAGTGTTTTATGTTTTACATGTTCTTTCTTGAAATTTCATTTTGTTACATTAAACATTGATAGATTATTAATAACTGACTTTTTCTTTTTAATCAGCTGCTGCTCGCAGGGTATTAAAGAAAATTATACCCTTTGAGACCATAAATGAGAGGTTTTGGATCAGGATGTGTTGTGATTTGCCTTTAACCAACCCAACAATTTAACTGAAGCTTTGTACAAGCACATGTACTGATATAATATACATTTGTCGTCATAGCTGTACTAAATTGATGTACCAAAAGTATTAGTACTCATGTTTGTTTCAGAAGAAGAAAACAGACGACCATAAAATGATGAATCTCCAACAGATTCAGACGAAACTTTTTATTATCATAGCTTGGAAATGTCAATTAAATTACATTTATTGGTCTTCCAATATAATTCTTGTTATATTTTGTCAGAGTTAGTTGACTAAGGTTGTTAATATTGCCTTAACTTTTTTAACAAATATCATGTTTTATTGCATGAAAATAACAGTATGTAAAGATTTTAAAAAAAAAGTTACGAAAACGTTAGAAAAACCATACAAAATAATCTTAACATAAGGATTAAAAGAATGTTTCTTCATCGTTTTAAAAACGTTATTCAAAATGTTAAACAAAGTTGGAGAGTGAGATACCTGAATTCATAATTTATTTATTAGTTCAATTTTTTTTCCTTTCGGAGACTTGAGAAAAAAATTAACTAATATCAAATATTCAAATTTTCTGGGGGAAATATGTAACTACAATTATTGTTTCTCTTTATGATTTCCACAGAATAGTATAATTTTGCATTTTGCAACTGCAATAAGACCAACTTTTAAAATTCTTGACATACTAGGAGTAATGACACTTGTATCAGATGGAATCGCTTGCAAAGAGTCTAGCTCATACGAATTAATGTAAATATGAGTTGTGTTTAAAAATGTTTCCCCTGTTCGGATATATTTATTCAAGACCAGTTTTTATGTGGATAACAACAGTTTATTCCGGTGTAACGAAGAATTTTGACCCGGGTTGAAAATTGAGCCGAGGGGTCAGTTTTTTTCAACGTTTAATATTGATAAAATATGTGACGAAAAAAAAGACTTAGTCCGGTGAAAATTGACCCACATGGTGGGATTTTCCTAATAAAACCGGTACTAAATTAAACAAAATATAAACACATTTTTAAAATCTTTGTTCCCTTGTTTCAGATAAAAAAGTAGTGTTTCTGTAGTCTGACATTTCTGCATTATATATAAATTTTAATCATATATTTATATTTTACAATGCCAAATAAACTATTAATAATATCCCATTAAAATGCCAACAGTAAACTTAATACGTGTATAAAAGAAGCTAAGTTTGTGGTGTAAGTTTTTTTAAAGATAATAACTTTCGAGTACTGGCACATGCACTGGACCAGTTATCGGCTAAATTTTACGGGTTTTTTTATCCTATTTTATTTATATCTGAACATTTCTGCATATTTGACACTGTAAATGGTTGACTCCTTATCTTTCTCTCTGTTAAGTTATTTCAAAATATAAACATAATACAACTTTTCAAATGCTCCTTAGAACACCCCGTTTTCGCTAATTTATGACGAATCATTGGACCAGTTATTTGCTACGTGATTATAACATAAAATAAATCAAATATATAATGAATTTATTCATTCATTGATAAATAATTCATATTTTAAAATAAAACAAACTGCGAGTCATATAGTACTGTTTATATCTACTATTGTTACAGTATTGAACAAATTACTCGGGTACCAAGATTTTTATATTTCCCACATATATTGGCGTAAGCTACGTGTTTCAACTGCATAGCAAATCCCATCCTGTAGAATATGATAAATTTCCTACACCGTTTTGCCATTAGTATTATGCCAAATTGAATGCAACATAAGAACTTTTTAACATGTTACAAGCTAATAAAGTCATCTTATATTTTATTATTCGTTCCCCACCGCTGAAAGTGAAAGTATGTAAATTAACAAAGTTAAAATGATTTCTACATATATTTCTATCGTGAACAAACGTTTCCTCACTCGTAGCAGACGGCTGAGAAACCATATCTCGGATAAACGTGTTCTAATTTCCCAAAGTCGTGATTTAGCTGATAACTGGTCCTAGCCGATAACTGGTTCAGATAGGTACTGTTAGTTTGGCTTGCAGACTAGATTTCCAGATATTTTGGGCATTGCGCTATCTGTATAATGTTCCAAAGAACATATTTGTAACATCATAAGCAAACATTTTTGAAGACAAGAAAATATAACACGGAATTTGTTCCTTAACAATCTCATTTCATTTCACATCTAAATTTGTATATCATTGAGTCCTGTTTGAGATTTACGATTACAGCATATTATTAATGCGGGATAATAACCTAGTAATTTATTACATTATGTAATTGGAAACTTTTTTTCTTTTATATCTTTTTGAATGTATTTATTTTAGGTAGAACAGATTTGTATTTGGTGCCAAGACTTACTCCGAAAAAAAATAAAAGTAAAAGAAACTTATCTGTAAGTTGCACTTTCAGTGCATAGAGGTCATTTAAATGCACCGAAGCACCAAAATAAACATGCAAGCTCCTACTGTTTTTATATTTTGAGTCAATAAACACGTTGTATAGATGTAAAAAAATAAATAGTTTACAAAGACCTATAATAACTTTTGATCGCATTTTTACAGGATCTATTCCCTCTTGATAAATTGATATTCATTTCTGTGATCTTTTCAATCAAAAATTAGCCGTTCATCTGTTATATTAGTTCTTAAGATTAACATGTTTACATGAGCAAGTTTGATTTTAAATAAACAATCTGTCGAAAACGTAACATTTTAATGATTAGGTCTCAAATTGGCATGTTAAATATATGACTGTTTTATTCCAGTGAACTTTTTTGCGTAAAATCGCAATGTTTGTGTGATATTTAAAAAAATGATGTCAGTAAATTGAATGTAGGTTTACATAGTTACACGATATATATCAATAAGTTCATAAATTTGGTAGTCGGTGTTTATACAAGATTAACAATACGTCATATTGTTATTTTTGCATGTACACTAAACCAAAAATTGAAATTGTTATATTGTACAATAATGTAAAATGTAAATTTTCTCACTGGTTGAAAATACAAGATTTACAGTATGACATATTGTTAATATTTGTTTCACCCACTTTGTAAATTAAAACTGTTTCTTAACTTTTCTTTTAAATTTGTTATTTCACCCAACCAATGAATATAATGCATCATTTATAATATGACTTATTGCAATTCATAAAATTACCTTTTCAGTGTTTTCCGTATCTCTTTCAATATCTGTTCTCTTTGAACTGAAGCTCTCTTCAAGGTTTATAATATGACAACCTTTGTGTTTTTTTGATATACGGCGTTTGGTGCGAATAGAGATGTTACTTGATTTGCATTGCAATTGGCATGTCACTTCCTTCGAATATGTTTTAAAAATTGGAAACATCATGGTTGATTTTCGTTCATGGAAAGGGACTATTTTATGTTTGTAGTACACATTTGAGATGTGTTCTCCAATACATGGCTTACAAAGGTTGACATGACAAAAGTCACAATAGTTCTGTACAACGTTATCCTCACAGAGATCACATCTAACCACGTCCTGGGCACTGTCAAGGGGATCCATCTAATTCACAAGACAATGTAATGCAATCATTATTTGCGCATCAAGAATTTATGTTTACCATTAAATTCAATATATTATTTTATTTTAAGGAGACTGGTTGATCAACAAATGACTTATTTTAAGGAGACTGTTTGGTCAACAAATTTCCCATCATATCTACCCTAAAATTTTCTATATAATATTTTGGCCATGAATAATAATTAAATAAAGAAAACTTCAAAATATTGTTACTGTAATAATTTTCATATCTTATACAAACGTCTATATCCCAAGAAATTAATAAGGTCTAAAAATGGCCACGACCATCTATCCTTTTAAGTAATGTGTAAATATTTTTAAGAGAACAAATGAAGAACAGTGTGTTTACCTTTTTGGATAAAATGGCGGATTATCGTCACCCAGACTACCGTGTCAGCTGATCGAAGACTTAACATTCCAACACGATAACATATCTTGCAAGGAACTGTTTGTTTCATCTACAAACTTTTTTACACCTAAGAAAAGAATGATCAAACCCCAAAGAACCTATATACCCCGACCTTCAGTTTGCGATAGTGATAAAAAGTTTTCTACCTTTAAACATCTATGCATTTCATTAATTTTCATATGTTTCAAAATACATTAGTTAAGGTAGTTCGTGGGTTTGCTGACGTCTCAATAGGAATCGACGAAGAAAGTTGACCGTCTTAGCAAAATCTTACATTTTTTGTAAGCTACAAATAATCTCAAGCAACATAAATTGAAATTTTTAAAAAAGCTTAAATGCAGTTTATACAAATATTTAATCATCAAGTGTTACAAATTTAGAAACGTAAAATAAAAGGTCACATGAGTGTCAGTTGGAACTATCTAAAATCATGTTTAAGCAACTACATGAATTGAAGCTTATGCATTAACTTCGCTACTTTTACAATTAAAACAATACCAATCTAACGATCAAAATAATAAAAATCGTTTAGCTGATTATCAAATTAAATTACCAACTAATTATAGTTTTATTGCAATTTTTTCTTCATTGATTGAGTTTCATTAATATAAACAGTCATTTTTCTTCTCATCACAACCTTACATCAATTGCATATGTGCATTCGATATCATTTCTTTAAATTCAATTAAAAAATGAATGAATTTAATAATTTTTGTTTTGATCGACGTATTTAAGGAAAAATTGACCGGAAAACTTCATCTATGAAAAAGTTTTCAGGTCAATTTTCCTTTGATACGTAACAAAAATTATTAAATTCATTTCTTATCATTTAATAAAACATTTTCAAATCATAAAACGTGAAATGTCATTGATCAAAAATGTAAATAATATAACTGAAGCGGCGCGTATAGATACACACCGATAACAGCAACAATATTCAAAATGGATGCGCCTTCAGCTGATGCAGAGCTATTGAGCTGAATTTAATGGATAAAACACAAATAGAAAGTTGAAATCTGAACCGGCTGAATTTAAAACGAAAGGGAAATACATGCGATGGCTTGTGATATTATTCACTGTGCAGCAAGATTCGTTAAAACTGGTTTTAATGTGAGTTATATAGCTGGAATATGCAACTGGGCATAAACTATGATGCAATTAGACGTGATCGTGGACGAAAATAGTTGATATATCGACAAAGAACAGTATCTATGTGCGACTTTTGTAAATATTGTGGTAACTAAATAGCCAGTGAGGTACTTAAATGGTATATCTGCCGCTTGGAATACGCTGAAGGAGTTGTTGCGCTACCCATAGCTATGGGTAGTGCATGTATAGGGTTTTGTGAAATTCTTACAATTTTAAAGATGTTTTGCAAAATCAAAATGACCGATAACACTTGTTGTTTTTTGAATGAATTGATTCCAAGTAATTATATTCTCTTGTTATTGTGTTCAGTGAAATATAATTTGTCTCATTCGTTTGAAAATTAGGAGCATAGTTTCGAAATGCGTTTACCGACTAAAATGTGCATATTACTACATATTCCATTGAAATGGTTGATTTAATAAGCATTCCTGTGTCTGAAACACTATCACATCACAACAACGCAGACGAATCTCAAATAAATTTTAGAAATAAACCTTTTGGATCCAGCGAACAAATGTGTAGGTTTTCTCACCAGCGAGCTACTTTAATTCCAGATCATATTGATTCGCAGTTTTGAATTACAGTATGTTTAAAATTTTAAAAAAGGATAATCGTATGTTATTATTCAATTTTTTGCGTTTAAATAAATACACTTTTTTTATAATCATAATTAGTACCGTGTAGTCGGTTTTTAGCGGGGTTCAAATTTGATGGATTTAGGTCTACAAGGTAAACCATTAATTCTATATCCACTATTAATTTTGGTGGACATAGTTTTTCTGAATCTATGTTGCATCAGAAAGAACCCTTTCAATATATTTATCAGATTGGAAGTAGGTAAAAATCCTAAGTCACCATTTTGATTGAGACAGTGAAATTTGATGTCCGATCTTGACTACATACACTTTAATTTTTTTCAACAAAAGTAAATTACTAGTAAATATATGCTTGACTAGCAATGTTTAGCTAAGATTCACATTAGTTTGCTCAGTGTAAGGATAAGAGTGCATGTATCTGAAACATGTATGCGTGTAACAAATTGTCATATTTTTTTTTGTATCATGCTTACAGCCTTTGTGAAAAGTAAATAGAACAAAAAACATAAATTTTCTAATAGCCTTGTTTACCTTGCGCCGTTTTAAATCAATCTTAGCCCCACCCTTGCCTAAGGGGACCCCATGCCAGTAGAGACGGGGAAGCATAGTTGACCAAATAAGTAATGTTTTCGGAAGCATTACATTATAGCGATACAAACTACATTGAATGTCATGCGAAAATCGCAGTGCTGTATTGCCAGCTGCTGTAAGATCATTGGATCCCGCATGAATGACCAATACATCAGGGTGTGGTTGGTTTTTAATCTCATCAGAAATAAGTTTGTCCAGGTCTTTCCAGTATAGTCCCCTTGTTCCTTTCCAGGTGATGTCCACGCCAAGGTTCAGGTTCTATCCACCTGGTATCTTCACTGCTTCCTCCCCGGCCCAATACGGTATTGACGTTCCCACTATCCAAAATGTTTTGAAATCTGGAATACGTTTGGCAAAATTAGCCTGTATTCCATTACAAATAACAATGAATTTGCAATCTAATATAAGTTTGAAAAGCCCTTGATTCCCATCTGCCTAAAGCTTTAATTTCTGATTCTGAAACTCCTTGTTTTGCAAGATCTGTAGCTCTGCCTATTCTAAAGCTATGTGGTCTAAAATGTCCCTGAATGCCATTAAATTGGAGAGTCTTTTGCAGCATGCAATTAAATTGGTATCTTGTTATGGCTTTGTCATCCATATGGGTAAAAAATAGAAGAGAGCCGCTGTCGGGGCGTAGGCGTAAAATTTTTAGTACCCAACTTACTGGACATGTGTCAGCGTTGGGTTGTCTAGAAAAACGTGGTTGCACTTCCCATCTGATCTGTTTTTGACCTTGGAATTAAAATACTGACTTTGTTTCCTTCAACTGAGATGTGTGCCCTGTGGATGGCCAAGACCTCGCTTACCCTAAGCAAACCGTGATATGCGATGGAAAAAATAGTGGAGAAAAAAATACTCTCATAGGGGGATCTGCAAATAAATGGCAATGCTAATATGATCCTTTGTAAAATGGATAAAGTTAAAGGAATTCGCGGATCTGTTGTCGCCTCGCTTTTTATGGAGACCCTGCAAGGCTTTTTTAACAATAAAGGATTGGGTGTTATCTTGGATGCCTCTTAATTTGTGAATATAAGTTAGAGCACTAATGTACAGAGCAGCTGTTATGTACGCTGTGCCTGAAATGGGCAAATGGGCAATAAAATTAAGTAAGTGATCAATAGGAATGGGAAAAACCAATGTTAACCCACAACCGTTCAGAAATTTTTTGAAATTGGTCAAAGCTCCTTGATAGGCTTTATGTGTGTTTGTTGAAATGGAGCCCTAGACGAGCCTGTTAGCTTCAGTTCTTAAATTTCCCAAATATTTTTGGGGAGTGGTGTTGGCCATGGGTCTGCTGTTGGTGCTAGCTGCCGAAATTAGCCCCACTGTGAACGAAAGAGACAATCCGCGATAGAATTTAACTTAGATGGTATGTGTTTTGCTTTTAATAAAATATTGTATTTGAGACATGTGAGAACCAGTTTCCTTACAATTTTCATGACCCTAAGTGATTTTGATGTCGTGGTGTTTATAACCTGCACAACTGCCATGTTATCAATGTAGAACAAACTTTTGGAGTTGACTCAAGAGCTATCTGCACTGTAAAAAGTTATACGAAGGTCATATCTCGAGTTATGCCCTGAGCAAACCAACAACTTGGCCAATGGGCATATGCCCACTTGCCTGCGAAAAATATACCAAATCCACCCGCTTCTCCCCCTGCACTGTCAGTAAAGAGCTGTAAAGTGTCCTTGTTGACCCATGTGCCCTCTGTAATGACTGAAATCCCATTGAAAGACTGGAAAAATGTGAGCCAAACTTGTAGGTCAGCTTTCATTTCCGCAGTCACCCGTGTGTGGTGATGCGGCTTAGTGAGACCAATGGTTGCGTCAGTTATGCGTCGACAAAAAGCCCCACCTGGAGCTATGACTCTACATGCAAAATTCAAAAGCCCTAGTAATGATTGAAGTTGTTTAAGAGTTGCCTTCTTTAATTTCATGACCTCGGGGATCTTTAGTCTAATTTCATGGATTTTTTCTATTGGCAATTTCATGATCATTTCTACAGTATCAATTTCAATGCCTAAAAAAATGACCACTTGGGTTGGTTGTACTGTTTTTTCATTTGCAATTGGGACCCCGAGGTCACTGCACAGCAACAGAAAGGTGTCCAAGATTTTTTTGCTTGAATTGAAATCTTGGCCACAAAAAAGGAAATCATCTGGATAGTGTAGAATCGACAGATTTTGTGCATGAACCTGTGTCAGCCAATGAAGAAAGCTAGCAAATCTGTCCCAGATTGCACAACTAATCTTACAACCAAATGGCAGCACCTTGTCGTAATAGTAAGCATTGTTAAAGAAAAAACCTAACAGATCAAAATCAGTGCTGCTAACTGGTATTAGCCGAAAGGCTTATTTAATGTGTTCATTTGGCTGAAAACGCCATCCAGTACTTTATGTCATTCCTCTCCTTGTTTTGACAGTATTGCTTTAAGTTTTTTATACTCCACATCTAGGCCGGCAATATGGTTTTCTAACTCCCATCTAATTTTTTCATAGGTAGGAAAAATGAAATTTACCAATTCATCTGTATCTTTTTCAATGCCTGTTTATGATACCCATCTGAGATATGGTCTCCTATACATTGCTTACAGAGGTTAACATAACAAACGTCACAGAATTTCTGAACTATAATATCCTTCGAAGGTCACATTGGACAATGTCTTGGGCACTGTCAGGGGGATCCATCTACTTCAAAAAAAGTGTTATTCCATCATCATAATTTATTATATTTTAAGAAAATAACATACAATAAAACACGCGTATAACCAAGTGCCAGGGAACGGCGATTTTACTTCGCTATAAGCGTGTTTTAATGTATTGTAAAATTAATTCCCTTATGAAAACAGACTAGATGTGCAAAACGTTGTACATTTTACATACCTTAGTTTAGAATTAAAAAAATCGTTTTCTATGTATAAAACATCTTTCGAGTTTCAGGGCATATATTTAGAAAATCTGTACCTTCTTCTTAACAAAACATGTAAACCATTGTTCGTGCATACAACAAGAAACTGTTTCTAACCTTATCTTTTTTATAATAACGTTAATCTAAATAAATGTAAACTTTTTTGTAAAGAACTAAATGAGCATGAAAACAGTGTTTACCTTGCTCGATAAAATGGCGCACCCTTATCATCCAGTGTCACATGATCGAGTCAACCTTCGTACTGATTAACTGATAAATTCATCTTCCTAGAAACAATAATTCACTTATAGATATTATATCTGTTTACATTCTAATATTAATTGGTATTAACACAATTTTTATTAAACGAAAAGTAATTCGCAGCACTATTGAGTGGTATTGTGCAAATATCAACGGATTTAGACATTTTAAAAACGATGCATCTATTTTAACAAAATTTGTATGGGTAGGATATATATAAATACTTGTATATAAATTTGATATCAAATTAAGCAGCATTGTAAATGCCATTCCCTATAACACTCAGTGTGGTCCCTTAAGGAGGCCGACGTGGTTTTCTTTTCCGTAAAAACTACAATAGCAAAGCTCTTATTTTTTAACCGTGTATATTTTACCAACTTTAGTGTACATATACCTGCAAAGTTTAAGAAATCTACCATCTGGTTATTTCTAGGGGCCATCACCAAACAAGGGTACTTTTACCAAAGGAATATACGAAAGAGTGTAGGAAAGTTCTATTTTTCCGCACTTCGAAGAAGATAATAATAATAAGAATTTATCATGTCGTCATAAAAGCACAATGACAACGCTTACCTACCGAACAACGAAACAAACATTTAAAAAAATAAAAATTTCTTTAAAAATCAATATATTTCTATCCGCATACTATTAAAAACTGTTACAGTAATACTTTTAATATTGCATGTTACATTTCTTCATTATGATATATGATGGTACTTTGGCATTAAATGACACTCAAATTTTACCTACATAGTAGATTTTGATTTGTCCTGCTGCTTTATACTAAATTCATCTTTTATTAGAATATATTACAAAAAAAAAAAAGAACTCGATATGTATTAATATCGCTGAATATTTTACGTAATTACTAAATCATTCTAAAGATTTCATTAAAACATCAGCTTTTTCTTCTTTAAACATTCAAATCATCAATATCTAAATGCTGACAATTATATGAATCAATTATGATTTGTTATATCATAAGAATATCTATTACGTTTGATTGTTTTTCCCCAACAGAACTTCATTTTTCCTTCAAACATTATTTAGTATTCAGGGACATAACGCTGTGCCAGATTGCTGTGGCAGTGCCACAGTGCCAATTTTCGCACCCGTATAAAATGCAGTTTCTTAAATATTCATATCAACCAAATGAAAGACCACCGACGAGATAGTACATAACCACTTCTGTTTTTAGTGATTCTCACCTGACAGCAATGTTATAGCTAAGATAGCTGCCAACCAACTTTTAATGGAATAATGCAGTTTTTCTGCTTTAGAGCACATATTACAGAAAGACGAAACTTCAGATATATGTAAATTACATGTAACCTCACAACTGCCATTCGTGGGAAAATATGATCGTGCATACACCCAGTCAGAAAAAAAAATTATTCTTTACCAGAAATCGGTGCTTTTTTTTATTTCCATAAGTCAGTATATTCTGTAAGTCAAATTTGTATCTTTTCGCCATTAAAAGAATTTGTTAGATAAAGTTGTCATTTTGTGAATCTTATCAACTCTGTTTTAGTTTGATTGCATTATTTTGTTCATTCATTTATAGTTTTAAAATTCATTTAAGTATGTAACGCTACGTTCCTACTTTCACAATTCGCAGTGCGATTTAAATCGCTTTCTAAATCGTAGAAAAATCGTAGTAATCGCATCAAATCGCACCCGATCTTGAGGTCTGTCTTTGCAATCGTGTTAAGCGTAAAACAATTTTTGACTTTCATATTTTTTTATGATCAACACGATTAGTTTTTTATCGTAATTATTCTTTATCATTGTATCAGATCGTTCTGCGTCGTTTTTAAGTGCAGCACATCGAATTAAGCCGTATATCCCTTATCGTGTTGATATGAATTAGTCTTGGTGAAGGAAAACAGCTGCGATGTGTCTCTATGGTCAGTCGGGCTTAATAGATATATTGTAGGGTCAAATCGTAGCTGAAATCGTGATATCTTTCATCTTGTTCGTGAAAAGATTCGCCATCATTATCATACCCATCATAACAGAGCACATTAGTTCGTGACGTACCGTAAACGAACGAATAAACACGTAGGAGAGCGTACCAAATAATACGTACAGAACGATTAACTTCAGATGTAAAAAAAAAAAGTAAAACGTTACCTTATTGATGCAGTTGGTTGGAAAATGTGCTTGTGCATATACCCAGTAAGGAAAAACTTTGTCCTTGACCAGAAATCGATGCAAGTTTTATTCACCACTGCACATATCAATTATGTCATTATATTCTGTAAGACAAATTTGAATCTTTTTTGCCAATAAAAGCATTTGCTAGTTAAAACTTGTCGAATTATGAAATTTATCAATTCGTTAAAAGTTTGATTGAAGTTGTTAATTAATTTTAAGTGATTCGCAGTTTAAAATTCATTTGGTGTTTAATGTATACTCATTTATTATAGAATTAGTAAGTAGTTAGAATAAAGACCATTGACGTAAGAGAAAATGGTGACAACATCTTTAACTGTCTGAAAAAAAATTTAAGCCTTAGTAAGTTGACTCTACATTTTCATAACCATCAAAATTAAAAACATTTGCATGATCCTAAAACTTGCTGTTTCATACATTGCAATTCACCTACTTTAGTGCACAAAAGACAAGCGTTATAGAGAAGTCCAAATTTGCGGCGTTTTGTACACTGAAAGTAAAACAGAGAGAGTGGTGTTTTTTTCTTTCATCCCAAGAGAAAAAATAGCTTCAGGCGTATATAACCCTACGTCACATGACTTCAAGCAGGAAACATATCCCGAAAAACAGAATTAGAAATAATAGTATTGACTACGACTATCGTTTCGGTATTTTTTGTTATAAATTATTTCGAAATTTTAATATCGATTAACATCCAAAATTTTTCATTAAAGTAGCTTGATCCGATCGTAGAGTCTATTTTCGGACGCCATGTCACAATAACTTTATATTGTATAATATGTATATTGATAGGAAATGCTTTAGCTTTTTAATCATTTAGGCATAAAATTGTCGAACACTTGAAAGGGTTTTGGCCAATCAGAAATGAGGGTATGGGCAAATTACGATTATACTGTATGGAAGTTTGTATTAGTAATTGATGTATATAATTTTGAGATATTTCCAACTAGAACATTTGGGGAACGAAATAAAAATAATAAATATGTGATCACTTTCAGTGCATATAAGCTTGTTTTTTCCCCTAAAACATAAAGACAACATTTTTTATTACTTTCATTAATATCTTCAACACAAAAAGGCCGAATCTATGGTTATAACTTGTTTAAGACTTATGATTCTCAGAGAATATAATTACTATGGTATGGTATTGTGATTTGAATGCTTCACTTTAATTAGCAACCTACAATCCATAAGTGTATCTCTTAGATACCGATAATTCTGACCACACTATTGATTTAATTTACCATACAAATATCTCCACACCTCAGAGCAAATCAAGCACCTACAAGTATGATGCTTTGAACGCTTTTTATTGACATTTTGTGTATTTGATAAGAATTGTAAGGTTTACCTCACTATTGATAATCTATTCATAAGACTCATTAAAACGGAGCTATATTTTATCATTTTATTCATAATGATACATAATAATACTCTGCTTACTTACTCGTTACACAATACATCGCACTGCTTATTCGCTCTTTACTATATAAAATGATACATTAAAATTTGTTCAATCATTATCTTAATTCCTATTAATAAAATCTAGATCTAAATTTTACACCGTTGAATATCCAGACTGCACAATATTTTCAAAGAAATTAAGCATAAACTTTTTTTAACTAAAATGTTTTAGAAATTTGTTGAAAAATTTAACAATCTACACGGTGGTATTTTCAACAGGAGATGCAATGCATTTTTGCCTTGACTAATACAAACCAGCAAAAACGGTAGTACAAATGAAATTTTATACATATAATATAATTAGATCCAGATTTTTCTATTGTTTTATGAAAGCACATGCCTTGCTTATAGTTAAAAAAAGAGCGGAACGAAAAAAAATCAAAACAATGTCTCACCGTCACAGTCATCAACGATGTTATAAAGCTTTGCTCGTTATTTTGTACTTTATGTAATATGTTGTATCGAGGTGATAATTATTTTGCTTGAATTTTTCTTTACCTAAACTAATATAAGTAAGATATTACGGTTTATGATACAATTGGCTAATTTTTGTCGTTTTACTTCGCGTTTCCATAATCTTACGCATCAATGACATTACTTTTGGATCATCTCTTGGATCATCTCTTGTAGGTAGCTGTAATTAAATTTACCTCTTAACTTTAATGTGAATACATTAATCAACATGAAATTTAACCTAAAGCATTATGTCAAAAAAATACCCAAATACCTAAAAATTAGCCTATAATTTAAAATCCAGTACAAGAATTTAAATCATTTAGCTAAAGAAAAATAACTTTGGTGAACATTAATCATAAAAAGCACTGGAGCATAAACGTAAAGAACATATTAAACATATGTAACAGGTCATTCAAATAACAACAATGGCAGAAAACATATCAAATAAAGAGATAGATATAAAGATTGGAAATGTGCAAAGATTAAGTGTCAGAAACTAAGCGAAAACGTCAATAAAATTCTTATAACATTGATATAAAGGGTTAATTCAACTTATTAATTAGATATTTAAAAACTCTTAACACTGCATGTGTGATACAAAATGGTAAAAAAGGATTGTATGTACAGGCCATTTCATCAAAATACGTCTGGTAGGATTAATGTCATTGCCTTCATATCTATGCTTCTCATTAAATGCAGTCCTATTGAATAATGCAAAATTCTATATAATTAGAAACGCAGATGTTTTTCAGTCAGGCTAGTATTTGAAAGACAAATCGTACTTCTTGCAATCGATGTTTTTGAGGATGATCTGTCGTACATCGTTGCGATTCGGCTTTCCATTCGCCAGCAGTGGAAATTCTTTCAAGCTTATGATAACATGTGGGACATACATATATCCAAGCAACTGATTTTCTGCCGTGATTTTGAATTCATTTCGGAGGTAGTTCTGCATACTCTCCATGGAATCCTCACATTGTGGTCGATACATTATGGCAGCAGTTGGAACCAGGTCTCCAGTTTCCATATCCTTTATCGGCATTACAATGGCTTCTATTACATTGCTCTTTGTTTTTATAACATTCTCAATCTCAACGGGGTATATTTTTCGCCCTAAAGTTTGGACAACATCTTGGATCCGCCCTTCTACAATCAAAGCATTATCCTCTGTCAGAAATCCGCCGTCTTCTTGGCAAAACCATCCGTTTTTCATTAAGATTTCTTTTATGCTAATTTCATGATTTAGATATCCAGTAAAATTCATTATTGAACGTACCCATATTTTGCCTCGCTTGCCAACCGGTTGGAGGAATCCGTCCTCATTAGTGATCTTGATCTCTACTCCTGAAACTGGTTGACAGCTAAGGAGTTCGTGCTTTTTCTTTGACGTATCTTCTGCAGTGAACAATCTACACGCAACGTATCCCAATTCTGTTGAGGCATAATCGACTTGATATTCATCACACACTATACCAATACTTTCTAAAATTGAAGAATAAACAACTGTGCCTGACGTGATAATTCTTGGTACTTTCAATGGCATGTTCTTTTTAATTATAAACTCCAGCATGGATGGAACAAAATATGCTCGAGTTGGTTTTTCTCTTGCTATAATCTCACAGGCAATTACAGCTACATCCGCCGTTGAAGTAAAGTGCAATGCATTTGTCTTTTTCACTCGAGTTCCACCACTACTGATTTCCCAATATGGATATCCTCCACTCCAAAAGAAAGGACTGCTATTGTATAGCATCTCTTTTTCCTTATTTGATGGGCATGTTTTGAAAGAGTGATACGCTATCACAACCAAGGCATGATGCGAATGCTTTATTGCTTTTGGCAGACCTGTTGAACCCGAAGTCAGTTGAATAATTGACGCATCCTCTGGATCAATTCTCGGAAGAACTGCTTCGATCTCACGGGTGCACAAATCTTGAACATTGTGTAGTGATGGGAAAGCCTCATGTTGGCTAAACAATATAACTTGTAGTAATTTAGAAACTTCTACGGGATCATTGTTTCCAGAGGTTAAGTTCTTGTGAAGTATGTTTTTGATAATTTGACAGTTCTGCCCACTGTTACCAGGATCAATGATAAGTATCTTTACATTCCCGATTGCATCGAATAATTCTACCATGATTTCTTCTTTTTGTTGGTATGGCAAACACAGTGAGCAACCGCCCGCCATCTGCACTCCTAAATCGGCAATTAACCATTCTGGAACATTTCTACCGCTGAGCCCAATGATGTCACCTCTTTTAACTCCCATCTGGACCAGTGATTTTGCAAACTTCGTTGCCTTTTTATATAAGTCTCCGAAAGTAAGTATAGACCTTGCGCTATCATCGTCAATGAAAATACATAGTTCTACATCTGGAGACTCGTGTGCTTTTCGTTTTAGTAAATCCGGGAAAGTAGTGTATGGGATATCCAAAACAGTATTGCAATATAAGTAGCTATCAGACATTTTTCCGATCGACGACGATAGATCTATATGAAACGAAACAGTACTAGCAGGAGCAGTTGGAGCAAGACTTTTGAAAGAAAACCAGCTGAACCTTATATCAATAAATTTTATAAAAACATGCATGATAACTCATTCATGGCATTGGTTGAAGAATATCCATGATCATGCATACACCTGTTGACTAAACAAATCTTATATTACGTAATCTAGAATGTTTCATTGTAAGATAAAGTAGTTATTTTTCATAAGAGAACGTCGCAGTCTGTAGCATTGCAAGTATCTTGTGACGTGCCAAGCCCAACCAAAAACTTCCCTTATCTCTATTATGATGTAACGTCAAATTACGCTCCCAATAATATAACAATGACGTATAGTACGACTTTATTCCCATCTGCCATGTGTGTTTCCGTTTAAACAAGAATATACAAAGTAAAAAGTTATGATGAAGTTCAGTTTAACTATCAGATTTTTGTATCATCAATGAACGTATTTGATTTATTTAAATAAATATTTTAATATTCGAAAATAAATATATCCAAATAAGATTTAACATTTACGAGGAACATGTAGCTCTACCGTATTGCCATGTTGATTATCTGTTAGTTTATGAATGAATTTTATTTATTCAGTATATTAGGAAATCTCTTGCATTTTTTTTTTTTACCAAAACAAAAAACTGAAAACTGAACTTTTTCAATTTTGTCCCTTATGTTCCATACCTTACCATTTAAATGAACAACTAAAAAAATAGTTTATGTTTTAAGGTAATCATATCAAATTAAGTCAGCACGATAGTTTGTTCAAGAAAAATACCTGAATGAACAGTGTTGAAAATCTATTGCATGTACATATGTATGTGCAATACTACAAGGTCCTAATAAAAAAATAAAAACTTTAAACAATGTTAAAGTCATTGACACAAGAAACGAAACTTTCACTTTTAAAATAATGAGACTGGCTTTTTAGAATGATGGAGTTTTATTGATGAGCAATGTGGCGTCTTAAGACGCATCCAATTTTTTTCGACTGAATTGTCAAATCAATGAACTGAAATAATACTCGTTTAAGTAAATGCATCAAAATTGTCCTATGGATAGCATTAATCTTGAAATTGTAAGGGATTATAAATGTAATTTTTAAAAAACTGTAAATATGAACAAAATTGATAAAGTTTGACGTATTGCTGGCAGTTTAGAGCAGTGTTGGTTATATTAAGACAATTGCCTTTCTAGTAGACGTCGTAGAAAACAAATTTTAAATCAACTCAAAGGTTTTACGCACACTGTCATTCAAACAACCACTAAACATTTATCATCAAATGACAAGAATTGAATTCCAAAACCCAACAAGTAATTCTGTTGAATTACAAACACTATCAAGGTTCGATGGATATCTCATCGAAGCATTTTAAAGAAGGACACACTTTCTAAAATCAAACTCAGTATCGATAGAACCGGATCAATACAACACTGACAAGATGACAGAAATACAAAATAAATTTTAAAGGCGAATAAGTAATCTTTTTTTTACTCCGTGGACATTTATATTAGTTGATGTTTGTACAGACCCTGAAACGTGCTATTACACCAGTTGCACGGTTCGGTTCGGTACGCTTTTTGAACGGTATGGTTCGCTTTATGAACGGAACGTTTCGTTTTGTGAACCGTACGGTTCGCGTTTTGACCGGTACGCTCTGTTAAAAATAGCTGCACGCCTTGTGAACGGTTTGCGCGCTTTATTAATGAGGTAGGCGTGGCCTGAACGCTTTGATTTTTTTAATGTAAATTTTGTTTAGTTTTTGCCCGATTGACTTCAGCAAGGTGGTAAATATGACAAGCATTTTTTTCTCTTTTGATATGATGTATTATTTCAAATTTATTAAAATTAACTTCCATTTGTTCCCCAATTTTTGATACGTCGCGTAAAACGTATGAACATAGTACGCATTGAAAACCCGTGAGCGGAGCGGATGTTAATTTTGATTAGATTGGTATTGACTTTAATCCGATATACCTTTTTTAATTCAGTGATCTGTCGATAATTCTAACAAGCATCTTTATATTTCTATACTAGTATACAAGCCATTAGATATTTCTAATCCATTTAAAATTACTAGGAAAAATCGCCCCGACTTTATTCCGGTGTGTCTTTAGTTTCCTTGATCGTTCATTTGATTTTAGGCCAGTTGTTATTTTGAAAGGCATCTTTCTATTTCTTTATTCATAATTCTTATAATAATTCTTTATTGTGTATTGTGGCCAATCAAATTCCACTGTTGAATAAATAATTTAAAAATACAAGCAAAAATGACACAATTAAAAATGAAATTCAGTTTTAAAATCTTGAAATCACTGTAATCAAATTATTCGACACGGATTTTTATTCATTCAGATATTGAGTCTATGTTCTCCTGCACTTGTTCGTATACAGAGGTCACACCTTACCCGTCATTGCTTCTCTTATCTGTAATAACATCGTGTGTATAGTCAAAATATGACTATATTCCGTTAAACCATACATGTACATTTCACATATTTTTTAAGATATACACAATAAGTCAGTAGCTTTTAATGGCAATATTCATAATTTTGTTCGACAAGCGTCCGCTTTTCACTGTATGCATGTGATTCAGCAGACGTTTTGAATGCTGGCAAACCTTTTTTTAAACCAACTCAGCGCGAATGAACATGTACCATTTACTCGCGTTTGATTGAATCATATTCTTGTACAGTGTACATATAGTTAAGGTTTTCCATGTGTCCAATGGACTGGGTGTGTGAATCGACAGTTTTTATTGACCTTTTGTAATTGTTTATTTATCTATTTATTTATTTTTTGCACGATACATAACATTTACCTATTTCCTTAAAGAGATCAACATATATCGTATTAAGAATTAAAAACGACATCGAGGAAAAGGGACTTTATCGCCAGTACGTGATTTAAAATCACGAAGTCGAAAAAAAAAGATTGTTGAATAATTTATAATAGAAACATTCTCTTAAATGTGAATTTAAAAAAACCCATAAAATTGAAACGTTTTTCATTCGATAATTTCGATAATAAATCCAAAATGAAATATATAAGTTCAGTGATAAAACTTTAATTTAAGCATTACAATTAACACAGAGGTTCTCTCTCTCTCTCTCTCTCTCTCTCTCTCTCTCTCTCTCTCTCTTTGAGAATCACTTCATGTTGTGTAAAGTCGAGTACTATCACAATATTTAAAACATTTCATTAAAAAAATAGAAATAAGCAAAATAGTATTACCACGCATTGTGTGAACATTTATATTTTACAAGTTTTAAGAAATCGGCCGTGAAAGTTTTGTCGAGAACCTAAGAAATGACAAAAGTGTAAGAAAAAGAAATGCACATTAAACGATTTTTCCAACGGTTTTAACAAAAATAACACCACAAAATTCAAGTATATACTACTTAATTCCGCATAAAAATAATCTAGCAAAATATTGAACTTATCTGGTCAGCTATAATCTCCGTCCATCTTCATCGAACGACAATGGTGAATTAAGCCGTATATAAAAGTTGCACGCTTATTGCACGGTACGATACGCTTTTTTGGTCGCTTTGAGGCGGGTCTTGCATTAATTATCACTGCACGCTTTTTGCATGATACGGTTCGTTTTGTGAACGGTACGTTTCTTTTTATGAACGATACCGTTCGTTTTATGAACGGCACGGTTCGCTTTGCGAAAGGTACGGTTCGTTTCTTGCACGGAACGGTACGATTCGTTTTAGAGGTGTAGTAGCACGTTTCAGGGTCTGTAATTTCAATTTATTTCCAGCTAGGGCATTTGGAGAAACAACTAAAAAGATTAATTCTGTGTTTAAATATATGACACATAAGCTGAATTTTAAAAAACATCAACAAAACCTTTTTTATTTGTTTCAAAAATACCGGTAAAATATGAGGTTGTAATTTGTTGAGAGTTGTAATTTGTTCAAAAAGAATTTATGCTACTCTGGTACAGTAATTTGACTTTATCATGCACTTTTATCAACAACCAACAGTCCATACGCGCTTTAGGATACCGATAATTCTGAACACGCGGTTAATTTCAATTTACTGCACGATCAACATCCCTATACCATATAGCAAATCAAGCACTCACAAGTATAGTTCACTTTTCATTGACATAGTGTGTGTATATAAAAAGTGTACCTTATAATTGGAAAGGAAACATTTCGGATATTTTTATACCCTGTGTTAATAGTGTTGATGACCTCGAGTGTATCCAACAATTCTTTTGATGCATTCCTTTGTTTCTTCAATGCATAGCCATTTCCATTGTCGTGAATGTTAGAGGCTTGAGGAATCCAATCAATGTATATATTTTTTCTCTATCCATTGGCTTGGGACAACATGTAGGAAATAAAACGTCAACTTTTGAGGGAGGTTTCCTAAATTCGTTCTTTCTTGATTTGTATCCCATGATTGCAGACACAACATTGGATACCCGCTCCAAGTCCTTCAGAGTAGACATTTTTTCTTTTATCAATGCTTCTATTTGTTTGATCTCTTTTAAACGTTTTATCAAGATGTCCTGGCGATTTTCTCTGATCTTGTTCAGCTCAGTGTTCATTTGGTTGATAACGCCATCAATTTCTTTATGCCATTCATCTCCTTGTTTTGACAGTATTGCCGTAAGTTTTTCATACAATCCATTTAGGCCGGCAATATGGTTTTCTAACTCCCATCTTATTTCTTTATAGGTTGAAAAAATAAAATTTACCATTTCAGCTGTATCTTTTTCAATGCCTGTTTTCTTGGAATTGTAGCTGTCTTCAAGGATTATAAAATCATGACCTTTGGTCTTTTTTGTATATAGAACATATGGCGCAAACAAAAACATTACATGACTTGCATTGCAGTTTGAATGATTTTTTAGTATGTTTTCAAAATGGGAAAAATCGAGGTTGATTTTTGCTTCTGGAAAAGGACTATTGCGTGTTTATGATACCCATCTGAGATATGGTCTCCTATACATTGCTTACAGACGTTAATAAACAAACGTCACAGAATATCTGTACTATGTTATCCTTACAAAGGTCACATTGGACAATGTCACAGTTACGGGGATCCATCTATTTCACAAAAAGTATTATTCCATCATCATTATTTATTATATTTTATGAAATTAACAAATTGTAAAATGAATTCCCTCATAAAAACAGACAAGCTGTGCAAACGTTGTACATTTACATACCTAAGTTTAGGATGACAAAAATCATTTCATTGGTATAAAACATCTTTCGAGTTTTAGGGCATATATTTAGAAAATCCGTGCCTTCTTCTTAACAAAACATGTAAATTATTGTTCGTGCATACAACAATAAACTGTTTCTTACCTTATTTTTTTTAAAATATAATTATAATTTTCTTATCTAAACTTTTTTGTAAAGAACAAAATGAACGTGAAAACAGTGTTTACCTCGCTGAATGAAATGACGGATCCTAATCACCCAGTGTCACATGATCAAGTCAACCTTCGTACCAATCAACTGATAAATTCATCTTTCTAAAAACAATAATTCACTTAAAGATATTATATTTGTTTACATTCTAATATTTATTGGTATAAAGACAATTTTTATTAAACCAAACAGTAACTCGCAGCACTGTTTAGGTGCACTGTGCAAATATCAACGGATTTAGACATTTTTAAAACTATGCATTTATTTTAACAAAATGTGTATGGGAAGTTAATATATATGTCATTATTTGTATATAAATTTGATATCAAATTAAGGTGGTATAGGAAATCTGTCGATATTAATGTGGATTAAAGTATATTATAATTAAAATACCTTCACCGGTTTAGATTTTTCAAATTTTACAATATTTAACCAAAAAATAGCTTATAAAAATATTTGGAAAGATAGTGGGATTCGAACTCATGACTTTCAGATTCGTAGTGAACCCTCTAACCCACTGCGCTACGCTGTTAGGTGACAATATTGGGAAAGAAACTACTTATATAATTACACTTCATTTTCTTGTTTATTTCGATAAACAATACGTCACAACATGGAGGTGTCCCATACCACGTTAAGCAGCATTGTAAATGCCATTCCCTATTACACGTAGTGTAGTCCTTTAAGGAGGCCGATGTGGTTTTCTTTTGCGTCAAAACTACAATACCAAAGCTCTTATTTTTTGACCAAGCGTAATATTCACCAACTTTAGTGTACATATACCTGCAAAAAGTAAGAAATCTATCATCTGGTTATTTTTGGGGGGCCATTACCGAAAAATTTAGGGTACTTTAACTAGAATATACGACAGAGTATAGGAAAGTGCCATTTTTCCGCATTTCGAAGCAGATAATAATAATAAAAATTTATCAAATCGTCTTAAAAGCACAATGACAACGCTTACCTACTTAACAAAGAAAAATTCGTTCAAAAAAAAATAAAATTTTATTTAAAAATCAAAATATGTTTCTGTCTATATACCAAGAAAAACTGTATTTGAATTACAATTTTAAATGATACTCAAATTCTACTTATATAGTAGATTCTGTCTGGTGTTGCTGCTCTATACTAAATTCATATTTTATTAGAATATATTAGTTAGAAAGAGTTAGATATGTATTAATATGACCGTCGCTAAATAGTTTACGTATTTATTAAATCATCTAAAGATTTCATTAAAACATCAGATTTTTTTTTAAATAACTTAAACATTTAAATAATCAATATCGAATTCCTGACAATGATCAGATAATCATATCAATCATATGATTTGTTATATTATAAGAATATTTATAACGTTAGAATTGATTGTTTTCCCCAAAAGAACTTCATTTTTCATTCAAACATTCATTTAGTATTCAGGGAAATAACACTGTGCCCGAATTGCTGTGGCAGTGCCACAGTGCCAATTTTCACACCCGTATAAAATGCAGTTTCTTAAATATCAATATAAACCAAATGAAAGACCACCGCTGAGAAAATACATAACCCCTTTTGTTTTTATTGTGTCTCACCTGAAAACAATGGTATTCATGTAATTAAGAGCTACCAACCAACTGTTAATGGAATAATGCAGTGTTTTCTGCTTTAGAGCACACATTACAGGAAGACGAAACTTCAGATCCATGTAAATAACATGTAACCTCACAACTGTCATTCGTGAACAACAAAAAATGCATTCAGACAGTCAGGAAAAAATTATATTTTTTAACCAGAAATTGGTGATTTTTTAATTCCCTTAAGTCAGTATATTCTGTACGTCAAATTTGACATTTTTCGCCATTAAAAGAATATTTGTTGGTTAAAACTCTATTTGTGAATCTTATCAACTCTGATTAAGTTTGATTGCATATATTTAATCATTTATAATGTTAAAATTTATTTAGGTATGTTACGCTACGTTCCTACTTTCACAATTCGCTGTGCGATTGAAATCGTGATCTAAATCGTAGAGAAATCGTAGTAATTGCATCAAATCGGATCCTATCTTGAGGTCTGTCATGGCATTTGTGTTAAGCGTAAAACATTTTTTTGACTTTCAGTTTTTTTTATGATCAACACGATTAATTTTCAATCGTAATTATTCTTTATCATTGTTTCAGATCGTTCTGCATCGTTTTTAAGCGCAGCAGATCGCATTAAACCGTAAATCCCTTATCGTGTTGATATGAATTAAAAATAAAAAATTTAAACTTAAAAATTTACTAAGTGATATTCTACCAAAACCAGGATGTAATGTGAATGTGGAATTCCTTTTGGTGGGTTGGTAGTACCCGAAGACAGAAGAGTAATTAACATATCTTCTGGGTCAATTCTCGGAAGATCAGCTTCTTTTTCCCGGGAACATAAATCTTGAAAATTGTTTAGAGAAAGAAAATCCTAACTTGAATTAAATAGTGCAATCGGTTGCAATTAAAAATGTTCCTCAGAATCTGCTTCATCAGATGTTAAATGGTGTTTCAGCATGTTTTGGATAGTACTATAGTTCTGTTTTTTAACACCTGAATCAATAATAAGATCATTAAATACAATTGCAAATTAAACGCATTTAATTTAGAAGCCATACAAGCTTGCTATGGAGTGCACTAGGAGCTTGTGTGAGGGATCTGTTCGGTATAACAGTAACCTCGTATCCCGTTGGGTATAACGGGTGGTTTCATTTTGCCTTACTCTGTATAGTGAGTTTACCTGTTCGGTTTAACAGGCAGTAGCCTCGCTAAGGAATCCCCTAGGAGGCAATTACATTGATATCATCGCCGCCTCGCTCAGGGGTACTCTAGGAGTCGATTAGTACATATTGTAACGCCTTGATGTGGATTACCCTAGAAGGCGCGGTGCCGTAACGCCTGTTACCAATTTAGATGTGGGTCATCCAATGATTGTTAAATGCTTGTCTGACATTTATCATTGAAACAATTATTAAAGCTGCGGCCTATATCATTTAAAATACATAGTTTGTTATTTTTCGGGAAGTATTCTATTAAATAGTTTATAACTGTTGCGATTGAATCGAGAAGTTCTACCAAAATTTCTTTTTCAAGTTGATGCGGCGTGTTATAAATAGATCCACTCATTTCAGTTCAAGCGTAGAGAGGTCTGCCCGTTTTGAGTGTCTTAATAAATTGTTTTGTACTACACTGTCTTTTCACATCACGGCAAATGATCTACCCATATACAATGTATTTGTTAATTTTAAAAGTGGAATTTACAAATCCTTTTCAAGTAAATTAAGGATGAGCAATTCATTTTCTTGGTTTCATGAATTGGCGTTCTTGTTGTTCGAGTATACTGATGGCCTTGATCCGTCAAAATGCATGTTAACAGAAATTCAATGTATACAACTTCGCTTAAATGTAACAAGATGGAAATGTAGACCCAGATTTATACCTGAGGCCCTTGTTAGATGCTCAACCAACATTCAAGCTTATCCAACAGTACTATATCAGTACATAAGAATTGTAATTTAATGAACATCTATTAAAATTTAATGTTGGCAAGATATTGAAGTTCAAAAAATGACAAAATTCACGGTAATGTTTTAAAATTTAATGCATAAATAATTTAGTTCACCCTAATAGAAAAGATAATTTGAATTCAGACAGAATATCGTGAAAAATTGTTATACCCTTTTCCATTTGATACCTCTTCTTTATTGCCGCTTTCCTGTCAGGTCCAAACTGGCACTTTTCCCCGTCGTATCCAGTACAACAAACGATGTTTCACTATAGAGAATTTGAATACCTTCCTACCGCCCCATATCATATCAGTACACTTTGTGCTTAATTACGGCGTATGCTAAAAGTAAACGTTTAGTTGTAGTAATGATCGACTCCGCGAACTATAATTGCATTTCAAATTAATTTAATTGTCAATGACCAGCTTCTTAGTTGGTAATTTGCACAAATGCAAGAGAAAGACAATAAGTAGACGTTGCATTACATTTAGCATACTTACTATCATAACTGAAACTTAATCATTTATTTCACCTAAATATTGTAAATTTTGTGACTGATTGAATCATTATTTTCTGTCCCAAGTTTCTGCTTCCACCACTATTAGCTTATTATGTCGATAATCATTGATATCATTGTGTCAAAACTACGTTTAACCATGCACTAAAATAAAAAAAGTCCAGACTGTCTGCTTTGAAACACACTTCTACAACATTTCAATACACAACCAATAAAGCTTTCATAAAAGAATCTTGCAGATTTTGATTTAAAAATGGCTTTATATATATATATATATATATATATATATATATATATATATATATATATATATATATATATATAATTGTGAAACTAAGTAGGTATTATTTGGTAGCTGCAGGAAACAGTAACGACCTTTATCCAAAAACTCTTATTCATGTTCGGTTAAGATAATTAAACAAAAAAATATTACTGAAAATATAAACAAAACATGAAAAAGACAATGACTGTGGTGGAAATTGGATGGATGTCAGCTGATTAAGATTTCAAGGATTTTGTAGGTCTGCATGACCAAACTTGCCTAAAATGTATAAATGTATTAATATCAATGGATTGTGATTTCGGGGAAAGGGTTACTACATTAGGAATCTGTAAATAATAAAATATGATGTATCATTCTCTACTCTTTGTTTTCTTAAAGATGGAGATGAAACGAAACTGAGTTTTCCAGCATGAAAAAAAAAAAAAAACTACACCGACTGACTGCATACTTTTGTGTAGAGAAGCGTTCCATAATTGTATATTAAGCGTAAACAATTGAACATTTTGAGCTTATTGGAAATAACTAGTGTAAGAAAGGGCCACGATTTGTAAACATGTATAAAATTAATGCAATAAATTTCAATATAATACATATATGTATAAGACTGTTGATATTTTGTTGATATTTTATGAAATAACAGTCATTGTTAATTGATGACATCAATTAAAAGGGGTAGCCTAACAATAACTTTTCTACAAATAAGTCGGGTATTTAACTATTATGTGTAGGATTTAATAATACCTAACGTCAATATTGCTAGCTATGAGTTACCGGAAACTACAAGATATTTATTTAAATACCAATTTAAAACGTATTTTGTACGTATACATTCGTTTTATTTTCAATTTTCATTTTACATTTATAATCTGAATTATGAATGTTCACAGTAAATAAATAAAAAAATATTTTACATAATTTGAATTTGTTGTTTTTTTAATATATACAGCAACAATGATACAATTTTAGCATATAGAATTTTTTCATTATATAAAAAAAATAGTAGCTACACATATCTTGTGTGCCGATATATTTATCATAAAAAGGGTGTTATAAATCAAATGACACTTTTAAAAAAATAATGCGTCTAATGTGAATTGGTACAGAACTAAAAACATTGATCAGTTCAAAACTTTTAAAATAAAGTAGTATCGTCTTTTTTCAATATATTACAGAAAGTACTAGTACACGTTTAGAGCAAAACGAACTTAAATCAAATATGACTAAAGAACATAAAACACATTGAAGTCATTTCAATAAATTAAGGTAAGACAGTGTACCAACTTTTAACAAACGGTCGTTCACTTAAGATATTTGATGACCTTAACATTTTCAGTTTTGTACTCGGCAACGAATAAGTTGTCAAGTGTGTCAACAGACAGGCCACACGGTTCATTAATGTCATCAATAAAATGCAAGAACCGGCCATCCTGATTCAGAATGTGGATACTGGGATTGCAAAAATTTGCACTGACTGTTTGTTGTGATACCACGAGGAATAAACGGATTCTCCTTAGATGGATGACCGGTGTAACGGAATCGGAGTTTCCTGGCCTTATTAACAACTACCACTGCACCGGCTGAAGGGTCAGCCACGCATTAATCTGGGTTTCTGTTTTCTGTGATGTATTTTACATAATAATTCCTTGAGTACAGAGGTGTACCGTTCTCTTCATAATGAATTGTTTGTTTCTCAACTGAGCCTGAGTATCGGACAACTCTGTATTGGGTTTGGTCAATATCAATCATCCCTATCAGAAGATCACCGGAGCAGGTGATACACATTTGTGTGGGTAACCATTCTTGTAAAACGATTATTTCCTCTAATTGTTTATTCACCACTTTATATACTTTCGGCAATTTCCTGTCGCTATACAGTAAACACCCGTCATGTGTTACTGCTATATCATTTGGCAGTTCTTCAGAGTTTGTTTTGATTGCATTGATAGGGTTACCTTTAACGTTGAAGCATTTTATTTCGTTAACTTTAGCAGACGCCCAGATTTCTTGTTCGCTGTGAAAGGAAACACTTGTGCGATTTGTATACCCAGTGTTAAACGTGTTGATGACCTCAGGTGTATCCAACAGTCCTCTCGAGGACCCTCTTTGTTTCCTCAACGTGTAGCCATTTTTAATTGTAGTAGAGGTTAGAGGTTTGATGAATCCAACCAATTTTTCAGCTTCTATCCTATCCACTGGTCTCGGACAAAAAGAAGGCACTGTCACTTGAATTTTTGGAGGAAGTTTTCCAAACTCGTTGTTTCTTGATTTGTATTCCATGATCGTAGACACAACATTGGATTCTCTTTCTAAGTCTTCCAAAGTTGATACGTTTTCTTTTATAATAGACTCTATCTGTTTTATCTCTTTTAAATGTTTTTTTCAATATGTCCTGGTGATTTACTTTGATTTCATTTATTTCGTTCTTCATTTGTTTGATAGCTCTATCAATTTCTTTATGCCATTTCTCTCATTGTTTTGACACTATTGTGGTAATTTTTTCATACTCTCCATCTAGGCTGGCAATCTGCCTCTCCAATGCTTTTCTTATTTCTTCATATGTTGGAGAAATTGCATTTTCAATTTCTTCTGTATCTTTTTAAATGTTTTCTTTCTTGGAACTGTAGCTGTCTTCGAGGTCTACTACATTATGATCTTTGTGTGCTTTTAATATAGTAAGAGCATTTGGCGCAAATAGAGAGATTACATGACGTGCATTGCAGTTTGCATGTTTCTTTTGAATTTTTCCTACAAATTGGAAAAATCAGGGTGGATTTTCGTTGCTGGAATGAGACAATTTTATGTTTCTCATATTCATCTGAGATGTGTTCTCCTATACATGGGTTGCAGAGATTGACATGACAAAGGTCACAATAATTCTGTACAACGTTATCATTACAAAGGTCACATCGTACCACGTCCTTGGCACTGAGACGAGGATTCTTATAATTCACAAAAAATGTAATTCAATCATTATTTGTGCATTAAAAAACATTTGCTGTCCATTTATTTTATAATAGTTTTTTTTATCTTAACTATTGTATCGATATTTTAAAAGAAAATATTAAATGATAGACAGTGTCTACCTTGTTGGATAAAATGGCGGATGCTAGTCATGTGGACTATCAAGTCAGCTGACAGAGGGCTTAACATTCCAACATGATAACATATCTTGTAAATTAAATTCTTTATATTTCTTCTACCAACATTATGTTTTTAAAATAAAATATGTTATCCCTTCGTCTCAATCTATCCAGGAATAAAATTCTGTAAAGAATTGTTAACACCTGAGACAGGAAAAAATCATACCTGGAAATCATATTTGTTCCGACTTTCGATTTGTGATGTTTACCATTAAACGTGTTATGCATTGAAAAGTTTTCATGTTGTTTAAAGTACATTAGTTAATTTTCAGACTATTTTAATTCAACAAATAAGACGTGTGAAAATGTATATGCTTATTGATTTAAGTTATTGTTATAATTACTGGAAGGGGGTTTAAGACTTAATATTTACATCCATTAAGTATGATTCCCTCTATTTCTTACGAAAATTGATAGTTTTTTTAATGGGTAAAGACTGGCTATTTAAATTAAAAAACATTCATATTTCATATTTCTATGTTTACGTATCTTAAATGAAGAGAAAAACGCGAGTAAAACTGTAAAATTTTAATTCTGTAGAGCAAAGTTTTTCATCATGCAGAAGATGTTTTGAGTCTTAAGATAAATGCTGACCTTCTAGAAAATGGCATTACAGTCAATTGGCAATTAAAAATGACCAACAAAACAGATTTCACCATTCTCTCAAAGTTTCTTAAATGGAGAAGTTCGAGACAGAGAGAGAATACTGTCAATCAAAATCCACGTGGAACAAATAAACGATATAAGATTAATTCTGTGTGCACGACCCTTAAATTTCCGGAAGCTCATAATTACATTAATTGGGTAACTATGTGAAAGGGATTTTTATGTACTTCAACTGTCATTATCAACTTTATTTCTTATTTCCTAACGATACAACGGGTTAATCTAAAGTTAAACACACGTCTTTTTTTCAGCTGTACTGTCTCTTTAATCTTCAAAATTTCATAGTTGCTTCTGTACACTTCATGGGCCGATTTCGTTGATATACTGTAGAAATAGAAAGTTGTGGCGCACTAGTGTCAGCGCGTGAAATGCAATCAAATTTCTCAACAACCGAATGGAAAAGAATGTTTTAGGCATTAATGAGGTTCCAGCAACAATCAAAAAGCGTCTCTTTATTTCTTTGTAGAATGATAAAGAAAGAGGAGACATTAGTAGAAGAAGTTAATAAGTGAACAGAGGTACAAATGGATACCTTCCGGGAACATTGTACGACAATTAGAACTATTCTTAGTGTCTGTCTTTTCCTGTAAAATCTTTAGAGTAGACAAATCTCTGACATATATATCATCAGAGGCACTAAGTTTTCATGTTTCAAAATTTGCCCCAAATCAACATTCCGTCCAGCTTTATATACAATAGCAAGTCTGCAAAATGATTTAGGCAGCCATGAGAATTATGCTTTTTTCGACATTATTAGGGACAATTTACATCTTGTATAAGGAGACAAGCTGTCCGTATCTTTGTTAAAAATAAAACGTTTAGCCTAAATGTGATGAGGAAAGAGAAGAAATGCATAAAAAGCATTGTGTTTGAAACAGTGCTGGTTCTACATATATCAAACACTGCGTAAAGTTCTGGACATCCCTTTATTTAATATTGTGATTACAGATATAATGAATATATAAAAAATTAATAAATACCCTGAAATGAAATGATAACAATAGTAAGTGATAGGTATAAAATACATTATAGACACAGTAATGTTTTACTCTTATTAAAGGGCAATAACTCTTATATGTAATTATACATGTAATTACACATTTTATCCATACAGATTATAAAATGCTTTACAGCAATATATGAGCTATATACGAGATGTCTTTACATTAGACATACTTTATAATAATAAAGATAAAACACAATCCATACCACTCATATGGGAATGGGCAGTCCCACGCCCTATGAGTGTGTGCTTATAACTTGTAGCTTACACAGCAGAGACAGACGTACTACAAATTATATATATTTTCATAAGTAATACTAAAATACAGATTACTTTAA
>WFKH01003881.1:22225543-22242611 GCA_016163765.1 Magallana hongkongensis | reverse complement strand
ATACAGCTGCATAAATATTTTCGTGACCCTTTGCACTTAAATTTATCATTTTTTTAAAATATTCATATTTTGATTGAAAATAAAAGCTCTGTTAACATCAAGAGCTTTATAAAATAAAGGCATTTTACCTTGATATATCTACAGCATTATATTGACATTATTAAACATTGGGGTCATTATTATCGATTTTAGATAAAGGGATTCAAGGGTAAAATTTTTGCAAAGAAATAGATATGATATGAGTCAAATTTGGCCACATATTTCGCCACTTGATAAAGTGTTTCAGGTACATTAAATTTTTATTTCATTTTTTAGAAGGGTTGATATAGGACACCGGTATGATTTACACCTATTTATTTGCTCTCACTGGCAGTATATGACGTCTGAAGTGACGCTATTTTTATATTTCAATCAAAGTCAGTCAAAAATTGACATTTTCTTATTTTTTCGAATGGGAAATATAGAGCGACGCTTTGAACAAGAAAAAGTTTGTTTGTCCCTTTTTATTCTTGGATAGACACATTTCTGATGAAAATATTTTGTTTGTTGGAGCATGCGCTCGATGTCATCTGAAAGAAAAACTGTTCAAAAACATGTCGTTTTATGCTAAAAAATTGGAAAATGGCGGGAAAAGGTTAACTTTTTGATGTCATATTTCTAAATTGTGAGCATTTGGATCAAAATAAAAATTATGAGACAACTTTTCTTGTATATATGTACAAAGAAAACAAAGAATTAGAACAAAATGATGATGTTCATTTTAGGAGGCCATTTTAGGCCCAAATTATAAATAGTCCTTTTTTGTTTTATTTTTTGTCTTTTATTTTTCACATTTTTCTAGTAGACGGACAGAAAAAACTACTTTCGATTGTCATTTTTTAATCAATCTATTTATTTCAGAGAGAGACAAATGATAGATTGATGGTAGCTGCTATGCACTTTAAAACCCATGATTTGGAATACGCCTTTTGTACACTTCATGATTATAATAGAGACCCTAACAGAATAATGGTACATTCCTGGAATAGTGGAACTAATATTACCGAAAAAGAAACCAATACTGTCTTGATAAAACCTAATGGTAAGGACTGCAGCAGCTCTGGTTACGACGCAGAGAGGGAGTATTTAGACCTTGATCCAACGGAACAAAAGAAACATTAATTTTTCAGGCAATTCACATTAAAACTGTTTAATGATGTCGTAAGTTTCATTTACGCTCTTCAACTTTGTTTATGTTTCATAAATGTTTTAATTAGTTGATGATTTTATGAATAGCCTAACTTACGTCTCAAAGATATCTTGCTCACAAAATGTTTGTTCTATTGCTGGTAACAGATGCAAAAGTCTGAATATTCACTGATTGTTATGTGATTGGGATGTTTCATCTGAAATATATTTATGTATTATGCATAATTTGACTTTCATTTTGTGACATTTTTCTGACAAGGGACTGTCCGTCTCGACAAAATTAAAAGACATCACGGAGAAAGAGCAACTTGCCGTTGACATTTTTGCAGCTGTTTTCGAATTCTTCAGAAAAAGTTTGCAAAGAAAATTAAAAAGCAGACATTTCGAGGGCTTCACTTACTTGGTCATTGCTTTGCCAGTTATCTGGGATCTAAGAGCAAAACAGTTCATTAAGATGGCAGCAGAAAAAGTTTGTATACACTTGAATTCTTTTACATGATAACTGTGAACTTACTCTTAAGGTTTACCTTTACCTTTTGAAAAAATATTTTTTACGAAATTCAATATCTGAAATTTAAAAAAGTCATAAAACGCAAAATAACAATATAATAAACACATATCTTTTTTGATATCCGGGATTTGTTTATTTGCAGAAGATATGCAATGATGAAATGTGGATTTATATTGAAACAGAAAAACTAATCTTATTTATTTCATTATTTTTTTTTCTCTTAATATTTATTTCTAGCAATAAAATTCCATATGGAAAGTTACGAAGTGTTTCCAGTTATCTAGTATCATTTTAAACATTCTGCGTTAGTATAATTTCTTTATAACTTTAGACAACTAACTTGCACGCAATAAGTAATTCGGAATAAATTAAGTTAAAACTTTTATGTTTTAAATAATATTTTGAAATATAAAATCAATAAAGATGACAATTTTCTCTATATTCTTCTCTCCAGATCGTTAAAGTTGAACACCACTAATAAATTGGTACCGTCACACAGGTATATGAATCCATCGATTTTGTTATACCCAATTGCTTATCTGAACCTCATGGCCGACGTGTAGTATTCCGAGGGTTGTCTTAGATTTTGCGATTATATTCCTTGGGGTTTTTTCTGTTTGTATATAATGCTTTCACCTGTATATTTGTTGTTACTTTTATTTTGGCTTGGTATTATTGCGCGTATAATTTGATAATTTCATCGCGACCGAGCAACAAGACGATGTGAGATGTACGTATACACAGGTGAGACCTGCTCATCGAAATACTTTGAACTGGTAAGAGGTCTACGGCTTATATAGGGGTTGTAGAGATAGCGGAGATGAAAGAGAAATATGGCGGACAATGCCTTTTACGACTAGTGTTCAGCTTTAATTTATATGCAATAATTTCAAAATTAAGAAAACCTTGCTTAAGGTGTACAATTTTGACGGATTTACGATAAACATTCCGAGTTCACTATCTTGAATAGTATAATAAAAGCAACCCAAAGGAGGGATTCAATGTACAATAGCCAGTTTTTCGTTTCTTTTAGTGCAATTTTCGTGACGTCTTTAAATTTGCTTCAAAGTATTGAGATCACCTAGCTGTATTAAGACGTTTTTACTCGTTTGTTATAGGTTGTTGCTTATATATCTATTCTTTATTTCACTTAAAGGATATGAAATCAAGACTTTTAAATTTTAATCTTTCATTTTTCATTTATAAAATTGTTTACTTGGGCATTTTGAATGATTGACCAACTTTGAATGTTAGAAGTCAAGTTACAATCAAGATACAGAGGTCAGAATTCATTGTTATGTAAACAAATCTCGAGACTTGTTATTATTTACAAATTGTGTACAGTAAAGAAATTATTATATCTGTGACAAAATGACTCATGGCAAACAAGATAGACTGATTCAGTGTCAAATTGATAAATGTCATATTTAGTCCATATATCTATGTTGCATTGGGAATGTTTATTAAAAAATTTTTGGTAAAGGTCACTACCATTTTTACTATATATAATGATGCAATTTTTAAATTAAAAAATTATACATTTTTCACCTGAAAACTATCAAGCAAATGTCGAATATCAAGGTCACAAATTTTAACATTGTGTATCATTGAACAATGACAAAAACATTGCAATGAAACTGAAAATTAAGTAGACTTACTTGTTTAAGTCACCAGATCACTTTTCAGTAAATGCATATGAGAGCAGCAGCTTAACGTTTAACTAGTTTGAAAAAGATAACTAACTCGATATAGTAAAAAAAATTAACAAGGCATTATAGTTACATCTTTTATAATTCAAGGCTAGATTCAAAGCCTCTCATTTTTTATTGCTCCTGGAACCAAAATACTACCATAAAATCCCAGTAGAAATCGACACACAGATAGACGGAGCCAAACAGACTGCATCTCTTTCTCAAGGCGCGAAGTATTTGGTTCTTGGTCTTGGAGGTATGGCTTAATTTAAAGGGTACCTGCAAATTCAGTTAATTTTGATTACAAATAAACTCTTTTCTTTATAACAAATGTTTTTAGGGTTCCATGTATAACAAACTATAAGGTCGGTATTTACAATTTACATGTATATTGTAAATTTAATTACCCTTACATGACGATTTTACAGAATCATTTGATAAGGCAATATAAGGTATATAGGAATATACACATGTTCCTTCACTGTTGTTTTTTACAGTACGATGGAAAAGGGTCTAGAGCTTTTATATCTAAACACCTTATGGTCTAAAGGGACCCCTATTGATTTTGAGTTCAAAAAGTCAAGGGTCAATGTAAGAAATTTCTATATTCTGTCTTAAAGCTTTTGAATTGAAATTTGATATCATTACTTCTAATGGGCTAAAGAAACCCATATTGATTTTAGGGTCAAAAGGTTAATTGTTGTAGACAAAATGTCAGAAATACAAACCTGTCACCCCCACCTCCCCATTAGTGCTTTGCTTTACACCCTTTAATAAATAAATTAATTCATATATTATTGTGTCCTAATTTATTTCATCAGTTATATGATTAAAAAGAATATGTTTATCAATAAAAATTGACTTAAATTCATTCACAAATCTGAATCATTGGTTAACCACCATTAAGAATGAGTTAACAAAAAACATAAGCATAATTTTGTTCTAAAAGAACACAATCATAGAAGTTTTCAAATAAATTAAAAATAACTTTTGCTCTACGTAAGCTCTCAATTATTCCATTAAGCTATCTATGTAAAACTGACACCCCCTTATAATTATATCTGGTTTAGTGTATATTGAATATTGAAATTGTTTTTCCGTGTGTCTTTTCAGGAAATACAATATGTATAACTGCTCATGAAGTGATGGCAGATGCACGACTGAAATTCCTACATCGAGCTTACAGGAGTTCTTGTGGAGGAAATAGTGTGAATGATGAAATATTGTCATTCTTCAAACGAGAAAACCCAGGAGAGAACATTAACTTGATGGACAATATTGAAATTCAAAAGTGCTCATATGATCCCAAAAGAACTAGGAGCACCATCACGTTTATGCTACCAGTCAATTTGTTAAATGCATACAAAGAATTTAAGTGCAACTTCGAGGAGGTTTTAAGAAAAAACAATATTTAAAGAGGATGTGCAAATAAAGCGATGCAAGTTGACCATTACCAAAAACTTTTTTACGACTTTTTTCCAGCCATTCCTTGACAATATGGTTGGAATGATTAAAGATATCCTGACCGATCCAAGCCTGAAAGACGTATCCACTTTACTGGCAGTAGGTGGGTGTGCTGAGTCTCCTTTTATCAGAGAAACATTGCAGTCTTCGTTTCCAAATGAAAATGTCCTTTTACCAATTGACCCAAGCCTTGCTGTACTAAAGGGAGCATCTATGGATTTGAACCAGAAATCATTTGATCTAGTTTTGATAATATACATATGGAATAGCCAAGCTTTTTTTTAGCGACATAAAATTGTCGGAGTGAATCAAAGATCTAATTTTCATCAGATTGTATGAAACAAGCACTGATCAGACCTTTATGATTTCCAATACGATTATTAATGTCTACTTTATAAAATGCAAATGAACTTCAAAAGTAAATGTATATGCGACGTCTATACTCTGGAACACGAGTCAATACTCAGCCTATAGATAATTCGTTTGTAAATTAGGAAAAACGCTGGAATACACTAGGAATGAACAAGTGGTCTGTTAAAAATACATCAACACTAAAAGGCTAATTTTTATTTTATTATTATTATTTTTTAATTTTATATTGAACGTGTACGTAGGTTTTATTTTCTAAATAAAGCGTTGTAATTTTGTCAGGCTTCATATTCACATACCGGGTATGTATGTTGTATAGGGATAAAGCACAACGAAGATCAGAGAAAGATGATGGTGTAAGAAAATTTATAAGATAATACAAATAAATGATCGCTGCAATATTAATACGAAGCTAGGAAATAGTGTCATAAACTTAAATTGATTTGCTAGTATACATATTTAAATAACAAAGTAATAAAATCAGAATCCTAGCAAATAATGAGAAAAGAAAACTCCTAATCGGACTTCCTCTTCAATGTCACTTAATTATGGATTGATTGGCACATGTTGTGACATTCATTAGTGAAAATAGACCTGCAATTTATCGCTTTGGTGATATTCAAGATCTAAAAAGAATATACTATATTTTATATTAAATTGTTTGTGTCTAAAATGTCAACTTAAAACAACACATCCATCAAATAATGAGCACTCGATTCAAAATATAGCCGTTATCGTAGAACAATATTAATGGAGCGTTTGAATATGTACTAAGCGACCCCGTTTGATAGCGGCTCTGCTATCGATCGATTACCTGAGGTTCGGACTTTTTATTTAAATAGAGATAGGGGTACACTTTGAAATAAGAAACTAAATTGATTCATGTTTACGAAGTAAAAAATACTTTTCAATGGCTATTTGTGGAAATACTTCAAATTATCTTTACGCACTGTATCATACCAAGACCCTATTTCATAAATTCCTAAATGTGCCCACCCCTCCTCCCTTCCATTGAAAATGGACGACACTGCTTAAACTATTTAATCGTCAAGTTCATTAGTAGGGAGGGAATTAAAATGAAATTTTTACCAACTTTGCTTCAATAACGTATCGAAAACTTTAAGGCGTTTTGATTTTTTTTTCGTTTTCTTTATAAAAAAATTCACCCTTCATTTAACTCCCTGAAAAAAGGACCGGCCCGTTTTTCTTCATATTAAATGAAAGATCTATATGTGACCCATAACTTTTGTAATACATATTATAACAAATTATTATCCAGGTAAAAGGGAATGTACTTAAAAATTAAGCAAGTTTTTCAATCTAAATTTCGATACCTTCAATGTTATCCTTATAATTTAAATACTTTAAAAGTAGTCCATTGCAGCTTTTCAATGTATCTATACTTCCATACCTGCCAATTTTCTTAATTTTTCAGTCATCGTTACAGATATTTAATATTTAATTAGGACAAAAGTGTTTATTAATTTTTTTTAGAAGTTTGGTAAAATACCGTGTACTTACACCTGGTAATATATTGTTTTAATATTTTTACACATAACACAAATTGAATGTTATGTTTTGGAGCTTAATATCTCGCTTACAAAAATCTTGCAATAAATGGCGCACAACACTTCCGTTATCTTTGGAATGATCAGCATTATTTCCTTGCCCATCATGTGGAAATACTAAATACAAAAATTCTTTTTCAGACAATATACTTCTATTGTCGTCGTTTTGAAAGTTTTGGTGTATTTTGAATACAGAAGCTAAAAGTCTCTAATGTGATTTGTTAAATACATACGAAGAAGAATTTGAGTGCTTTTCGAAAAATAATTGTTAACATTAAGCTTTTTTCTGGATAGCAAAAGGTCCTCTTACGGAGTAGTTATCTTCGTTGTTCTTTCATAATTTTTAAACAAACTTGCATGCAAAGTGTTCGTTTTGGATAAAGGTGGTTATGACAAGTGTAGAGGTGGACATACTTGCCTATCATCTAATGTTTTCCCCCATTAAACTATGTTAATACGTACCGATAGTGCGCCAATTTGTGATCAAGTTTATTTACCAAATATAAAATATTCATTATTCACTTTGGCAGACCACGTGATACGCGAATGATTAGTTCCACGGAAAAATGGCGGAGTGAAGTATCGCTTCGAGGGAAATTTAAACTGTAAGTACTACTTTCTTCAATGTTTTACATCATTTTACCCTCGACAAAGTATGTTACTTTTGACTAAATATACGTTGATTTTCCAATGGTATGGAAATTTGGAGCCTATAGCAGGAACATTCATGCACAATCTCTGACTCGGTCAACAGTGCTCCGGATAGTATCCACGGATTTATGTAATTTACAATCAATCAGCAATTAGAGATATTTCAAATAATATTGCGATGTAGAAGCACAACTAGTTGTGTTTCTTCATCGCAATATTATCTGAAATATCTTTAATCGCTGATGTTCGCACATTATATATTGGAACTGAATATTGTTCCTTTACCTTCTGTATCAATCTATTAACTGAATTTTAGAAACTCTTCATCATACAAAAGGGAATTGTTAATTTTCCATAATCTTTTACTTTCTTAAAATCATTAAATTTTAAAAAAAGAGTAATAATAGAGTGATCAGATCTGTATTTAGGTTCTATAGAGCTTAATGTAACACTTGACAGAAGACTTTCAGATATCCAAAAAAATCTAGTCTACTTTGTTGATATCGTTTTTGATATCCCCCAAACCTTGGTATTCCTCTTATGCACGTATTCTGTTCACATTCTTTTGATGAGTGAACAGCTTGTCTCCATATAAATTTGAACTGCTTTTAGAATCGAAAAAGTTATTTTCAATTTTTGTTTACACTACTAGGAAGGATTTTTTAAACAATAATTCGTGTATATATACCGGTATGACCAAAACATCATGATTCTCGGTTGTTGCTTTTTTTGTAGATTGTTTTAGCTGCTTGCAGCATATCACACATTTTTTACAATTACATTTTATATAAACATTAGCTTATCAAAAATCCATAACTGCAAGGTTCTTTTTTCAAATCACGCTAAGTTTAATGTAATGCAACGGAAATTTACCATAAAACGAATTGAAATAATAATTTTTTTTATCCTCTTTCGCTACAAAATTGCTACGACGGTCCTTTGAAACGTAATCAAGAAAATTCAGTCCGTAGACTTTGAAAAAAAAGCTTTCAATACGTCATTAAGCGTACAACCCTTTGTTCAGTACATTAGAATCGTAATTCAAATATTTTTGGACTGATAAAATTATAAAGCGGTGTATATAGTGAGTTTATTTAGTGCACTCTTGTATAAAATGACAAATGATGTTTTTAACCAGAAAAAATCTTCAAAAACAGTGAACTATGTTTTAAAAGAATTAATAATTTAGTTCAAACAAATTGATCACTCAAACAGACAAACGTAACAAATGTACCCAGAAATAAGTGTTTTAAATTGAAAAGGTCATTACTAGTCGGTTAGACACAAAGAAATGATAAAATCAGATCCTTTTGCTGATGTGTTATATACAAAAACTACAAAATGTAGTAAGGATGCTTGATAGATGTTGGGAAAAGATAGGATTTGCATGAATTTTTCTCAAATGCATGCAATTATATCAATAGATTAGTCTCAATTTATTATTAATACGTGTGAATCACAAAACTTATTTAACTATAAGTTAAATTCCAAATAGACACCATGCATAAATATCATATTGGATAATCTAGACACTAATGTAATGTGCATGCATTATGTTGGACAATCCAGTCACAGACATGTACATCTATTATTTTGATAATATGTAAACAAACATCAAGGAAATGCATGATCTACGTCATATACATGTATTATTTTGGATGTCCAGGATATTCTGTAGACAGACTTTATGAAGGCAAGCTTTACAGGAACATCATGTACATGTATTATAATGGGCAATCTATATATAGACACAGACATCCCGTACATCATGATATTCGACAATCTGTACACAAACATCAAATACATGTACATGCATGATATCTGTCAATCGTTTTACAAACGTCATATACAGTAATATGGTTATTTAAAACTACAATCTGTGCACACACGTTTTACACATTATTATAACGGACAATCTGTACGAAAGTATTATGTGCATGTATTATGTAGGACAATCTATACTCTTACTCCTTGTACATGTATTTTATTGGAAATTCTGTTGACAGTTGTCATGTGAGTACAACAGTATGATTTGCACAATCTGAACACCTTTGATATTCGCATGTATGATATTGATCAATATATAGGTACATATTTGTATATACATATATTAGACTGGTCAATAGGAACACATTCGTCAGAAACATATATTAGACTGGTCAATAGGTACACATTCGTCATATACATATATTACACTGGTCAATAGGTACACATTCGTCATATATATATAATATCAATACATAGGTCATTAGTACACCGACGCTATGATATTGATCAATCGGTACACGGACGCCAGCGGGTTACAGTTAAATATCGATATCTCGAACTTGGGGGGGGGGGGCCTCAACAAAACTTCGAGATATCCGGGGGTTCGAGATATCAGAAGTGGCTTTCCAATTCTAATTCCGTGATGTTCTTATATCAACACGTGTTTTAGTACCGGTATATACTGAACTTTTATATAACTCATAAACGAATAATCAACCAGTTGATTAAATATTTTTTGTTTGTGTGTTTTTATTTGTGAAAAATAATCAGTATTTGTAAAAGCAATCAAATCATAAAATCAATATTCCGGTAATAATACGACTTCACATCCTCTTCACTATCGACGTTCAGAACTTGGAAGAAGCACTTGCAATGTAACGTTTGAAATTTATCACATATGAAACGAAAAATACGAATTTGATAATTAAAAAAACCCCACCGATAATCAAGAATTAGAATTCACATATTTTAATTTCATTTTTGTTTGTGAACTAACGTATCCTATATTAACTCATTACGCTCAAAGCTTTAGTACACCGTATTGGAAACAACCCGTGTACGATGAACCGGAAGTCACTTTACACGCTGCGTGTTCAATACCTGGACTGCTTCTTTTAATTCAAATAAGTTTTCTTTTAAATCTTCGTATTCCAATCATGCTTCATTTTTATTGGAGCGTACATGAAAAAAAAATAATTAACTCAATTCCGTAATTAATCGTTTTTATAAAATTGGCAGTTATCAATGCTAGGTCGATTCTCCGTACACATTGTGTTTTATTAAACACATTGTATCGGTAATCGTGGCTGTGTTTTGATTTGAATTTTATAAAAAGGTACTAAATGTAAAAACACAAGCTACCATCCTAATTAACTTACATCGTGCAGTGTGATATACCACTAGTTTTGAAATGTGTGAAAATTGCCGCGGGCAGATATGTGTGAAGTAATGACACCAATTATGTTCAACTGACCGGGAAAATGGCTCCACTTCGAGATAAACCAGGTAAAATTAGGGCTTCGGCCTTTTCAAACACTTCGACATAAGCGGGGTATTCGAGATATCAGGAGTTTTTTAAAATCATTTATATAGAGAAAACGGCCGGGACCGTCGGAAGACTTCGACATAAGCGGGGTATTCGAGATATCCCATGTTCGAGATACCGATATTTACCTGTATATTAATGTTTTCTGCAATGACCGCTACCTTCATAGCCCGCATTAATCATCAAAGAAAGCGTTTTATTGTTTATATTTACACCTTTCTTTTAACAAATTATTGAATTAATCATAAAAAGTAGGTAAAAGTAAATGAATTATTGTAAATTTACATCAGTACCTTAGATATAAGAAATAGTCAAGTCGTCTTATTTGGGATGTGAGTCTGACATTATAATTATTTCGTCCAGCCCTTGATTTTTCCTAGATTGCTGAAGGTTTTGACCAATGAATAAACTGGTTAGAACTAGATTTTGTAGATTTCAGTCCCGTCAGTTTCTATAGAGCTATGAATAACAATCGGTTTTCATAAGAAATAGAGAAAATGCTCGGTAGATGTAAATATATATAGGACAATCTGTATACAAACATCGTGTGCATATATCATAGAGAAAATGCTCGGTAGATGTAAATATATATAGGACAATCTGTATTCAAACATCGTGTGCATATATCATATATGACAATTAGACGCCATGTAAATTATAAACAATCTGTTGACAGACTTCATGCATATGTTACAGTATTATATTTGACAATCTATACACAGACGGCATGTACGTATATTATATTGGACAACCTGCTGGTAAACATTATTTTTCAATGTTTTTGTTGTGCATTTGATTATGCTTTTAAAAATATTCTTCAAGGTTCTTCAAGTTAGCTTTTCTGATCACCTCTTGTCCGTCGTCCGACCGTCTGTCCGTCAATCCGTCTGTCTGTAAACTTTCACATTTTTTACTTCTTCTCTAGAACCAATGGACCAAATTTAACAAAATCATCCATATGTGTAGGGAATTCCAAATTGTTAATAAAAAGAACGAAACACTTTTCAAAAGGGCGATAATCACGAAACAGTGAAAATAGGGTCTGTGTCTTTAAATATCTTCTCAAGAACCACTGCACCAGAAATGCCAATATTAATTACAAAGCTTGACGTATATAGAATGAAGATTTTACATTGTTAAAACCGTGACCCCAACCCCATTACTGGTGCCCCAACTTTGGTTTGTTTACTAATAAGCTTTAATTCTTTCTTTTTTTGGGGGGGGGGGGGGGGATAAATAATGTTCTGTTAGAACGTTTCATTTTACTCCTATTACCCCTTCCTGTAAGTTTAAAATAAATTAAATCATTGAGGTCAAACATGTTCACACATCTCGATCACTTCTTGAATGAATATTGTCTAAAACATTAACTTATGTATTTTGAATTACATAAAAACTCAATGCATGTTTGAAGGTAAATAACTGTTCACAACTATAACAAAACGAAAGTCGGGACAAATAGGTTTTGTTCAGGTATGATCTATTCCTGTCTCGGGTGTCAACAAGTCTTAAAACTTAATTATTTTATTTCTCTTTATGTTGAGATAAAGGGATAAATTATTTTAATTCCTAAAAACATAATATCGGAATAGGAAACGTAATGATTATTGCAAACGATGTTTAATGAATGTTAACCCCTCTATCAGCTGACACGGTAGCCCAGGTGATCAGGATTCACCATTTTATTCAACAAGGTAAACACTGTCTTTCATTTATTTTCTTTTAAAGCATCTATACAATAGTTAAGATAACAAAAGTATATCAAAATAAATGGTCAGCAAACATTTTATTGACGCACAAACATTGATTGTATTACACTGTTTTGTTAATTAGATGGATCCCCGTCACAGTGCCCAGGACGTGGTACGATGTGACCTCTGTAAGGATAACAAAGTACAGAGCTATTGTGACTTCTGTCATGTCAATATATATCAGATGAATATGACAAACATAAAATAGTCACCTTTCAGCAGAAACAATCTAACTTGATTTTTCCAAGTTGTAAGAAACATTCAAAAGAAACATGCAAACTGCAATGCCAGTCATGTAATATCTCCATTTGCGCCAAATGTTCTATCTCAAAAGAACACAAAGATCATAAATAGGTGTAAAAAGTGTATATTATATCAACTCTTTTTAAAAATAACATCACAATTTAATGCATCGAAAACACCTTAAAAAATGACAAATTGTGAGGCCAAATTTGACTGAAATCATGTATATAGTTCTTTGCTGTGATTGTCGTTTGTCGATTTACTTTATTTTGACAGAAGATAAAAATCCGTCATTTCCGGTCTAAATCAGAAGTGATTTCAATTTTTCGAAAATTTAAGGTGGAATAACACGTCATTGCTTTTGTTGCAACTTACTGAATTCAATGTTTTATATATTAATTTTTTATCCTCAAACTGCAATTTTTTCGCTTATTTGACATATATACAGTTTATTTATCATTATATCTTTCATAATCAAATAATGTACTGTTAATTTGAGTGACTTTTTCCAGGTGTGTTATTCCACCTTAAACGTATTTGGAATTTGTTTTGTTAAGTCATCCTTGGATTCATTAAAATTTTTATTTATTCTTAATCCTTAGAACTATTCGGATTTTGCTAAGTCGTACCAAGAATCATTCGTATTTTTTCTTTTTGTTCGAATTACAGTTGGTTGTTGGCAACCAACAGTTAATTTATATGATACACTGGATGAAATATCTGGTTTCAGCACTGCGGAAACCCTTTGGAAACTTTGCGGAAACTTAAGGTTACTTTAAGTTTACGACAGGTTTCAGCACGGAAACTTCAAGTTTCATTAAGTTTCCGCAGTGCTGAAACTTAGGCTGTCCACGAATCCAAATGGTTTCCGCAACGGAAACTTACTGAAACTTGAAGTTTCTGCATAGTTTCAACCTCCATATACGATTGGGATACATATTGTTTACAAAGGGTTTCCGCAATGGAAACTTGCTGAAACATGAAGTTTCTGCATAGTTTCAACCTCCATATACGATTGGGATACATATTGTTTACAAAGGGTTTCCGCAACTGAAACTTACTGAAACTTAATTTTTTTTTTTTTTTTTTTGCTTTCACAAAAACTCAGCAAGGTTTCTACTATATGTAAAGACAACACAATTTCAAACAGTTCCAAATTTATTTTGTTCACAAAACTGAAATTTTTCCCAATAATAAATAAAATACAGCCAAGATACAATAATGGAGAAACATCCATATGGCAATTCCCTTATCAGGGTCTTTCATTTAATCAAAGGACTGAAGGCCTGAGAGGCGCATCGCATTGAAGGTAGCTAAAAACATCACCACAAGCATTTTTATGGCGGCATGAGACAACTGAGTGTTTGACTATCTTCCTTGATGAGTGGTTAAAGTATCAGGCTTGTAAACCACAAATGCAAAGTTCGAATGTGGCTGAGGTTTTTGACCATACTTCAGTATTGTCTGATTATTAATCACTCTTTCAATAAATAATGCATATTTTTCACTTATTTGAATTAAATACCCTTTTTATGCACCATGCCAATTATGCAAGGTAGCTCCGCAAGGTGGCGCGCTTTTCCTTATTCAGTTGGACATCGTCTTATTCGTTTTATCAAGTGAAAAAATTCGAAATCTGTTCCTAGCTATAGGAAGACAGCCACTTACTCTCATTTTAATATAAATATTTTATATACGAAATTATTACATTTGTTTACCTCCGATATTCAAACAACGTCACCGCTTTTAAATTAAAGTACGAACTGTTGTTATGCAAATTATCTCATCGGTTGACTGATCCTCTGTCTCTATCATACGTACATCGCATTGCAGGCTCATCTGCGTATTAATCTTTGTTTTGTTCTTTCATTGATGTTGATGTTTTTTCAATGTGTAAAGGAGATATCTGTTGTAATGATTTGTTGATATTTTTAAAACGTACACTGAATATATGTTTCTGATTGAAAATACGTAACAATCAGAACGGCACTATATATTTATTGGCGCACTGATACTTGAGTTCGATGACGCCGCTTGTATATAAGCCGAGAGAAGTGAGCCGACAGCAATGAGGCTACATCGCTGATAGCGATGCGCCTCAAAAAATGATAAAATTGCACAACAAAAAAACATCCAATAAAAATTTGTACATTTGTACTTGCTTTCTTCTGGATCAAATGCATATCAAATTTCCCTTTAAAAATATGAATGCAATTTACAAAATAACTGCATGTACATAAATAAACAAAAAAAAAAATTCATTGTTACATGAACATGATACACTTGTCTTAATTTGTTTTGAACTACAATGAATATGTACACCATCAAATATTTTTAAAAAGGCTAAAGTTTCGATCTTTTGTAAAAAAAAAACATAAACTACCAGATAGTAATTGACTATAGAGGTATGACCCAGATTTGATTTGAATATGTATGTCCATAAATTCCAAAATGAGGTCAAAGTGACCTACATTCGAGTTGGGATAAACCTTTTCTTTGTTAGTTATATAATCTAATGTCTTACATTAGAACAGGATTTGACAGCATTTATTAGATAATCCATAAAGTCCAAAGTGAACTTCTCAGTTCCCCCCATGATGTATCAACTGATCAGATTTGAATGTCATAAGCCTATCAGTATTTATGAGATGACCCAGAGGGAGATATGAAAAGCTTGTGGGCCGATGAAAAGCTAAACAGTGGAGCAGTCTGTCAAATCATGTTCAAAAATATGATGTACACATTTAAAATAATTATGCAACACACTTCATTCCTGATGAATATTGTTCTTTACACACGGTTTACCTTCCTACCTTTCACTATTTTACCTACATTGACATTTTTAAATCCAAGTAATATATACATTGTTTATATATGTCAAGTGTTACTACATGTACATGTACTTGCTTTTTGTAGCATGAATGTATAAAATACAAACTGTCACACAGATCATTCACTTTACAATTCTCATCAATACCAGTATTTTACTTATGTTATAAAAGCTAATTCCAATATTAGTTACCGGTACATAACACAGATAAAAAAAAATCCATATGGAAACAACTTTCCATGCAAGTACTTTTGTTATATAAAAATTGTAATACATGGGGTATATGTTGTCTTTATATATTTTCATATCCGACATAATTGAATAGTGTTTGGTGTATTTGATCATTTCTTTGACACATGCATTCATCTCCTACTGCAGTGTTTTTACATGTATTTAAGATTGGTTTCATAATTTTTCATATATTGCTGCATATAAGAAATAAGTTATCAATAAATGTTTAAACAAAGAAAATGAAAGAAAACAAAATGTACTTAACACTTAGATATATATATATATCTGATTTAGGAATGAATTTATATTATGATTTTTCAGACAACGGTTGGTTAGTATAAATAGATATGTCTTTTCAGTTCTCTATTTAAAAAGTACACATCATACTGGCAAAATAAAAATAACATTCGGGGTTGTGTTTGGATTGTGAAAAAATATATGAATCAACTACTAGGTATCAACAACATCATTAACAATGCATGTATATTATCAACCTGGAGGTGGAAGGATAAAATTATGTAACCTGGAGTCTAATATTTTATGCAATATTTGCAAATATAACAAATTATTTAAGAAAATGAAAATTAATATCAAGGTCTAATCAATCATTTGATAAGTCAAAACCATGTGATTTTCTAAGATTTTAGCTTACAGACAGGCATTGTAATATACTGGTATTTGATCATATAAAAAAGTTCTTTTATAGTTTATAAGTTTTTTGAAATGGGAATACTTTACAGCTACAAAGTCTTGTTCTGCAGACTGAGGTTTAGTCAGGTTGTAGAGATGTGTCCATTAGAATCAATAAGGAGTGTCCTTGGCTGTTGTTGATGAAACCTGAGTCGTAGTTAAAGGAAATAGGCCTTTTGGGGGGAATTTTCGAGCATTCTCCAGGCTTGTGAAGCACTCGCATAGGATCACATCGACATGGTTACAGCAGACTTAGTAGTTCTGGACAGTGGTAGCATTAAAATTCTTCTTCTTGCGATGAACTTGTTCCTTTCACTGGGCTGTACTTTATGTCTGTTCTTTTTATCCTAAACAAGAATAATAAAGTTTCATTTAGATTTTTAAACAATAAAAATTCAGTCTAACATGCAATAAAAGCATAAAATTTATTCTGAATATAGAAGCTAGCATTTGGTCTAAAATGCTTCATTTTATGTTTGAAACTAGGTTATTTTCATTTTGATTCAATAATTGTTTGTTGAACAATGGAAGAACTAATCAACAATAAGTGTGTTTCACCACCACCACC
>WFKH01003881.1:22208291-22222189 GCA_016163765.1 Magallana hongkongensis | reverse complement strand
GGGGGGGAGGGGGGAGGGACAGTTATATCTTGTGTCTTTTTTGTCAGAGAAAAAGACAAAGGGTGTGTAAGTGTCACTTAGTGTGTTTGTTCAAGTCAGTTGAGGAATCCACAATGCAGTTAATGAGGTGTGACCACCCTAACGTCTAGATAACAAGTTAAAATAGCCCAAACAAGGATCTATTAAATTAGAACAATTACAAGCTCTAAACACAATTTATTCAAATCATAAAGCAAGGTTCCCCCATAGTTCTATGCGCATTGCCAATATTATTCTAATTATAAAATTATAAAACTCGTATTTTCAAAAGTTTAATAGAAATCAGTTTTTATTGTGATGGTTACAGGTGCAAGGTCAAGATTTTATCTATATAAACTCATAAACTTAAAAAAAAACCTCATTTACATAACTTAACAGACTGAAGTCTCTATATTGCTTGTAATTTGACATTTGAATACGCAGTAGAAATTATAAAACGTTTTCATATTAAGATTAAAATTCTTAAATACTATCATTTATAATGAAAAAACCTTTCTCTAAATCTATATCAACTTGAAGAGTTGATCTACAATACAATCAGAAGAGGTATCATTCAAAATCTATTGAAAAACAACAACATTGAAGTAGTCGATTATTAATCGATTACATGTTATAAAGTAATCGAATACAATCGATTACAGGAAAAAAATGAGTGTGATCGAATAATAATCGATTACACAAAATTACCCTATGTAATCGGTTATTAATCGATTACATTTTTAAGTAATCGTGCCCATGCCTTCAAGAGAATCCATTGTGTTAGGCGGTGCTATGAACCCAAGAGACATTTTGTTGTTAAAACTGTGATTATTATATAAATGATTTGTTGCTATATCCTGTTAATAATCAATCAGAACAATTATTTTTGCTAGGAAATATGTACATATATATTTTCCATGTATCCAATTTGCAAAACCCAAAGGCAAGCTTTGCTGATATCGTGCCATGTTATACCGGTATTCTACAGAATGTTGCCATAAGATTCTACATTTATGTACAGAAACTGTATACAAAGTATACCAGTTTAATATAATGGTTAATATATATGTAGTTTATGCTACATGCTTAACTTTACCTTTTGAATACCAATGTGCAATTTGGAAGTGATGATTTCCAAGGATTTTTGTTTTGTTGTTCTTCAGTTAATTGTTGAATGAATTCTAGTCATTCCTTTGGATTAACTGTGATATACATTACACATTGAAGTTACGTATTAATTTTGATATTTTAATCTCTTAAATGTGTAGTAATTTAATTAATATATAATTCTGGTATACTGTGTGTAATTGAAAAAAATCTTTTGCAAATTAATTTATTTCATTTATAGGAGATGGGCAATTTAGAAATGTAATTTAAGGACCCAACACATATTTTTGGACTTTGATAAAGTTATATGGCATAAAACATCGGGGTATATATTGTTTATTTAGTGTATTTTCGTATAAAAAGGCAAATTTGTGTCTAACGGGGAAAAATCTTCAAATGCAATGAACTACATTACATAAGATTTTTTAATTTAACTATAGATTGGACCAATCCACACTTTGCAAAAGTTGTTTCCCTTGGCAAGGTTAACTCAAAGGTCAAACGGAAAACCATATTTGGGCGTCCTATGATAAAATCTCTTTGAATTTTATTTATTCCTTTGTTGTGTGGTTTTTCCCATCCTGTCAAATGACAAAGTTACTAACCTCGAAAGTCCAAAGGTTACTGTGAAAAATCTATGGGGTTTTCCCCAAAGATGGCGATCAAGGGACATAACTTTTTGTAAAGTGTGGATTGGTCTATTGATCACTCAAATAGTCAAACTAAACATTGCACCCAGAAATATGTGCTAAAAATTTAGAAGGCCCTTACTAGTTGGTTAGACACAAAGAAATGATAAAATCAAACAAGATCCTTCTGTTGATGTGTTGTCTACAAAAACCACAAAATGTAGTTAGGATGTTTGGTAGATGATAGGAAAAGATTTGCATACATATTTCACAAATGTGACACACATTCTACACACATCTTTTATTAACAATTGTGATATTTGTCAATATTTACATTTTGTGTATATATCCCCTTATGTTTGCAATTGAAATCTGTGACGTTCAATTTTAAATAACAAACGTCAAATCTGATCAAGGCGTATCCAAGTATAAACGTCATCACGCGTTTTGAATAGATTCATTATTGTAAGATTCAATGAAACCTTTAAATCTATCTTATTTGATATGTTCTTTTGAAAAAATAATCGCCAAATTATATCTCTTTGATGTCAAAGAAGACATTTCCCGTCAAAGTTTCTTTCAATATATTTATAGCCGCGGAATGGCACTAAATAACATGTTTAATGGCTGTTCCATCTATAATAAATTCATATCTCTGACAAAGAGTGTTTATAATGACTTTAAAGCGACGATAAAAAAAATTAATACAAGTGAAGATCAAACCAAATTTAAATATAAGCGTTCAATGCTTATTTTTGGATATCGTCAGTCCTATAACACACCAGGCCGTGCAGACAAATTATCATACCGCGCTAACGCGCAGTATTCAATTTGTCTGCATGACCTGGGGTGTGTGATAGGACCGATGATATCCAAAAATAAGCATCCAATGCTTAATTATTTCCTATGTAGCTTGTTACACGAGTTTTGATTGGCCTTTAATTCGGTCTTCGGTCTCAAGGTGTATGGAATATAACCCGATGTAAATCCCCGCACACCCTTGATTGAACCTGGATAACTAATAATATATAGGTACATATTTGTCGTATACATATATATGTTTTATGCTGGTCAATAGGTACATATTTGCCATATTCATATACAATATTGGTCCATAGGTCAAAAGTACACAGACACCACGTACATGTATGACATTGATTATTCGGTCAAAGACGCCATGTAAATTCATCATATATAATATATTTACATTTGCCGAGTATTTTCTCCTCTAATTCTTAAGAAAACAGATTGTGATTCATAGCTTTATAGAAACTGACAAACCTGAAATCAACATGATCCAGTTCTAACCAGTTTATCGAATGATTGAGTCCTTCAGCAACCTAAGAAAAATCACAGACTGCACGAAATAATCATGATGATGTCAGACTCAATTTCCCATAGAAGACGATTTGGCTGTTTCTTTTATCTAAACGTACTGACAAACATAATTCAATAATTTTTTTAAAGAAAGATGTAAATACAAACAATATCAATCAATATTAAAATGCTTTCTTTGATAATGCATGCGGTTTATGATGGTAGCGATTATTGCATAAAAATTAACAAATCCGTCACCGCGGGTTATGTATTTTTTTTTGTAATGATATCTCGCATGAATCACAAAGAATTTTGAGTATTTTATTGTTTGAATAAATTGTACGTATTTTATTGGACAATATATACACAGACAGCTTGTAATGTATATAGGAGAATTTTTCAATATATTTGTTGTGATTTTTTGATTTTTTAAACATACTTTAAATAAAAGTCATTTTTTTTTTAATTCTACGGATGCTCTATGAAGTCATCAAATATCAACAGTATGACAAAATTCCTGTATATTTATGCCTACCCCTTCAATTATTTCATGGAAATTACTTTATGTATAAAACAATATTGTAGTTTAGACTATGACATATGACAGATCCTGCATGGGTTTGAGTAATACTTAAATGGTAAAATGGTATACTTTGGGGGGGGGGGGGGGGGGGAGTGGGGGTGGGAGTGGGAATATAATGTTTTGAATAGTGCTAAAATGTTTCATTGAAGTCATACACCCCCTTACAGTAATTTTAAAATAATTCAAATCAATGAGCTCAAACCTGCAAACATGTTCACAAATTTATTTTTCGAATGAATTTAGTTAAACACTAATATATATTGAAACATACTAGTATAAAAACAAAAATGCATATATGTGTAAATGTAAATAACTGTTTACCACTATCACAAAACGAAAGTAGGGATATATAGGTTTATCCAGGTTTGATCTATTTCTGTCTCAGGTGTCAAAAAGTCTTTTTAGAATTTTAATACTGTTTACATTGAAATGAAGGGATAACAGGTTTTAATGTACATAGTATTAGTGGAGGAAACAGGAATTTTACAAGATAAGTTAAGTTGGAATGTTGAGTCCTATGTCACCTGACACGATAGCCAGGGTGATTAGGATCCGCCATTTTGTCCCACAAGGTAAATATTGTCTTTCATTTATTTTCTTTTTAAACATCTGTATATTAGTAAAGATAAAAAACTATATCAAAATAAATTGTAAGCAAAAGGTTTTTGATGCACAAATAATGATTATATTACACTCTTTTGTAAATTAGATGGATCCTCGTCTCAGTGCCCAGGACGTGGTACGATGTGACCTTTGTAAGGATAACGTTGTCCAAAACTACTGTGACCTCTGTCATGTTAAACTCTGTAAGCCATGTATAGGAGAACACATCTCAGATGAATATGACAAACATAAAATTGTTCCATTACAGCAGCGAAAATCCACCCTGATTTTTCCAATTTGTAAGAAACATTCGAAAGAAACATGCAAACTGCAATGCCAGTCATGTAACATTTTCATTTGCGTCAAATGCTCTATCTCAAAAGAACACAAAGACCATATCTTCGTAGACCTTGAAGACAGTTATAATTCAAAGAAAGCAAACATTGAAAAAGATACGGGAGAAATTGAAAATGTCATTTTTCCAACATATGAAGAAATAAGGAAAGCGTTAGAGAGCCAGATTGCCAGCCTAGACGGAGAGTATGAGAAAATTACAACTATAATGTCCAAACAAGGAGAGGAATGGCATAAAGAAATTGATAGAGCTATCAAACAAATGAAGACCGAAATAAATGAGATCAAAGTAAATCACCGGGACATCTTGACAAAACATTTAAAAGAGATAAAACAGATAGAGTCTATGATAAAAGAAAACTTATCAACTTTGAAAGACCTACAGAGGGAATCCAATGTTGTGTCTACAATCATGGAATACAAATCAAGAAACAACGAATTTGGTAAACTTCCTCCAAAAATTCATGTGACAGTGCCTACATTTTGTCCGAGGCAAGTGGATAGAATAGAAGCTGAAAAATTGATTGGATTCATCAAACCTCTAACCTCTACTACAGATGAAAATGGCTACACGTTGAAGAAACAAAAGAGGTCCTCCAGAGAACTGTTGGATACACCCAAAGTCATCAACTCGTTTAACACTGGGTATACAAATCTCCGAAATGTTTACTTTTACAGCGAACAAGAAATCTGGACGTCTGCTGAAGTTAACGATATAAAATGCTTCAACGTTAAAGGAAACTCTATAAATGCAATTAAAACAAAATCTGGAGAATGGCCAAATGATATAGCAGTAACACATGACGGATGTTTACTGTATAGCGACTGGGAATTGCGGACAGTAAATAAAGTGGTGAATGGGCATATATATGAAATAATTATTTTACAAGAATGGTCACCCGGAGAAATGTGTATCACCTCCTCTGGTGATCTTCTGATAGGATTGCATGATGATGACCAAACTCAATGCAAAGTTGTCCGATACTCTGGGTCAATTGAGAAACAAACAATTCAATTTGAAGAGGACGGTAAACCTTTGTACTCTGGGGATTATAAAATTAAATGCATTACAGAAAACCGAAACCTAGATATATGCGTGGCTGACCGTGCAGCTGAGGTAGTGGTGGTTGTTAATCAGGCCGGGAAACTCCGATATCGTTACACCGGCCATTCCACAAAGTCAAAGAATAAACCGTTTTTTCCTCGTGGCATCACAACAAACAGTCAGAGTCAGATCTTAATAGCAGACGGTGGCAACCTCTGTATCCACATTCTGGATCAGGATGGACATTTTTTGCGTGATATTGATAACATAATGATGGATTACCCTAGCGGTATGTGTGTTGATACACTTGACAACTTGTTTGTTGCCGAGTACAACGTTGGTGATGTGAAGGTCATCAAATACCTCAAGTGAACCACAGTGTATAAATAGTTCGTAATCTGTCACACCTCAATTTATGGGAACTAAATTCAATGTACTTTATTTTCTCCAGTTCTTGTCTGATTTATGTTCGCTTTATATTTAAATTAATTCATGTTATATAGTGAAACTTATGCAACTTTAACCTTATGTATAAAGAAGTATTTAACAGTTCAAGGCTTTGTTTCTGTTTTGTTTTGTGCTAATTCACAGGAAATCTCATATTCACTTTATAACATGTATAAAGCTGCTTGGTCATTTTCATCAAATGTTATATACGTTGTAAAACGATGATTTTGTTAAGTATATATTTAATAATGGGCAACGCAGTAAATTTAGAGATCTGAAAAGCAATATTACTTTGAGAAAAATGATTTACAAAATAAAACGTTACGTATTAGGCTAACGCGTGGTTTCGCCCGATATAAAGAGTTTTTCCGATATAGAGGCGGGTATTATATTGTATTACAACTATGACATTTGCTTAAAAAAACGTAAGTTAGCTTTCAAAAATGTTTTAGGAAACTAAAAATAAACATAGGTACATTTTTCCCAAATCTTTCTGAAGTCTGATTGTTCTTACAATCGATGCATAACATGCTGTTTGAATTAACCCATGCCATCGGAGGACGAAACCAAACACATCCCTATAATTGACACACTCTGGACGTATGAAAATTAAGGGGTTTTTTGTATAACCAAACATAATTGTTTTTCTTTACTTCAAATGTTCACATCTTTGAAAAGAGACCGATTCTGCTGATATACATAGGTGAAAGGCTATAAATCTTTGAGATATTTAATATGTATTGAAATTAATTGAAATTATAATATTAAAACATCAAACGAAGCAGATTTTAAACTGTCATTTGTTGTGTTATAACCGTCTTTACGATATTAATTATTATTAATACTCTATATTATTACATGTATCTTACCATAATGCTCTTAAGTATTATTTTTGATTCCTTAAAAAGAATCTAATAACAAACAAGTAGTTTCAATAATCAATCAGGTAATAATAGTGCAAGTTGTTGTTTCCAAGGGTGACAGCATATACAAATTTAGGCTGGGGGGGGGGGGGGTACGTATGTGAATTATATTTAATTTAAAAAAAAACATGTGGATTTTGTGTGTCTAAATCTTCTCCTTCATCCATTTTTTTTTCTTCTAGAAACAGAACTTCGATCATGATGATAATTGATTGCGCCTATTTGAAAAGGTCCTTATGGCTTTTTGTTTAAAACAGAGAAATCACGTCATAAAGATATGACGTTACAAAGAGAAACTAACGTGGACTTTATATATCCCAGTAAACTTGAAATAAAGGATACCACAGAGTCCGAATCATTTGTTTCATAGTTAAATATTTTACTAAAAAAGACATTAATGGAAACCTAAGAACAAATTTTATGATAAACGTGATGACTTCAATTTTTCTAACGTCAATTTTTATTAGTTCTGTAGCAATATACCTTCATCACCTGCATATGGATTTTTTTTCTCTCATTTGATTCAATACGCAGGGGCATGCTCTTCGTATGAATAATTTCTAAAATGAGGCAAGCTACCGACAAACAAGTTGATAAAACAAGATTATCAACAGTCTCGATTGAAGTCATCATTCCTTAAGTTCTACGGTCGATACAACGACCTTGTCAGCAAATACAATCTTCCGCTAGGTCGAATGCTGACCTACGTTTTTCATACTTATTGTTAGGTCATTATTAATCATCGAATTGTCTACGGATTTTTCCGTTTTCCCGATTAAGACAAAGAGTACAAGGCGGGTGTGACCGGTCAGCAGAGGATGCTGACTCCTCCATGGCACCTGATCCTACTTCTAATTTTTGTAGAGATCCATGTTTGCTCTGCACCCATTTTGTATTTTTCCTTTGGACTTTTGATTTTGGAACAATGTTCGTTATCACCACATTTTATTTTTCATATACTTAATAAAATATCTTAATGGTATTAATCATTTCTTTTATTTAAAAACTACAAAATTTGGTGCATGTAGTATTTTAGCCCAAACATAATTGCAAGTTGAAGTTCCGATCACCATTGCATTGTTGCAAATTTTATTAATTTTAAAAGCAAGATTAGACTAGCTCATGTCGATCTTCTCCTGTGGTCGGTCAGTAATGTATACCGGCACAAAAGCAGTAATATTTTATTGATGCTTTATAAAACAAAGAGAAAAATAAGGTAAACATCCATTTACTTAAATAAATATTACTTCCCAACTCCTAATTAGTACGATTTTATTCATCTGGGAGAAATAACCTCTAATTGACATGGGATATATAGTTGTTAATATTAAAAATTTTTTTTATCAGTGAATCATTTTATTCAGTTATTAGCAGCTCTTAAACAATAACCTACTCATTGTATTTTTCGATAGATACATTAACCTTCAAAAATGCATTCCGGTGTTATACTATGATAGTATGTTTTTAGATAATGCTTTGAAACATTGAAAAAATATTAAATGACAAATAGTTGATATATTGCTTTTTTGAGCAGTCCGTGGCATTTGCACCATGAGCGCTAAAATAATTGTCTAAGGGCATATACAGGTATTTCTGTTCACAATATGTCAATTCATTGTAATTACATGTATACAAATTTTAAATCATTACATTAGATATATTCAGTAGTGAATTATATTTACGGTTCGATGTAATTACATTTTACGTGTATCTAATTTTATTCTATTATAATTATTTGTTCCAGAAACTTGATAATCTCTTTCGCGAGCAATTTCGACCTGATCCAAATACATCCAGTGGACTGTCGCATGGCAACAAAAGTACAGACACTAGTAGTTATGATGATGATGATGATGATGATGATGATGATGATGAAATAGATACCAACCAAGTTGTCAACCACAGAGTATCACAACTCCTAGAAAATCAATGTGATATGAATAATAATTTACCAGACGAGGAAAATACAGACGAAAATCCTGGTACAGAGGAAGACTTAAATAGTTTCAAATGCAACTGTTTAAATAACTGTTTTGAAAACTTCAAAGCAACAAAAATCAGGGATAATATTTATAGACTCAGAGAAATGACGAAAGATGAGAAGGAAATGAATTAAACATATAGGAAACAAGAAAATAACATCAAAAGGCAAAGAAAATAAGAGGTTAAGATACGATTTTTCATTTCAAGGACAAAGTATTTGTTGACCAGCTTTTCTAGTTATCATGACTGTATTGAAAAAGTACTGAAGAATATCAATAGGCATTTGAATGACATAGGAGCTGTTCCCAGCAAACATCGGAATACAGGTAAAAAGCCCCATCATGCACTGAAATGCAAGAACATTAAAATGCAATAACTTTTATTCTCAATCATGCTGCAGAAGCAGGCATGCCACAACCTGAAGCCCAAAGAGGAAGCGATGGAATCCCTCCTATCTTCCTACCATTGTCAGACACAAAGAAGGGTATTCATATTGATTAACTGTTATTTAATACATTTGCATACCCGCGCCGATGATGCATACTACAATTTTATAGTAAAAATCCCAAACATAACTTCTAAACAAATGTTGACACTACTGTTACCTTCCTCCATTTATATAAAATCCGATAAATAGTCTTTATTTACAGGTGATTTATTTTTATTAAGCATAACGATTTTGTTGTAATTGTGGGATGATTGGATTTCCGCTACCTTTTATGTAAACAGACTTGAAAGATGATTTGATTAATATAATATGTATTACTATTCTCGACACAATTTGAGTTTAAACACTTGTTTAATAAAATCATATATGCATATCGTAACAATAAGTAGACAATAGAAAAATTACTGTTTTAATTTGTTATTATTTCTAATCATTTTATGGCGATAAATTGAAAGATAAGACGCTTTGTTATTGATTCGTCTTACACAAAAATGTTATCTTTTTCTGAGCTTATGTTACATTAAAGGTATTTCTAAACGTAACAGATTCAGATTTAAAATGTAGAAGTTGCTATTAGAACATTAGTAGTTAGAAAAACATGCGTAATAGTTTGTATAAAAAAGAAGACGATTTCATGAAGTTATAATGTTAACCCTACCGAAACTAGTCAATGAATCAGATATTTTCCTAACTTAGTCTCCCGGTAAATTAAATAACTGCTCGACAAGAAATGTTTGAACTTATCTCAACAGCGATATGTTGATTTGAATATTTTTTTTCGGACATACATTGCGTGTCATCTTTTTGGTTGTCGAAAAAAGCAATGCCTGTCCAAAAATGATAGGGAAGTAGTGTAATTGTAAGACCAGAAAGAGTACGGTTGTGATTATTGTGTTAGACACCCGCACGTTAGTCAAATGTGTGTTGTGTTTGGCTAACTGTGGTGGAAGTGTGTAAGTAGTGGAGTGTGTGATGGCAGTCTGTGTTGAATTTCTGCACTTTAGTATCGATTTTGGGAACAGAATTACGTCGGACTGTCTTTGCTGGAACTTTCGCACGCTGTCAAGTTGTTATCACAATCGTATTGCCTCTGAGAATGTTCCATGCAAAAACACCTGTTAGGAAAGAGACATGATATCTGATATCAATAGATATTACATTTTAACAGCCAATTCTCTATTTTCTCTTCCACTACTGTATTTGGTTGGGAATTAACATATTTATATTAAAATTGATCTAATTAAGTGTTGACGTATTTGTAAAAAAAAAAATACCTCGATAAATATAATATTAATGAGCCATGATGATTTCTCTAAGCCATTGATAGTTGATATAAATAGTCTATGTTTCTAAGTACATTTTAAAATGTATATTGATTATTCATGGAGAAAAGGTGCATGCCTTTTAAGTTATTTAAAGTTCGTGTATTCGTCTCTTGGTTTACACTATCGATTTAAAGTTTTTTTTCAAAGAAATGGAATCTGAATAAATTAACGTTTAAATGCCACACGCAGGCCTCTTTCAAAAGATATTGAAGTCTACTGACAAACTGAAAGGCCACTGTCGGCAATATCTGGATACTGTTTATCACAGAACATTTGCGTTTTGGCGGACTTCGTGATAGTAAAACGTCAGTAAACCCAACAAGGTAAACACACGCCATTTTTGTTGTTTTTAACTCATTTCTAGCAAAAGTACATTTAATATATTTTGGTGAATAAGACTTAGATGAAGATTGACAATTAGATATTTAGGTTTAAAGAATTTTTACCTGGTAGTTTATGTTTTGCTTAAACAATAACAGTTGAATTTTGAAATATATATCCTTCCAGCTTTTAAATAGATGTATCAACGTAGCTTTATCCAAAACGCCTGTGACGTTTGTAAGTCAAAAACAGTTCTAGACTACTGTGTCTTTTGTAATGTGGACCTCTGCAAGCCATGTATAGGGGAACATATCTCAGATGAATATGACAAACATAAAATAGTACCCATCGAGCTATGCCGATCCTCTTTGATTTATCCAAATTGCTCAACACATTCCAACAAAACTTGTGAATTACAATGCCAACAGTGTAACATAGTTATTTGTAGTAAATGTCGTGCATCCAAGGAGCATAAAGGTCATGATATTTTTGTTCTTGAAGAATGCTACAAAAAGAAAAAACATGATATCCGAAAATATATTGAAGAAATAAAGCAAGTTTTTTCTCCAACATATGAAGAAATAAGAAAGGAAGTAGACGACCATATTTCCATCCTGGATGAAGAATATGATAAATTAACAGCAATTGTTTCCAAACAAGGAGAAAAATGGCATATGGAAATTAATAGCTTTGTCATCAAAACAAAAAATGAAATAATCGAGAATAAATTAAAACACCGATCAATGTTAGAGACACATTTAAATGACATCAAGCAAATAGAATGGCAGATACAAGAAAGCTTATCTACCTTAAATGAACTTGAAAATTCCAATATTGTTTCTGCTGTCATTGAATACAGGTCCAGAAATACAGATTTCAGTGATCTTCCCTCAAAACTTAATGTGTCTTTTCCTACGTTTTGTTCAGAGGTAATAGGCATCAAACATATTGGATCGCTTGAGCCAGTATCATTCACATCAGATAAAAACGGATACAAATTGAAGAAAGAGATAGAAACACCCCAAGTCATTAATGTGGTGAAAACTGGAAATGATCAGCTCCGCAGTGTTTCATTTCACAATGAAGAAGGAGTCTGGTTAAGTACAACAGATTGTACCATAATATGTTTTAACAGCTGTGGAAGAAAGATAAAGACATTGCGACAAAATCAGGAGAAATGCCTTGTGATATAACTGTGACATGTGATGGAGATTTGTTGTATTGTGACTGGACACAAAAGACTGTGAATAAAATAGCAAATGGACAGATAATACAAATAATTAGATTAGAAAAATGGAAACCTTCTAACATATGTGCCATCTCCCCTCGTAATATCCTGGTAGTTATGCGCAATGATGAAAACACACAGTCCAAAGTTGTTCGTTTCTCTGGAAATGAAGAGAAACAAACCATTCAATTTGATGAAAATGGTAGACCTCTGTATTCTGGGAACCATAAGATTAAATATATTGCTGTAAACAAAAACAAAAACATATGCGTGGCTGACTGGGAAGCTGGTGCAATAGTTGTGGTTAAACAGAACGGGAAACTCCGATTCCGATACACAGGCCATCCATTGAAGCCAAACGTACATCCCTTTTTACCCTCAGGTATCACAACAAATAGCCAAGGTCATATTCTTACAGCCGACTATAACAACCACTGTATCCACATCCTGGCCCAAGATGGACAATTCTTGCGTTACATCAAAATCGTGAAAAATCCGTACGGTTTGTGTGTTGATAATCATGACAATTTAATGGTCGCAGAGCACTACACTGGTGATGTGAAGGTTATAAAATACCTTAAATAGATATCATAGACTGTCTTTGAATAATTATGTTACGTATTATGTAACCTTTTTGATTATTTATAACTTTCAATATTTAGAACCATCTTGTTATGTTAATGTTTTGCATAGTTTTAATTTTACGGAATAAAAGGTACTTAATGATTTTAGTTTTTACATAAAAGAATCAATTTTCTTTATTAAAATAAAAACAAAATATTTTTTAGGTTTTCATTGTTATGTATTGTTAGAAATAATTTAAAAATATATTTTTTTGTAGTTTATAATTTATTACCTTAACTTTCACAAAGAAGGGGCCACAATATATATCTTAAAACTTTAGAATGATAAGATTTTGTGGGGGCTACATATACATGGATTTCCTCACCAACAATCCGACATTCACGATAACTTAAGAAGGGTATTTAATTTAGTGATCATGAATGAATTAAATGTAAGAACTGACTTCTATGTAAACCTGTGAATAATTGACAAACCACGAAAATGTGCTTACTGTTTTTAAATGATTCCACAATACGAGTTACTATATGATTGATTAATTACTAGCTCTCTGATTGGCTCATATCCAACTATCTAGAAAATACAGAACGTTATATTCACCTGCACGTGACAAAGAAGGTTAATATAGCATTTGATTTTCTCTACATTGGACTAAAAATAGGTCATCCAATAAAATATCGCGTTTCTCAATTTGTTTGACTATGGTTTTAAACTTAAATCTTCGCTTGATAACACTCACTTTGATATGTCTGTATGAATTCGTCGCTGAATCATATGATAAAAATAATTATTGCTGTTTTTTCGATGAATACGATGATTTAGCTACCCTCGAAGTACAATATTGTACGTCTCGGATAGCTAAATCATCGTATTGACCCCCAGAACAGCAAAATTGTATAGTAGTGAACGATGCATTTTATTTCTAATACATAGTAGAATTCTCTTATTACATAACATTTATTATATAGGCAGTTGGTGGGAATAT
>WFKH01003881.1:22166672-22208191 GCA_016163765.1 Magallana hongkongensis | reverse complement strand
TATATATATATATAAAATGAGTTTTCAAAGGTTATGAAATCATTAGGCAGTCTCGGTTTTCGACCCATTTCATCTCTATGTCGTCCATGAAACGGAACCAGCTCAAAGGTTTTAATTGTTTGTTTTTTGTTTTTGCTTATTTTTTGTTTTTATTCTATGTATTTTATTCTTTTGTTCTAAGGAAGGGAATGAATGAGTGAAAATAGAGTGTATATTTAAAACATCTTCAACTCAAGAAACACTGCAGCAGAATTACCAAGCGTCAAACTTTTGAAGTTGGTGCATCTTACAATCTTTTGATATCTTTACTCAAAAACAGGTCACAGCCACCTACTTTTCACTTTTTTTCATTATTCATTGTCCAAGTTTGTTATCTCTAATACGTTGAGACCTAGGTTAACCAGATTGGTCTGCTGATGTTTTTCAGAACTAAGGAAATTATGTCATCATGCAATTCCATTATATTGTGAAGTTAAAACATTTTAACGAGTTTTACAACTTAAAAATTTAGAAAGAGAAACAAAAACTGTTGTTCTTGTTTTTTAATCAGTGTGTAGATTGACGTCTTAATTTTAAAGTGTTCAATGTTGAATCTAATTTCTAGCATACCAAAAAAATTACGCCATTAAATATCAATTAAAGTATATGGAGGATAAGTCGAGGAATATTGTATAAAAGGGGGATGCCCGGGCATACTGTATATATGTGGAACAAAATGTTAACTTTTCTTAAACTGACTTATTTGTAAAAGACCAAAACTGTTGCTAAAAGATAAAAAATCTAGGTATAGAGGGTTTTGTATGCAAATTGCGCTTACAATTACAGAAGAAATCGTTTTTAATCATCTAGAACTATACAGCTGCAAAATTAACTTTTTAGATTTAAAAACCTTTAAAAGTATAAAAGGAGAACACTGGTGTCTACTCTAAAACCATTGTTAAGACAATGGTTAAACCTTTCACATTCAATTTGTAACTTTCTCTCAAAACAGAGTACTCTATTCCTTAACAAATAGATCTCATGCCAACTGTGAGTTTCTGACACTTATTTCAACAACAGGGTACTCTATTATTTTTGGTCCACATATGTACAAGATAGTTGGACATCCCCTTTAATTTTACGCCAGAAAGTTTCACGCAAAATATACATATGATCAGAAGTCAGTCATACAGTTTATCTAAGAGTTAAATCAGTGTGCGGTACCATCCTAATGACAATATCTATCAACAATGAATGTACAAAAATGAAATCACTATGATATCCCAGACTATTTTGTTTTTCTTTAACAATGATATAATAATTAGCAACCGAATAAAAACAAAGTAAGCTAAAATTTTCACTCAAAAAAATCATAGCTTGCTTTGAACACTTGATTCAATATCTGTTTGTTTAAACTTACATGTCCGTAGCATTGTGAATAGCGAAACAGTGTTTATTCAAATCAAAAGCTTACTCATGAATGATATAATTCAAAACTACCGTTTATATATAAAGTGGATCTTTGTATCATACATATAATTTTGTGAGTGTGAAGAAATAACACTGCCTGGTTTCTTTAATTATCTTCCTCAAAATTCAAGAAAATGACTCACGAAATGCAAATACAGTTAAAACATCAAATTTTGCGTCTTTGTAGATTAATTTAGCCTTCTAATATTTTGGTGAGCTGGTAATCAAATTTTAAAAATGTTTGTAGCTATTAGCAATATAACAGAAACAAAATTGGTGCGAAATAATTCTACTGATGTACAACTTACGTAGTGATATGTTACAGCATATTCCCCTTCTTCTACATTCTTAAAATACTGCAGCGTCTGTGCTTCTTGTTTGATCCAGTTTAAAAATATTTGAATTCATTGTTATTGCATTTTTTTTTTTTACCCCGGCTCTTCGGGGGAGGGGGCATGATTTAATCATTGATTATTTTATTATCAAATTATGTCTGATAATTGTATTGGGTTAAAATAAAAATGTTTCAATAACAGTTCCACTTTTACTTGGTGTCTGTAAAATATATTCATGGGGATTAGGAAGGTAGCGATCTTTGCATAAAAAAATTACATAACCCGCTAACGCGGTCTAACTCTATCCAGAATAAAGTTCATTGCTGAAACATGCACTGTATTCTTTATTTCTAGGTATACATTTATAATGTACTTGAACTTAAATGCATATGAATGACTTTAAAATATTTCTAAAATATTATATTTCTATACAGTAAAATTATTTTTCTTATCTTAAAATGCGCATTTTACAGTGTTTCCATGTCCTTTCAGTGCCCAAGTAGTAGTGTGATTAATTGTTTTTCAGTGGTAAGATACAAAACATGAACAATAACAAAATATTTAACAAAATTAATGACAACATTAACGGTAACAAATGAATTTCCTTTATAAATAACATGGCAAGTATTGTTTAATCTTAAAAAAAGGGGGGGGGGGATTCATTATGTACATACTACAGACTTTCAAATAATGTGGCAAAACTGTGAAGGGAATTTCTTTCATACACAAAGATATTTTGTTTCAGAGATAAAAGTGTTAAATAGGAATGGAAAACGGAAGAGGATCGAGCGGCAGACAAATGTGCAAACCCTCTCCTTAATCTTATATGTGCTCTATGTACGCATTTGTCCCTCTTTATAAGCTATTAATATCACAAATCGAGACTCGATTTAAGTATACCGGGTTCTTCAGATTATAAACCTGAATTAATTTTCCTAGGTAACACTGTAGTTTCGACGATAATCATGTCATTATTTTAATAGTGTGCTTTAAGATGAAAGACAATATAATGACAATGACCTGCACAGTAAAGAATAGGTCATATCTTAAAAAGATTATATAATCAAAGTACTGAAAGTACTGATAGACGGAGGCATCATTTCGGAGGAGATTAAACTAATAATCAAAGTACTGAAGTACTGATGGGAGTTGATTTTATCGATTATTATTTATCTGAAAATCAACGATATGTAATTTCGCATGACAAGTAGTTTCTTATCCGTATTTGAATTGCGCACATTTTTATAATATGAACTTTCGGTTCGGGCTTTTCAGTCAATTTTAAGAATTCCGGGAAACACCATAGGAATCATGTCGTGTAATATTTAAAGATAGCATTGATTCCATCAAGCTGTGTATCAGTAATGAAAATATTTCTCGAAAATTGTATGAATCCAAGCAATATTTAACTCGAGTCTCGTTTAACCAGACGCTCGGTTGTCTCCGTTAATCTCCGACAAGCAGAGAGAGACTCTCTGCTTGTCGGAGATTTACGGAGACAGCCGAGCGTCTGGTTGAACGAGACTATATTGAACTCTGGCGTAGGAACACATACGACCAAAAAATTATCTAAATTGTTCGTACCATTTAAATCTGACTATTTTCAAACTATCTATATATAATTTCCTTGAAAAACAATGCTTCAGAATACATTACATCGAATTTATCGATTATTTTCGAGAACTAAGTCCTGTCAACGGCGATGATTTGTGCTGAGGTACAAACACAGTTTCATTTCCGATTTGCCAGAGTAACTTCATACGAGAGTTGATTAAAATCAACTCCCAAAACTATGTGGGGGGGTTTTCTTCAAATTTTAAGGTATAGAAGGTTTGGAGTATTAATTAAGAGTTTGCAATACTAAATAATACAGGATAGAAACTACTTTGCTTACATATTCATGCTCTTTTATGAAATATGCAAAAATAAATATTTTACAAAAAAGAAAAATGATTTGTTAGTTACGATTATAATTAATGATTAACAATATAGACTAAAATTTATGATAAATAATCAATAAAAGCTCTTGAACAGCGAACTTTTTTCATATGAAAAATTCGTTCCTGCTTGAAAACCCCTAGTTTTAGTTAATACCTGCATGATCTCAATCTCGCACAATTGTCGTTCTTTTTCTTTAACAGAATGTATGATTCGATTGTAGAGAGGATCAAATATATTTCCAAGCGTTTCCAAAAATTATGAAGGTGAAATATTTTTATTAAAGAGACGCTACAGCTCATTTTGCGCAAATACCATTAAATGACAGTTTTCCCATAACTTACATGAATTTTAAAATAATGCTTTGTAAAATTCTCAATTTACCGTTACATTAATCATTCCAGAAGGTCTAAACAGTAAATATTGCTAGCTCAGCCTTTTGATCAACAGCTCAGCGCATCGATTGTAGACATTTCAGTGTAACTTCCTGCAAGGGGGTGAAAAGATTACGAATATCTACAGATTTGACATGTGGTGTAAACAAAATTTTAAAGATATAAATTTTGAAATCAGGAAAAATCTTTAACACGCAATTGCGAGCCTATTATTGCAGTAAAAAGATTCAATCATTTAGTACATGCACGACTTCTATTCTTTTATCTAACTGTGTTTAAAAAGGGAAATAACCAAGATGAGGAGAATTAGCTTAAATGTCTCTTTAAAGGGACCTAGACACGATTTCAGATGAAATTTTTATTTTTGATTTTTATGTATAAAATAGTTAACTTGTGTATTTTAAATGATTTACCAAAATTTTAATGTTAGAAGTCGTGTTACAAGCGAGATACAGAGGAAAGAAGTCATTCGTATGTAAACAAAGCTCAAGTCTTATATTTGTTTACAAATAATGTAAAGTAAAGAAATTACCATTTTTTGACAAAATAATTAGTGGAAATGAGATAAACTCATTCAATGTGTTCATAAATAATCTTATCAACAACAAAAAGCAACATTAGATTGAAACTTATACCAATACAACACATATGTAAACAATAACAGGACTCGACCTTTGTTTACAAAACAAAGAATTCTAACCTCTGTAACTCGCTTGTAACTCGATATTTGACTTTCAAATTTTGACAAAGCATTAAAAACATCCATATTGACCATTTTAGACATTAAAAATGAAAAAATAAATTTTGAAAAATTTGAGCTCAAATCGTGTCTAAGTCCCTTTAAAGCTAATTTTAAAAATAATATACCGGTAGATCTTGTAATACCCCCGTAATTCGCTTTTTAAAGAAAACATGCACATTCTGTCAAATGTTTTTACACTTTTTTCACGCGCAATACTCTTATAAGCTTGTAAAAACACACTGACTTCCCAACTTACTTTGAAATCGACAGTGCTGGCAAGACATGCAGGATTAATCAAGCCTCACCGCACGTGGCCTGGGTACTCTACCTATGCACCCATTGACTGTAGTGGTTTTTTGCGTTAAAGGGTGAAATCTGGATGTTTAATTTATCTGTTTCATTTTCCTAAAGGTAGGTTAGGTATGTATGCCAAACGATTTATTGATTATAGTCAAAATTAATCATAAAAATTAAGTAAAGTAAAACTAAATGAAAATACCATACTGCGATAACGGTTGACAGTACTTAATTGGGGGAATATTCAAGCTTTACATAGCAGTGATTCATTTTGTTGAATAATCATGTTAATTGGATCGATGGCGGGGGGAGGGGGGTGTAGCTATACATAGAAAGAAACGTCTCTGCAGGAGATTAATTGATAATGCGCAAGTAATATACGATACAGACAAAGAGCCACGCCATGTTTATCCATTGAATCTCATAATTATTCAATATTTCGGTCAACACTAGATGGTTCTTGGTGAATCCTCATTATTTAACGTCACGAACAGGAGGCTGTATAAAAAGTATAAATAGCCACTATACAATTACACACCATTGCTTGTGAACCCTAAACATCATCAATATTCTTAAACTCATGCATATTCATACTTACTGGGAATTTGACGTATGGACCAAAATTTACGAGAGAAATTATGTTTATTAATTGCCATATGTATAGTTCTATTTATTGTATGTTTTGTAATTGCAAATAAGATATTTATTTCAATAATAATATTGAAATATGAATCCTAAACGAATATTGCCAATTTTGCCGCTAGGTGTTTTCCGTCGAATCCACCAAGTTCATTATCGACGTCACATTCAAGCTGACCGGTATCAATAGAGGAGGCTCATAGAGCCTCCGTCTAAAAAGGACATACAACTTAAATTTAATGTCCAATTTACACATTTTATAAATGGTTAACAGCTTCTCTCTAGCCTACTTAAAGCGACAGTTTTTTTAGCTTTAGAAATAAAATAGTCGATCTAATCACCAGCATCATTATCCTCAATGTATGTATGAATATATCAGCAATTGTACAAAACTTGAAGCAAAGTTTCGAGTGACGAACTGCATTATGAAGTATGTTTGCCCCAATATAAGTTATTGTATGACGAACTTTATTGTGTAAAACATGTATTTTTAATAATATTTTGATATTTACAATGAATGATTACAAACATGTTTCAACAAATACTAATATTTATTGGTGTTTTATTTCTCTATTCCTCTAAATTTGTATAGAATATATATAGAACCTTAAGTTTAAAAATATATTCGGGGCAAATACGCTCAGAGCTTATTGTAAATCATGTTGATATTACTAGCACTTGTATATTCTTTTGCTTTTATGTCATCAATTTGCTACGCGCACTGATTGTTCATTTATTTGTACCGCATTATTGTTACAAATCGATTAATGTAATTTTTTTTATGTTTTATTCTAAACGGTAAATAAGGTTTTTAAATTCTGTTAAATATCAACCCGAGATTGGTGTGTTTAGTGGATCCTTTTTTACTTATCTGTATAAACCAATGAGAGCACGCTGTTATGTTTCGTGATGTTTTGATAGCGTCACTTCAAGATATTTCAATATAAACAGAGGAATGTATGTTTAAAATATATTCTGTGGCGGCGTTTATACACCTATCTAGAGTATTGTGAAGGTCTAGAATGATACTGATGTGTTCGTGATTGGACTTGTACAAAGAAATGTAAGTTTTCTGTCGATATAACAAGTTTTTCCCACAATAAGAATGGCTCCGTCCGATCTATAGGAATATGGCGATTGATGTGTGTATACTCGGACACTCATACATTCGTTAATTAATTATACGACCACATATGAAAACTAAGGTAATACTATATTGGTTGACAACTTATTCAAAGTGGAATTCATAGAAAAAGGAGCAAAAATGTTGCATTTTATTTTGACTGAAACCATTTTTATTCCTAAAATGCATGGAAATACGTTTTTGATAATCTTCGTTTGATGACGTTACGGGGTATTTGGGGTATTCAATAATACATAATCTTTGATGTTGTCAATTGATGAAAAAATGATATATATACTTGCATTGGATTTATAAATCTAAAACAATACCGGTATGTTTTTTATTATATCAAAATTAAATACAGAAGATTACAAATGGTTTGTATCTAAACAAAAACGATATACACATCATGACACCATGATCCTTAAAACTAACCGAGAAGACGATAGGCTGTACGGCTCAACACAATAAATTGCGTCTATAATAAGTACAGTAATTATATAAGTACAGTGACAAAGAGTTGTGAAAAAAAATTTAACATATGTTTGCTATGTTCGTTAATGCAAAACAAGGAATAACTGATAATGATAAGATGACACGATAGTCTGGGTGAAAATGTGCGGCATTTTAACTCAACAAGGTAAAATAACTATTTTTACAGTTTTGATTTGCAGTTGTTGTTTCCTTTAACAATCATTTTATAAATTTATGTGGTTATTGTGAGAACGTTTGGGTCCACAAGAGGAAAACTCCTCTTCACCTAAAATACTCAATGGCCAGTAAACCCCGAACTCTTTGAGAACCCGTTAATCGTTTCATTAATAGCTAATATATTGATTACTTTGTATAAATTAGAAAATCATATCCCTCATGAGCTTAAAACATTATGTATGGTAAAATTTACTCTGCTTTCTATCATCTATGATAATGACGTTACTCAATGTTTGATTTTAGATTGCAATCAAATAAACTAGATAGGTTTGTTGTTATAAGATATGAAGAATCTTTAAACATTATAGGAACTATATATTCGGTTATATCATAGCAAAGCGTTTTATAATAATCGTATTGCACACATATTATTATTAGAACTCGCATTCTTTGCAACTAGTAAAAAATGAAAATATATAATTTTGTCAAAGTAAAAAAATTTTTAAAAATCAACAAAATATACTTTTCAATACTGTAAAAATAATTAAATACGTTTTAATACTTTTTAAAAAATAGATGAGTTCATGTGTCGACACTACAGAAGATGTTAACCGATGTGATGTTTGTAAGACCACCCATATACAGCACTATTGTGACTTTTGTCATATTAACTTGTGCAAGCCATGTATTGGAGAACATATATCAGATGGATACGACAAACATAAAATAGTGTCATTCAAGCATCGGCGATCTACTTTGATTTATCCAACGTGTCAAATACATTCCAATAAAAATTGTGAAATACTATGCAAGCAGTGTGAAATATATTTCTGTACTTCATGTACGGCATCCTCCAAACATAAACAGCATGAAGTGATTCACCTTGATAATCTATATAAAACCAAGAAAATAGACATTAAAAGAGATTCTACAGAACTAGAAAGATTACTTTTTTCAACATTCAGAACAATTAGTAACACAGTAGAAAACCGAATTGCCCACTTAGATGGAGATAACAATAAAATTACAACAGCAATTTCACAACAGGGAGAAGAATGACACAAAGAGGTTGACAATGTTATCACGATAATGATAGGTAAAATAAACGAGATAAAATCAAAACACAGTTCCATTCTGGAGAAAAAATTGAATGAAGTTAAACAGATAAAAACACTTATACAAGAACGCTTAAAATTGTTAAATGAACTTTGCGAATCCAATGCTGTGTCTTCCGTCATTAAATATACATCACAAATTGGAGATTGTTGTCAAATTCCTACAAATGTTAGTGTTTCTCATCCAATATTTAGTCCGAAAACCATAGACAGGGAACAAATAGCCAAATCTTTTGGATTCATCGATTCTCAATCTTTGACAATAGAAACAAATGGCTACATATTAACGAAACCAGAGGATTCATCAAGAGAACTGTTAGATTTACCCAAGATCATTAGCACTTTCAGCACCGGATATAAAAGATTACGCAATTTTTCTGTTTACAGCAAGCAAGAAATCTGGACGAATTTTGAAGGTGGCAAACTAAAATGCTTTAACAGCGGCGGAACACTTACTAAGATGATCACAACGTCACCAGACGTTTGTCCGAACGATATAGCTATAACAAGTGAAAGAGATTTGGTATATTGTGATGGGATGTCAAATGCTGTGAATAAAATGACATATGGGCGTATAGAAGAGCAAATTAGAGTTACTGGATGGACACCATGCAATTTGTGTGTAACATCCACTGATGAACTTCTGGTAGTGTTGTGTAATGATGCCAAAACTCAATCTAAAGTTGTCCGATACTCAGGAAAAACAGAGAAACAAAGCATTCAATTTGATGAAGAAAGTAAGCCTCTTTACTCAGGAAATAGTAAAATAAAATACATCACCGAGAACAGAAACCGAGATATAATGTTGCTGATTTAGGGTACGGTGCAGTAGTAGTAGTTAATCAAGACGGTAAATTTCGGTTTCGATACACCGGTCATCTCATAAATAAAAATAAAAAGAGTTTGTTTAAACCTCGCGGTATCACATCAAACAGTCAAAGTCATATCTTGACTGCCGATTACTACAATCACTGTGTTCATATCTTGGACCAAAACGGACATTTCTTGAGATACATCGATGACATTAGAGATCCACTTGGTTTGAGTGTTGATCATCTTGATAACTTGTTTGTTGCCGAGTACAGCTCTGGGACCGTAAAGGTCATTCAATATCTCATGTAGATTTTACCATTCTAATGCCTACCTGTAGCATATTGTGTACTTGATTAATTTAAATTAACAATTATGAAACAGCTTAATATCAATAATTTCCAGTATATGTGTAATTAGAATATTTCGTGAGGTGAGATAAAGTTACTAAAGATATATCAAAATCAATCCAAAAATAAAATTAGATCGAGTTAGATTTTACTTTTAGTAGAGTCAATTTCAAAAAGTGATATGTATTACATCTCTTTTTCAATTGAACATTATAGGGAAAAGCGTTCTTGTGAGAGAAACAACAATGTTTAAAAATTTCTGCAATAAATTTTCTATCCATTCTCAATTAATATCATTGAAAAATGATTTTTTCATCGACTTTGTTTTACGAAGGAGCTGCTTGCAAAAGTACCGTGTGTCAAAATTTTCCTTCACCGTTTTATGACAGTACTTTGCATACTCCAAGAAAAAGGTATATGTACAACAATTCAAGATTAATTAATGGAAACAAATAACTTTTAAAATGTACTACATATTTTTTATGTTAAAACACTTCAAAAGTAAATCACTAGAACAGTTAAACTCTATTTTCAATACGAGTATGAATGCCTAATGTAAATAATTTGTAACTGGCAGAAACTTTTATCTAATCTAAGTAGGTTGTTACATGTATAAACAATTTGAACTAATATAAAACTCACTAGAGAACTGTTGACATCCCCAAAAGAGATTTGGACATGTAAAATTATGTTGAAAAACTTATTTAGCATGTTAAAATTTAGCATTACCCACAAAGTCATAACCGATTTTCCGTTGAGTTTAATTGATAGTGACGTAGTATTGAAATTCGATGTTCGTTACAATCACTTCATTTAGGTGCGCAATATGTATGAGCAAAGCGAATTAGGTCAGTCGTCCTCAATATGCATATTACAATGCCATAATCCTTAAATTGTTTGCTTTGAAAAATAATTCATAATCTCATTTTTGAAAAGATTGAAGTTTGTTATTGTAAATGGCAAATAAATCTAGAGCATATGCATAAGTATATATTCATGTTAACAAAATTGCTAGATTATATGGAGAATTACATATAAAATAATAAAAGATAATGATAATGATAATACCTTTAAATCATTTCTAAATCATTTTATGTTAATTTTCTTACATTACACAATTAATTGACATTGATATTTTAATTTACACTTCATAACTGTATTAATTTGTACATAGATGGTTTTACACTAATGATACATTTTCAACACATCTTCAATAACGTTGATTGTATTGTCATATTCATTGGGTACACAAGTAAACAATGACATCCATCTTTAATTTCAGTAGTACTTGTTTCTTGTAATCTTTTGTCTCTTGGTATGTTTTATGCCTACCTGTTTCAATAAAAAATATCATGCGATGACAACTTCATTTTTAAAATACATTTGTAAACAATATTGGTATAAATTTTTCAAAATAATACCTTAAGCAGAAATTGTCAATTTAATGTTTGCAAATATATCATTTTTATTCAATTTGCATGTTGCTATACAAGATTAGTATAAATGGTCGTTGATTCTTTGCCGTATGATTGGCAAGCAAATAAGACAAGCAAATGTTTAAATTACTTTAACCAAGTCCCAAACATTTTAAACATGTCAAACTTTTTATTAATGAAACTGAACAACTACTGTCCAAAAATGATTTTACGGAAATTTCTTGATGACATAATTTGTGTTGATCTCATTCCGATAAGATTTTTTCTTCTGTTATCAAATCTCTGTTTTAAAATGTCGCTATATTTAACAAAAACAATCAATTTTTTTAGGCTTAATTGAAAAAGACCAGCATTGCAAATGGTTTGTATTATTACCGTGTTGTTGTCAAATATGCTAGCATCAAATTTCAATTTTATCATTTTTGCTCAAAACTTTGATAACAATGTTTTAAATCTTATTTTGTGTAGTACGTTTAATTAACATAAAATTAGTATCATCATTAATAAAATGACGGAAAATATTACATTATTTATGATGTTTAATATTTGGTGTTTAGCCAGGATGCAAATTGCTCAAGATTGCCTTGACTTTATTAGAGTGTTTGCTTTGTGATATTACATACACAAATTTTAGCTTAGATGTTCTTTGAAAAACCCTGATATAATGGGTTTAAACAATGTGGCGAAATATGTGAAGCGAGTTTCTTTCAAATTCCACAATTAAAAATGTATCTTCATCAGAGATCAAAGTGTTCATTTAGAACGATAAGATAATCGAGTACTCGCTGATTTATTTAAAAATGATATGTCATATTTAAAAACAATAAACAACAATTATGTTAATAATTGTATTTATGTGTTGAGTGCCATAATTTTATATGCTTATTTATTGTAATTGTTATGTTTATGTTTGATTAAATATGTTGCATTAATTTTCTTTCCCAAGCCTTGTAGATGTCGTTGGCCATATTATGTAATTTCCCTTCAGTGGTTACTGTCCATGTCTATTTTTAGCCCGATACTCTAGTCTAAAAACCCCCCAGTGACCTATTATCTAATTGTAAAAAATTCCATGGTGTAATTTTCCCTAACTAAATTTAATAGCCAATCAAATTAAACGATAAGGTCATGTGTTTTGTTGCGGTCAGTATCTGACCAGTGAGCGTATGGTCATTCTGTCTTCATCTATGAGAGTTTTAGCACGAGAAATGTTTTAATACAATGTAAGTTTTGAAACGCAGTTCTCTTAGTTTTTGTTGTTTGCGATATCGCATAATTATTTGTGCTGGTTCTGGTTGGGGTACAATATGTAAACAATGAGTGTTTTAAATGTGTGCGTGATTGGACATTCTTATATCAGAGGATTAAGAGACTATTGTATGCAGTCAGGAACTAACAATCTGAATTTGGACCCTGAAGAGTTTAAAGTATCGTTTAGAGGAAAAGGCGGTTTAAAATTAAGGAAATGTGTCTGCAGGGCGGAGATTCTGAAATTTGACTCGATTCCCGATATGGTGTTTATACAGATTGGAGAAAATGATATCTGTGGAAGTACAAACAGTGAGAAATTAGCTCGCGACATTATTTCCGTTGGACAATATTTAACAGATGGTGTTGGAGTTAAGATAATGATAGTAGGCCAATAAATTCGCCGAATGCAGTTTGCATCATGTCAAACTTTTAACGTCTTTGTGCTTCAGACGAACGAACATTTAAAACAGTGGCCGAACCCTTTGTAGGGGACATCGGGGTTTTTGGAAGGACTTGCATTATTTAGGCCCGGATGGTGTCCATCTGCTGTGTACCCCTGCCGAGGACCAGCCCATGAGAAAGTTTCGCCGCAGCATTAGGAATGCGGTGATCCTGCACTCAAAAGTTTTGAGGCCAGTATGATTTTTGTAGATCTTAGGTGCTATCACTCTAGAATAAACTTTTTCATTAATATGTGAATATATATATATATATATATATATATATATATATATATATATATATAAAATTTACACACATTTTATTTGCTTTTGTTAAGGCAGTACGGGGGCAGTTTTTGTTTTAGCTCTCTGAAATATTGTATGTGTAATTATTATAAGTCGATGAGCACCCCCTTTAAAGTTCTTCATTTCATTTGAAATTAAGGGTTTGGCTGGAACTTGATGAATTTTATGATTGTCGGGTCTGCGTACAAAATAATGATGAAGGAACATTGGGTCTGTGTTACCCATATGGTCGGTGGGACATGTTCCTATTATGGCACAATGGAATGCTAATTGTCATTACGCAATTCACATTTGGTGGCATATTTTATTTTTGAGGTGCCATCTTTTTATATTGCATACAATTTTGAACAAAATAGTGTTGTTCTCTAATTTAAGGGGATCAGCATATTGATAAATTAGTTAACATTTTGTGTGAACAGTTTTTGGTCTGATCCCCTACTATGTTGTTTATATTTTTCTTTATTTTCGTCATTTTTAATAAATGACATATTTCATCTCAAGTGTTGAGTTCATTTATCAGACAGCAAAAACAGAGCTGCGGTGAGGGTGTGCAGCATGAGAAAACATAAATGATAATGTAACTATAACATTTCAAACGTTGCAATGTTTGATCTTTACCATTTGTATTGTATGAAATTTAATATTAATTCTATAATTTCTATTTGTATTCTATACCTTTTCATTTGTTATGTATATTTTTTTTTTGCATTGTAGAAATTTCATTTGTATTGTTCAATTTTACGTGTGTATTGGATAAGTTTTGTTTCGATTGTAAAAACTTTTAATGTGTATTGCATAATTTCAATTTGTATTGTATTATTTTTCAGTTATTTTGTATAAACTTTTATTTGTTAGTTTTGTTTCATATGGAGGTTTAATTTCGATTTTCACGAATGATTTCATTGATTTAATATTATTCCTACTTGTATTCAAACTTGGTAATGCGCAAGGTGTTTTTGTTTGTTTACAAGAGGCCATCGGTCTTAGTTTGGTTTATTTTTTGAATAAAATTGTAAACTTGTGTTAATGAACTGAATAGGGTCTTAGAAACCATGAAAGATCAATCTGCATGTTGCAAAAAAATTCAACGTAAATACAAAATGATGACACTATCACAATCAAGAGTTACCGGATATTAGTTATTTTCTTAATGGTCATAGATGAAGCATCGTTCTAAAAACCCTTTTCGTCCTTTCACCTTTTAAATATTAGTTTACATGTGACATATTTTCCCTCAGTTATTTCCCAAGACCGCCGTCTTGTGGGCCAGGCGTCAAAAACAAAGTGCTTTAATGTCAAAATGCCCAGTATGACAAGTTGAAGTTGGTTGAAAAATGAAAGAATCTAGGCGGTTTGAATCATAGAATGCGCACCAGCAAAGAAGTAACACTTGCCAAAATTGGCCTTCTAAAAACTTTATATATAACATACGGAAATATATCCAAGACTAATGACCATCCAGAAATCTTATTCGTTACTCTCCCGTCCCCCCCCCCCCCAACCACCCCGATTTTGAGCAAAGACAGCGTAGGAATTCAATCATTTAACACATCAGATACATATTCGTAAAAACATGTATCTATTCGTGGGAATATCGTGTATCAATCGTACAATTTCGTACTATATCCTTAGTGTATTATGTGAAAATCATCTTCCATCTTACCTGCTCGTAGGAAGATCATAACGCCTTGGTTACTTAATCGCCCAAATTCGTACATGAATCGCCACAACTCGTCCTTTTTTGTACAAACATTGTCGAGCAGAGATCGTAGTCGAATTGTGTCTGGAAAACTGGGATGACGTCATACATGTATGGTATGACTAATAACCAGACCCGATGGAGCGTAGGGATAATAAGCGGAAACCGTAAGAAAACTTAGGTGTCAAATGTATAGTGCGTTGATGGAAAAAGTGGAATTTCACTTCAATAAATGTATTTAAAACTTAATGCTTAAATATTAATTAATTAATTAATTAATTATCGCGAGACTGGCCTGAAGAATTATAGAGAATTTCAATATTTAGTAATTTGTGGGCAATCGTAGCATAAATCGTGACAGTGTGGCAGGGGCAATCTTACAGCATTTACATGTTGCATGATGTTTAAACTATTTAGTTGAAATCAAACAGATCGAATCTTTTTTTACATGGTACTCTATGGTCTTGATGAAACTTGAGGATTTAAATGATGTAACTCATTTAACAATTCATTAATAATTCATTATTTGCTGCTTTCATTTGATTCCAAGCTGATCGATTCAGATTCATGTTTAAACCTTTTAGAAAACTTTCAGAATTACCCGAGATCATAAAATTGATCTTAAATATGAAAAGATACGACATACCTTGCCCGAAGGGCAAATGTCTACCTTGTTCAAATAAATATGCAAGGTTACAGTATTGTACATGTATATATGAAGCACGGAATGTCTTGAAATGACCGTACCCCACATTGTACCAACTACTGAGAGTTAACCAACTAATCAAATTCGGTTTAAAAGATAGCATAACACAGTAAATAAATATTACGCATTACTAGCCTCGTGTTCTATGACATATGTGTGATGATAATTCATATCTTGACTATACAAAATGTGTTATAGTTAGTTTTATTAAAATATTTAATCTCTGTTCACCTTGATCTGCAGATGAACGAGTGTAACCAGAAGACATGAATATATAAAGGACGTCTCGAGATCAAGAATTGATTTTAAATACCACCATGGGCGATTACAGATGTTTTTCCTATTCTATTTATCATTTTGATTGCAAATTCAAATATGCATTGTGTTTAGATTCTTAAACTCATTATGCATTTATCGTCTAATTGGTAGACGGTTTGAATGGAAAAACTTTTATGCAACATATGAATATAAATTTCTATACTAATACAAATTTCGTTTTCTGAAAAATTGAATCAACTTGAATAGTCTTTTGTACAAAGTTGTATTAAATCAGAGTATGTATGTGTGTGTGAATGTGTTATAATGTAAATTATGTGTGGAATAAAAAATAGTCTTAAGTCATATCTTTTATATTGCAGAAGAGACATAAAACATTCTTCTGTCTGACCTAAAGAAACTTGCTTAAAAATTTAAATGCGAGTTGTCTGTCGTGACAAATAATTACAAACGCCAACCTGATCAGATAACGGGTAGTCTGAGTAATACGGATCTAAAATTTCATCTTTCAAAGTAAACCAAGTCGTTAAGTTTAAGGATTTTAAAAAAGTAAACCCGATGACATTAAAATAAATCAATTAATAACAGAAAATTTATTTTCTATAATTTACTGTAGGCATATCCATACGATGCATTAATATAACTTTTGTTTATTAGATGGATCCACGCCGTTATATCCAGGACATCATTTATTGTGACATTTGTGAGACCGACCGCCATATTAAGTTAATTTTTATGTCAACCTCTGTAATAGCAGAACACATCTCTGATGGATATGACAAGCATGAAATAGTACCATTCGAGCAAGCTGATCCATCTTGGCTTATCCAAAAAGCAAATTGAGTTGCAAAGTAAGCAGAGTAACGAGTTTATTTGCACTCTATGTTCTGCATCAAACCAAGTTAAAGGTCATGATTTCATAGTTCTTGCCGATCTGTGTTAAACAAAGAAAACTGATATTGAAGAGTTAGAAGAGGTTATTTCTCCATCGTACGTGGACATTACAAACAACCTGGAAAACCACATTCTTAACCTTCAAAAAGATTATGAGAAACGTACAATAATATTGTCGAAAAAACCAGGATGAATGATATAAAAAAAATGGACAGAGTTGTAAACAAAATGAAGGATCAATTAAGCGCATTTAAAATGAAACCAAAAAATCATTCTTGGGGACATTTAATTGAGATCAAAGAGACAGAAAGGTCAAGGCCAAAGTTACTATCTCGATGGCTAATTTCACCCGAAACAATCAAGAGGTTCAAATGTTTGATATGTTCGGATCTTAACAATTATTTGATACAAAAACATGAAAAGGTTACACATTAAGGAAACTATTGAGCTCATTAAAATTACTCTTGAATTTAGAGCTCACTAGATCTAGAGATAAAACGATATTGTATAATTGGAGATAAGTGTTAAGTGGCTGGAAATTAAAAGCGATGACTATAATTACCAATGAACAGGGATAGACATCTCTGAATCATAACCTTTGTTGATTATTTATTTTCATTTTACATTACGGAATCAAAAGTAATCCGATGCTCAGGACCTACATATAATGATGGTTACTGTTGAATTTTCTCCCCAAGATTTTTATTTCAAAATCAATTATGTGTGGGTTTACTTTATATATTAATTAAATCCAGACATAATTGATGTTGACATCACTATGCAAAGAATTCAATCTCCCTTGATTTATCTAAAATGCACAATACATACATTCAAAACTAGTATATGTACTTTGTGTTCTGCAATCGACAAAAATAAAGGAAAAAAAGTTAAGCTTAGGGACAATCTTTTAAAACATTTGAATGAGATTAAACAGTCAGAAACGTCGATCTAGGAAAGCTTCTCTGTTTTTAAGAGATAATATAATTAAAGGAATCCAATGTTGTGTCTGTAGTTCTTGAATACAGATCGAAGAACAAAGAATTTATAAATCTTTCCATTAACGTTAAGTCTTAATGCCTTCATTTCATTCCAAACCACGGTGAATACAATGTTTAGATCACCGACACCTTTGAAAACAACAAAAGGGATCACTTTTAGTGGAAGATCTATAAGGAGACCAGAGGTCATCTTCGGTCCTAAATCACTGGATGAAATAATTTTGTTAAATCAACATAAATCAGGTGTCACCCTACGTAAAATAGTCATAATGAGGCCAGAGGTCACTTTTTGTCTTAAATCAATTAAATAATAATTTTGTTAATCTATAGAGAGACCAGAGGTCACCTTAACGCAATATTTAAGATGAAGATTCACCAGAAGTCTGTCACTGTAGGGAGACTAGGGGTCACCTTAAGTAAAATATCCAAATGATAAGGAGACCAAAGGTCACCTTAGGTCCTAAATCAATGTAGTAGTAATATTGTTTGTCTATAAGGTCATTTAATGTCATTTTTGAAGATGGAGATTCACTAGATTCAGCCACTGTAGGGAAACCAGGGTTCACTTTAAATGGAATATCTAAATGGAGACCAGAGTACATCTAGGTCCTAAGTCAATGAAGTAAAATTTTTCTTAATTAATACGGAGTCCATAAATCACCTTATGTCATTTATAAGAACATCCATAAAGAGACCAGAGGGAACCTTAGGTCCTAAATCAATGAAGTATTTATTTTGTTATTCAGTAGGGAGACCAGGGATCACCTTAATTAAGATGAACAATCATAAGGATACCAGAGGTAAACTCGGGTTCTAATTCAATGAAGTAATAATTTTGTTAATCTATAGGGAGACCAGAGGTCACCTTATGTCATATTAGAAGATGGAGATTCACCAGTAGTCAGCCGCTGTTGGGAGACCAGGGGTCACCTTAAGTGAAATATCTGTAAGGATACCGGAGGTCACCTTAGATCCTAAATCAACAAAGAAATGTTCTGTTAATCCTATGGAGACCAGGGGTTACCATATGCCATTATTGAAGATGAATATTGACCAGAAGTCAGCCACTGTGCGGAAACGAGGGGTCATCTTAATTGGAATATCTATAAGGAAACCAGAGGTAACCTCATGTCCTAAATCAATGAAGTAATAATTTTGTTAATCTATAGAGAGACCAAAGGTCACCGTATGTTATTTTACAAGATAGATATTTACCAGAAGTGAGTCACTGTAGGGAGATTTGAAGTCACCTTAGGTAGAATATCCATAAGGAGACCAGCAGCCAACCCAGATCCTTAATGATTTTGCTGATTAATACGAAGACCAGCGATCACTTTATTCCATTTTACAAGATGGAGATTCATCAGAAGTCATCCACTGTTGGGAGACTATTGGTCACTTTAAGTGTAATATCCATAAGGAGACCAGAGGGAGCAATACTACCTCCCAATAGGCTAGATCTGCATATGTAGAAACAGGAGGTCACCTACTCTGATATATCATTACGGAGGCCAGAGATTTGCTCCTGTGTTACATTTATAACAACACCTAACTTGCTATATTATTAGGGAGACCACAGGTCACCTTATGCAATTCATTACAATATAACAACATATATTTGGTTTCTTTACCTCCTAAAGTATTTTTCCTAACCTTAGATGGTTATTTTTTAAAGAAATACATTGATGTTTGTTGTACATATATATGTATAATATTTCTAAAGACTAAACAGTAGTACGATTTATTCTACTTTCATTTACATGCAATGCACTACATTTTGTAGCGGAGTGCATCGGTTTGATAGTTGTAAATGAACAGGTGACCTAAGGTCCTAGTTGAGCGTACGTTTTATACTTCCGCACTATATAGTACACACCCCCCTTTCTTCCATTCAGGTTTTGTTTATGGCGGACCATTCGTGATATTCGCAATATCTGAAATGACATTGATAACTTATAATGAAGGTTAATACATGCTTAGATCACCTCAAAAACTACTGTTGTGTGTATCTTTTGTAGAAAGGAGGGGGTTTGAAATTGCAAAATTTGTTACCCCCTCCATCCTTGAATGCAAAGGCCATTCATTTGATGTATCTATACTTATAAATTAAGACTTTTTGCCCCCCCCAAAAAAAAAAAATTGCCTGCACCAGCGTAACTGCTTACACCTTTGGTATTTCAACGCGTGCTATATGATGTCCGTAAGCTATAGTTAAATTTTACCTGATAAGTAATTATTGTAAACTTAATTAAAAACCTACTTTCATTTTTGATAAACCAGCTCGAAATAGCAAAAATGGGAGTAAGGTGGTGAAAACGCTTTGGCGGATCCAAGTCAATGGGAGTTAGCATTAAAATATATCCTTGCAATGAAATAATATTGAATGATTGCGTAAACAGTGAATATATTTATTAGGAACTTACTTGGATTATACATAGAAGTTAAGATTTGACAAATGCTGAATAAATGATATAAGGCAATTCGTTTCTTAAATTCTTCAAAAATTTAGTTTTGATAGATAGAAGCTAGCGAAGCGAGAGAATGGAATAGAATTTTCCAGAACAGGGTAACCAGACTAATTAACGTCATAGCGAAAAGTGTAGGACAGGTTCATCATGTATCGCGGGTAGATATTCATACCTTGGATTGAACATCTTTGGTTAAAACAAAAAAGTTAATAAATAAAATGGAACAATTTGATGCGAGTTTAGTTTGGATTGAAAGAATTTATTTTCCACAACGGGGTGCCCAGGAACGCGGTTTAAATAATTTACACCATGGCAGAAAGTGTAGGGCGAGTTAACCATCGGGCAGATACTTTGGATATGACAACTTAGTTTAAAAAATGCAAATTGATATGCATACACTAGCTTTTCTTTTATTTCATACTTTTAATCCACGACAGATTGGTAGTAAACCATAGACATTAATTTGTAAACAAGGAATAGATTGTTTTCTAAGTCTATATCATGTATGCACTAAACGGGGAAGTTAAATTGGGGGAGGGGAGTGACCACCCTCCCCAATTGTTTTTTTTTTCAATTCAGTCTTTTATCTGAAATTCTCATTTGGGACAGTGATAAAAATTGTAGTGAAATTTGACCTAAAGAACAACATTTAAAGATATGACGTCCTAAATACCCACTTACTGGTTTAAAAAAGAATCATTGCTATCATTTCCACTCAGCTTCAACGAAAAGAATTAAGGCCATGTAAATGTATATGTAATAGTTAGATCATATTAAGTAAAATTTACGCGATTAAGATGGCGGCGGAGGGAGCGAAGCGACCGAGCCCCTTCTTAATCGCGTAAATTTTACTTAATATGATCTAACTTACTTAGAACATAACCGACTTTTTCATTCGCTGATCAAATGTTTTGCGCTAATCAAATATTATCTCTCTTTTGTTTTCGGCTCTCTAAGCTGTCAATCAAAATGTGACGTCGCTGTGAACTTAGAGAAATTCTTAATGATTAAAGACATCACTTAATTGAATATATAGCGACTGCTGATTGGATGAAAAAGTGGGTTATGATCTAAATAATCCACTTCATTTTTAAATTAGATTTTTCATCCCTCATCTAAATCTCGAGCTATGCAGTTTGATTTTTATTTTTATTTTAAAGAATACGTTAAGAAAAAATTAGGAAAAAAATCGGACACAGTATATACGAAAACGAAAAAAAAATATATGGTTCAACATTTTAGCATTGTGTCATTAATGTGTAAAGTATTAATTCCCGCGCTTGCACGGGATATCATCTAGTAAAGTGAAAAAATTTATGTTTTCAAAACTTTATTCTCTAATTCTGGATATCTTGAGACTGGGTGCAATGATAGAATGAGAAGTGCAAATATTTTGGCTTCGATCGGTTGGATTTCTATGCAAGGGTAGAGGTATTATCAATTATGTAATATATGAAATGGATTTTTGCAACCAGAATTAAGTTGGTTTGTTTGATGGAAATACGCATGGTTAGTCAAAGTCATGAGTAGAAAGTCTTTAAAATGTGAAATGGGGCCTTACCCAACCTTACGTTTGTCATTCACTGTATGCTATTTTAAGCTTTATTCCGCTTTTCAGTTTGCAACGCGATTTATAATGTACAATTTTAAAAAATAAAATTCCAATTCGCATAGTGTAAAATTTTCTAAGCAGTTTAGAACAATTTTTTTTAAGATTGTACATATACTTTAAATTATAAATTCTTGCGATGTATAGTTATAATGTGGCATGGTTTTGAAAACAATGAAAACAATTCAAACATCATTCCTTACTTTTTTTCTGTTTGGTTTTTTTTTGGGGGGGGGGGGTTGTTTGTTTGTTTGTTTTTTTATTTTATTTTTTTTTTTATTTATTCACGTCCAATTGTGCTAACTTTTTAAGATTGTAGGCTCGTTCCTGTATAAAATAAGGAAGTTATAAAGAGTCTGCCACTTAGTTATGTTAATATTTAGTGAATTATATTCATAATGCATGTTTCATTGTCATTGAATAATAAGCACAACTGTATGAAAAAAGAGGGATGATTGACCATCACGAATACTAAAAAGATAAATTAAATTCCGTATTTTCCCATTCCAAGTGTGGTTTGTATGATGGATTTTTTTTACTATAAGTATTTCATTTCTGAACTAATTAAGAATGACATCTCTGGTATATAGTGGGCATCTTACAATTTTTTTTTTATTATTGTTTTTTGGTTTCTTAAAAATTTGTGCGCGAGTAATGCATAGATGCATGTTTCTCTTCTTCTTTTTTAAAGGAAAGACTGAATTTATTATAATTTTCTGCTGATGAAAAAAAATTGTTCTTTAAAAATGACTTTAACCAGTAAAAATATTCAATTTCACAACATTCTTATATTAAAGGAATTCACACGCATATCATGGACTTCAATTTGTACACTATGTACATGACTGTACAAGTACTATGTAAATTGAATGAGAATTGTACAAAGTCAGGAAACATAATTTTCTCATTTATTTTTTTCACTAGCTTTATTTAACTTTTACAATTAGTGTACAAGTATAATTATGTGTAAGTGCATTATATGTGTAGTATATTATATGTGACGAATTGACTTTACTTCATAATAATAGAGATGACCTGTTAAAGTTTATGTTGTATGGACTTTCAAAAAATAGTTATCTTTGAAAATGGCATCGCAATTATTGTTATTTGCAGATTTGCAACCCCTCTCCTTATCTTAAAATCTTGATCAGCTATCAATATCACAAATCGAAACTCAGTGTTTAGATATACTTGATTCTCCAGATTATTAACCTGAATTGATTTTTATAGGTAAAACTGTATTTTGGCGATATAAGGAAATTTAATGTAATCCCTGAGGATTAATATGTCATTCTCATAATTGTGTGTTTTAATTAAACAGATGAAAGACAATGTAATATAAAATTCATTTCAAAATAACATTTTTTATTCTTAATATAAAATTCATTGCAAAATAACATTTTTAATTTTTTTTTGAAGTAGATGGATTCAATAACAAATGTGTCCTTTGTAAGACCCGCAGAGTAAAGAGCAACTGTCAATTTGTCAAGTCATCCTTTGTAGCTTCTGCAAAGTCCCCTCCCATCAACGCAATAGAACAAAGTCGAATCCACATTTTCAAACAATGTGGCAAAAATGTGAAGGGAATTGCTTTCGTATTACAGAAAAGATTTTTTTCGGGAAAAAAAGTGTTATATTGGAATAAAAATGGGAAGAGGGTCAAGCTGCAGACAAATGTGCAACCCTACTCCTTAATGTGCTCTATGTACGCATTTGTCGCTCTTGATAAGCTATCAATATCACTGAACAAAACACAGTTATAATGGTGTGACCGGTCAGCAGAGGATGCTCACTCCTCCATGGCATCTGATCCTACCTCTAATTTTATTTGAGGTTTGTTCGTGTTTGCTCTGCTTCTGTTCCGAATTTTTCCTTTGGACTTTTGATTTTGATCACTGTTCGTTATCACCATATATCGTTTTCAATGAATATTATTTGATTTTACGGACTCTTCATTAATTTTGAAAAAAAAATCAACTAGTGTATACATTTATTTCAAAAACATTCGTGTATAAAGCCATATATATTGAAAAGACAATCTGAGAAACCTTTGTATCCGTGGACTTCATATATAGTTGTTAAGTATTCTATACATTTATTCCGGATAGTTTGCTAGTTTTCCGGATTTATGAAAAAATTAGTGGTCACAGATAAAATTTTAAAATGCTAATGAGTTATTCTGGTGCACCAGCTATATAATTTTTCAAACAAATGTACTCTCCTTTCAAAGCCGATGCAATCAAAACATGGGAAAAGGGCGGTTTAGCTATTTGCTATTCAATACGAGATTAGGTCGAGTAACACTTGCAAAATGAAGTCATTCACATCTGAAAGCCGAAGGTCATATGGGTGGTTCTGTCTGCTACTCTTATTTTACAATTGTATTCCTTCACAGACATCCGATGACGTGCTGTTCTGCTGAGCTTGCACTGATCTTTATGGTGTTGAAACGAAACGAAAAAAGGTAAGAAATAGTTTTAAGTTATCTCATTCATTCATGGTGATCAGAGTTTGAGTGAAATGGAATCATGCCTTTGGAATAGAAATGACGCATGAGTCACGTCACATGATTTGCATTGAAAAAGGGACAAAGTAATTCTTAAAAAACATTTTCATTACTTTCCAAGATGTACGTTGATATGTAGTTAGGATTTGGTTCTTTTTTCAATAAATGTAAGAGGACGTTAGCAATTGAAAAAAAATTTTAAATAGTGCTTTTACCACCTAATATTATGAAAGAAAGTACATAAAATGCTCTTACCATCTAAGCATAAAAGTAAATACATGTTATTAAGAATTTAAATATCAATGAAATAAAATATGTGGAAAAAGTTATATGTAACATATTAAAGAATGGTGTACATGAAATAAGAAAACGTATGAGGCTATTTTTATCACACTAATCAAAACGAAAGTAGGTCTATAGTGGTTTTAACAAGTCAATTGGTGGCAGTTTCAAGCTCCTTTCTCTGCCATGAAGCTTCGACAGATGTTGAATTTCATAAATATATTTAAAGATTTTTGAAATATATATTCTTCATTAAAGAGGAAAACTGCAAAAGCTATCTTGTTCAAGCAAAACAGTAATTTGAGTGAAAAGGATCTGCCATATAATCTAGCAAGGTAAAAAATGTTTTACAATTATTTATAAACAAATAAATAAAACAAGAAAAATTGCAATTTTATTTTACATTTATTTATATTTAAACAATATTTGGAATATTTAGTTTTTATATCTTGTATTAGATGGACCCTCGCGACCCTCCCAGTGGTGTTCACCAATGTAAACTTTGCAAGAATACCCAATGCAACAGCTACTGTGACATTTGTCATTTATCACTTTGTAAGAAATTGTATTGGAGAACACATTTCAGATGGATATGATTACCATATAGTTGTATTCTTCCAGCATCGTCAAGAAATCTTGGTATATCCAAAATGTGCAACGCATTCAAACAAAACTTGCAAATTGATGTGAACAATGTAACAAATTTATCTGTGATAGATGTTTAGCATATAATGACCAGAAAGGTCATACTTTCAGTATTATTGAAGATCTTGTTGGAAAAAAGAAAACGGACATGAAAAAGGATTTCGAAGAATTACAGAAGATTATTCATCCAACATATGCAGACATTGCCAAAGAATTGAGAAATGAAATTGACAACCTTGATGAAGGATATGAGAAACTTGCAACAGAGATATCAAACAAAAGAAAAGAATGGCATAGAAATATTGACATTGTTATCAACAAAATGGAAAGTGAAATAATTGAAATGAAAAAGAAACACAATGAGGTCCTGGAGGAACATTTGTCAAAGATCAGAAAAACAGATTCTCTTATTCAGCTGAACTTAACAACTTTAAATGAATTAAAGAAATCGAATGTTGTGTCTGAAATTATTAACTATGTATCAGAAAACAATAAATTATATAAACGTCCTCCGAAAGTGCATGTTTCGTTTCCGGAATTTCACCCTGAACAGATCAAGGAGGAACTTATTTATAAAATGGTTGGCTCACTTAGGCCATTTCATACAAGTAAAAGATATGGAATAAGTTACATCTCAAAGAAATTAGAGAGCTTACACAGAGACCTGATTCATTTGCCCAAAGTCATCCACAAGATTCCCAGGGAGTTTAAAAATGTCCGCAGCATTTCTTTTATCAGTAAAGAACAAATCTGGACGTCAAGCGCCTCAGCAGGCGAAATTAAGTGTTTTGATTATGATGGCATTTGTAGAGACAGAATATCAACAAAATCAGGAGAGTGGCCAAATGATATAGCCGTAGCACCTGATGGAAATTTGGTGTATAGTGATGGGAAATTGCATAATGTAAATAAAGTTGTCGATGGACAGATAGATGAGATAATCAAACTACGAAAATGGAAACCGTTAAATCTGTGTTTCATTACATCTGGTGATCTTCTCGTTGTATTTATTGATCATTTGGAAATCCGATCCAAACTTGTCCGATATAAACAATCAGTAAAGAAACAAACAATCCAGTTTGATAAAGAATGTAATCCACTTTACTCGGGGAAGAAACATATCAAATATATTGTTGAAAACAGAAACACTGACTTTTGTTTGGCTGACTTTGAAGCTGGAGCAGTAGTTGTCATAAACCAGTCCGGGGAACTCCGATTGCGTTACTCTGGTAATCATCGAAAGTCATTTAAACCCTTTGGAATCGCAACAAACAGTCAGAGTCATATCCTGGCAGCAAACTGTTACAATCATTGTATTCACATTGTAGACAAAGATGGACTGTTCCTACGTTACATCGAAGACGTAAGAAATCCATTCGGGCTGTGTGTTGATGAATATGACGATTTGTTTGTTACGGAGTACTTCACAGGTAATGTGAAGGTCATACAATATCTAATGGAGATTAACTTAAGTTGATGAAAAATAGCATGAGGGTGGTATAAGTTTGTGAACTATTGTCCAATATTAATTGTATGTTTGTACAAAACAATATGTTCAAATTGATCAAAGTCCTCTTTTGACGATCTTATTTGCAACATATTATGTTTGTCATGCGTGTTATTTATTAACATTCCCTCCACATTCTTTGTTGTTTACAATAAAACATTACGAGATGACAGTAACTTACTATACCGATTTAAAATATTACAAATCTAATGTTTAAGAACAGAGGGTTTATACATAGATATTATTCATTACAAATTTCACTTTTTAAGGTCATTCGTTTTTAACGGATGTTTTCGTACTGTTCCGTATATTATTTTTTTTTATTAAGGTCTTCAATTTCCGTCTTCAATGGCTATTTAAGGGCTGGAAGATGACTTCACCTCTGTTTCCTATTTACGTCCATTTTAAATTTTTCAAAAGGTGATTTTGTCCAGGGCTTTTCTCTAAAACGAATCCTTATAGAGACACAATTTTTTTTGCGATTGTAAATGGTCGATCTACTTCGGACATTTATACATAAAATTGCAATCCACCACTTCCGGTCGTAACTTAAGTGATTTTAATTTTTTAGAAATTTTATTTTAATTTTATATAATCAAATTGTAAATTTTTGTATTGCTTACAAAATAATACGAAACTAAAATTTGTTTTCAAATCTGACGATGCATTGCAGAGATATTGGGGTTAAAAAGTTTTGAAAATGAAAAGTATAAAAAGTAAAGTAAGCTCGTACAATACACATTTCGTAAATTGTTTAGTCGCACAATAATCACATGAATTTTTTCATAAATGTTGTCTGGGCGATATATCGAAAAATTATTGGACCGATCTCGTTCAATTTTCACAAATGATTGCCAGTGGTCACAATTCAAGAACTTTTTAAAGTTTTTATGTCACTTCCGGTTCTAATTTATCGTCGCTTTTCTTGAATGTTTACGACCCATTTTGTGCAGAGAAGTTTTTGAATCTATGCTACCAATGTGAAATTTTCAGGACTGATAGACATTTGGTGGAAGTTGAACAAGACGGCGTTTTTATACACTAAAGGCGCAAAGCGTTTGATCTCGCCAGAGCGAAAAACTGAGAACGATTTTTTTGGCTAAATATTGAAACGTTTTTATTCAAAACGTTTTTTCTATGAAATAATTCGTGAGACATATAGAGTGAACGTTGTGCAGCATTACAAGATCGTTCCAATGATATTAAAATAACGAGTGCACTTAAGCTATAGAGAATGGGCCCTTTTTCAGTGCCGTTTTTAAGTAGAAAATATTAACAAATTGCTTTTTTCCGTAATATTTAAGCACTGATGGATACTTCTAATTTAAATGCACATTTTCAGCAAAATTAGCATACATTTTAAACAATTAAGGACTTTTAAATGCCTATAGAAAATCTAAATCCGTCAGAAAAAATCGTACTGAACCTATTTGAATTGTGTCTATTTAAATCAGAGGAAGGAGACAAATTGCGATGGTGGATCGATTGGTGCGTTTGCTGAACTTTATGCGTTATTTTATATCTGGAAAAAAAATCGAATAAATTTTGAAGTTGCATATTACCATTGTGTTCAAACAAACATTCCGGACCGTACAAAGTCGATGGAAAGCGATTTAAAACGTGGCAGTGTTTTACAGTGAGCACATTTGACAAAGTCTACCTGGATAGGTTTTTTACAGGTATTTTAATCTTTTAAACAGACAATTAATTCAAATCCCTTCAAAATCCAGGCAGGCAAGCGGTAAAAAGTAATTGGATACATATATGTTCGTAAGCTTTAAGCTCAGAAGAACTTAAAAGATCATGCTAAGTTTTAATTGGTAATAATATGTTTACGCCTTATCAATCATTCGACCATTACATGTAAAACGAAGGAATTAAAAATTTTTGGAGATAAATCAGAGGAAGCGCATTAATTATATATAACTGACATATAGAGATTGGACTAATCAATAACTTAAATTACCTAGACTTGCAATTGTCAAACACTGATATTTTGCTCCAGTCACGGATTATTGGTTCTAAAAAATGATTATTGAACGCAAGCCGTATATAGTCAGTAGATGAAATTCGTATTCACCATCATTGGATATGCTTGCAATATGGCGGCCTCGGAGTGATATTACTCGAAATTGCCTGTGCCATTAACGGCTTACTTACGCATTTCAACACTTGAGTAACAAACAAGACCACATAAAGCAAAAGAACTGAGCATAACAAGCAAAAACAAATTGTTTTCGTTAATTATATATGTATTCCTTTTACGGTTGGTAGATGTCCGACGAAAATCTATACGAAATACTTATTTCATCTAAAGATGAATGTGTTTAAATATATTGATAACAAGTTTTATTAGGTACCGTGCACAATGCATTTGTAAATATATTTAAGTTAACTAAGTGTGCTGATTTGATTGTTGCATTTATTGTTGACGTCCATAAATTGTAACTGTCTTAATCCATAATTTTTATTTTTACATGCAACCAATTACGAAAAACTACAACCAGCCTCATTGAGAGTAACGAGAAGTCTGTCACTTGTCCAAAAAGATAAGGGTGAGATATAAATTAAGATTGAGCAACATTTTTTAAATTGAATTTTAATTTTAAATATTAAATCAAATTACTGAAAGTACTGAGGAGAGTTGATTTTTATCCAGGAGTGAATAATTTCTTGTTCAAGCAATGGGTATTCACCTACAGATAATGTGACTCATGGCTTAAGATTAAACGCATCCAAAGTTATATGAAACAGCTTTCTATCAGACCTGGGTTAATGGTAATGTGTAATGGTAATGCATTGTAATCATTACATTTTTTGAAAGTAATGTTAGTAATATGTAATGCACCCATTTTTCAATTACAAGTAATTGTAATGAAAAATAACAATAACAAACTGTCAACCATCTAAAATATCCATATAGCGAAATACAAATTCAAAGCAGAGCAACACAAACCTCTAAAAAGAAAAAGGTTGGATCAGGTGTCTAGGAGGGGTAAGCATCTCCTGCCGACCGGTCGCACCAGCCGTGTGCTCATTGTTAAGATCATGAAACAAGAGACCCATGGGCCACATCGCTCACCTAAGCAACAATAGGCATGATAAAATCGGCTTAATAGAGACATAATACAAAATATCTGGACAATGTAGAATAATACATGTAGATATATATTCTATGTTTATAATCAAGTCCCTTTTCTAACAGGATGATTTTATATTCATATCATATGTTTAGCATCGCAGTTCTCAACAAGATCCTAGACAATTGTTTATACATGGGATATAAACCTACATCAAACTCTGAACCCCCCTTGAGTCCCAAGAATCGTCCAGAAGCAAAATTCTTAACAATTTTAAAGAATCATATATTGGCAAAATGTTTGCATATAAGTAAAATCATATATTATAACATTTCAGTTTTTGTGAATTAAAATGTTTTCCTTTGTAAAATTGGATCCCGAATGTGGCGCCACCCTACTGCTCAAGATTTATATTTTAACGAATTTTAATCTAAACTACCTAAGGTTGCTTTTACTAAAGTTACAGATTCTCTAGGCAAATGGTTTTGTAGAAGATTTTTAAAGATTTTTCTCCATATATTCCTATGTCAAAAATTTGTTTCCCTCCCCCCTCCCCGTTGTGACCCCATCCTACCCCCGGGAATCATGATTTGAACAAACTTGAAGCTACCCAGTCCTTACCTGAAGATGCTTCCACACAAGTTTCACCTTTCCTGGCTACTTAGTTTTAGAGATTTTAAAGATTTACTCTATATATTCCTATGTAAAAATTTGACCCCCATTGTGGCCCCACCCTACCCCCGGGGGTCATGATTTTCACAACTTTAATTCTAAACTAGCTGAGAATGCTTCTACATAAGTTTCAGCTTTCGTGGCTGATTAGTTTCTGAGAAGAGGATTTTTAAAGATTTACACGATATATTCCTATGTAATAATTTGACCCCCCATTGTGGCTATACCGTACCCCCGGGGGTCATGATTTTCACAACTTTGATTCTACACTAGTTTCAGCTTTCCTGGCTAAATGGTTCTTCAAAAGAAGATTTTTGAAAATTTCTCAAAATTTTCCAATAATTCCAAATTATCTCCCTTTGAAAAAGGGCGTGGTCCTTAATTTTCACAACTTTGAATCTTCTTTACCTAAGGGTGCTTTGCGCCAAGTTTGGTTGAAATTGGCTCAGTGGTTCTGGAGAAGATGTTGAAAATGTGAAAAGTGTACGGACAGACAGACAGACAGACAGACAGACAGACGGACAGACAGACAGACGGACGACAGACAAAATGTGATCAGAAAAGCTCACTTGAGCTTTCAGCTCAGGTGAGCTAAAAACGGAAGAAACCGTAGTCAGTCCGGTGTTTAAATAATGGTCTAACAAGTATGAAAAACGTCAGTCAGCATGTGTCTCAATGAAACATTGTACTTGCTGACAAAGTCATTGTATCGATCATAAAGATGATTTTAATCGATTTAAATGTAATGCACTGCTTCCATAAAAAATGCCAGTAATGACCATTACTTTTCAATTACATTCGAATTACATTTAGCCTATTTTTCTTATTTAATAAAATAATCTAATACCCCTTCCAATGAATTTGATCCAGAGTTTTCAAAAATTAAAAGTACATTCTTGAAATTCATTGAAAGCTCATTTCTTTTTTAAAGTGTTTGCATGTATTTGATTGTGAATTATAAACTTTTTAAAAAAAATTGATAAAAACATTTCTTATATGAAGTTATGAAATCAAGTTAGAAAAGAACCTATGTAAAAATTAAAATGAATTTAATTAAAACCGGGTTGGCCGGTAAATACCAGTACTGGGAATTACAAGTTCTAAATACCAGTATTTCTCATCCCGGGAAATACTACTGATTTTCTCATAACTGGGAAATACTGGGAATCACTAGACAACATATATTTAAATTCTATATAATTTTGTTTGATTTATTTAATGTAAAACATGTGTTTTGGAAATAAAAGATAAACAGTAATAAGCATAAAAACACAATACTGCATGTATAGCATTTCACCGCCAGTATTTTGAATCTTAAATTCACCAGATCCTCTTATTCCTTACAGCATCCTATAGCAGAATACAGTTTTCAGTCCAGCATTTTCCACCCAGTTGGATTTATATTCATAAACTTAAATCTTGTTATAATTACTTTAGGTGCTACAAGCAACAATCAAATAATTACACATGATGTTTTAACAAATACTTGACTCTTGACAGCTATGTGCTCCTGTTTTGGAGAGATATTTACTTTGGGTGGGGCTAATTGGCCTCCTTTTAGGTGTTTTGCAGACTGAGGAAGTGACACAGTCACACTTTATTCTTTACAATTTTTGGGCCATTTCCCAGTATTTCTTCAAATACCAGTAAGTCCCCAGAAGTACCAGTATTTCCAACCATCCCACCATTCTTGGAAATATGATTTATTCCCACTATTTTGCCAATCCGGAATTAAGAGATATCAGATCAGAGACATTCACGCAATACATGTACTGGTAGTTTAATTCATAAGATAGCCCAAAGCAAATGATAATGGCCATAATATTTTCAACCCCCTCTCCAATGGAAATGAAAATAGCAATTGGGGGGGGGGTGGTTCAAATTTTACCTGCTATCATATTTTATAACCCCTCTCTTAAGGAAAAATAGAGGGGGTCAATATATTAGGGGGGATGGGGGTCAATACTTTTAACCGTCTCTCTATTAGCAATGACAACAGAGGGAGGGATTTCAGTATTTTGAGATAATATTTTGCCATAATATATTGAACCCCTATCCAATGAAAAAACATATGAGTGGGGTTCAATATTTCACAGTCATAATATATTGCCCCCCCCCCCCCCCTCACCAATAGCAAAAACAAAAATGGAGGTAGGGATTCAATATTTAGCAGCCATATTAATCTAACCCCTGGTTCAATATTCTATAGGGGTTCAGAATATTGCATATTTTGATCTTCGGTTCAATACTTCGTGGTATCAAAATATTATAAGACGATATCACCGCTTTTGAACATTACAGAATTAGAATGCACCAACAAATGTATATAGACAGAAGTGCTTAAACAACGAAAAACAAGCATAAATCACTTGGTGTACAGATATAAAACATTTCTGTCAGAATCTTCAACATGCACTGTATTTAGAACAATGAGAATACGAAATATGAAAAAATGGAGGTTTCTAAAGGTTAAAATCCCTGTTTACGAGATATCTATACCTACAGCATCAACTTTTTGCATTGTCCCATGGCTGCCCACGATCATGCCTGAACTTTTGAGACCACCCCTGTGATATCATCTAGTGTTTACCCATAATGCACAAGCATACTTCCGTTTCAGTTTTGTGAGGGCCTAGACAACTACGATGAACAGGGTTGCAGGTAAGTATAAATATCTCGTAAATAGGGGTTTTACCTTGAAACACCTCCAGTTTACATCAATATCTATACTTATCTGCATCAACTTTTTGCAGAATTTGTAGCAGAAATACTGGGCGGGATATTACATTCACTATTACATAATAAAAAAAAAAGGAATCTGCTTACCCAAAGGGGTATTCTATTTCTGTTCTTTCCCTTTCGCTCATCTCAATGCATCAAGGACTGATGACTTAGCAAACCGAGCTTCTCCTTGAGGAACATCTCTCATATACAATGAAGTAAATGTGTTTTCTTTTGCCCAATGAGCTATCTGTAGAATTTCTTCTAGTGTTGCTCCATTGAAAAGTGCCCATGGAGTTGCCAATCATCTAGTAGCATGCGCACGCATATGAGATAAAGTCTCACTGTTCTGTTCATACACAAAGTTTACTAGTGACACAATCCATCTTGAAATTGAATTCAGGATGCTGGTTTTTGTGAGTTTGATATGTAAGTTAAAAATAAACACTTTTCATTACCACAAGAAGACTTTGTTTTTTATGTACATTTTAAGTATTCTTTAAGGACACAAAAGCAAACCTTTACAGTCTGTTGCAAAGGTATTAAAATTTGGTATGAATATTGGTTTTCATGGCTTTCCTAATTTCTGAGTTTTGACCAAAAACTGTATATTTGGTAATAAACGTATTCCATTCCGTTCGAGACGTAAATGTGACTTTCCAATTGAAAGAGCTTGAATTTCGCTTACTCTTGATGTTGTCGCTAGAGCTACAAGGCACATTGTTTTCCACATAAGGAACTTCATATCACAAGAGTTCATCGGCTCAAATGGGGAGTCACACAACTTCCAAAGGACAGTTGGCAAATCCCAAATTGGAAGTAATGTTCGTACATTTAGAACATGTAGATATGCATCCTTTAGATCTATTGATGCATACCCAGTATTCTATATTCAGAGTCATTATTATTGACTTTGGAGTTTTTATCTTGAAGTGTTGATTTTGGAGAAATATATTTAACAGTTTCTAATTGAGAATTGAACGTTGAATGTTTTCCTAATAAACTTTCTATTTCTTCTAAAATACATTGTCTTTGGGCAACATTTTTGTACATTTGTTATTCTAACTCCTGTCTTTGGAGGATGTTTTAAGAACACAAGTTTGAGTCCTTTCTGGACTATTTTTAAAGTCTTATCGGCTGATGTAATATTCATCCACTCCCTGTGGTAAGAAAAGATCCGACAGCCTTCTTTTGCTGTATTCTGCAACGCTAGTCGAGTCTCTAATTGATCCATCAAAATAACTTTTGGGGGCGAAACTCCGAACGATCTTGTGCAGAGCGATGCGTTTGACCTCTAAAGGAAACTTTCGAATTGAAATTTCGTCCACTTCCTAGAGTAGTCTTTTGATTCTTTTCCACAGCAAACTTTCCCTTTTTTTTTTTTTTACAAAGGATGACTGCTGTTCTTTTGGCTCAGAGGTTCTCGCCGACTCATCTATTTTTTTTCCTTGCAGAACTGAGGGTTGAACCATCTCTCTACTTTGAACCTCTTAGGTGTTGTGTTTCTTTAGCATCGCGCAAACCTTCTGCACTTGAGTGAAGAAAGTCAAAATACTTCCCACAAAACAGTTAGGATTCGGAGTTGTCTGCACAAGTAGCTTGTTTTCAGTGGCTTTGTTATTAAAAGCCAAATCCTCAATGTGAATGGATCTACGTGCTGGAACTGCACCCACTAATAGACGTGAAATAACATCAGCCATTGACTTGAACACTTGCATCAATGCTTGTAGGACCTCTGTTTTGCCCTCATCAGATACACCATTATCAACATAGGACGTAATTAGTGAGGCATATGTCAACTCTCTAAGAAGAAGTCGAGATCCTTGATCAATGTTCCATTACTCATTGTTGCGTGAATGCAACATAGGGTTGCGAAAACGGTAGAATTTTTTTTTCCTTTTCTCCCTGTTGTAAAACTGTTATCCTCAATGTTGTCATTAAGGCGCGGCGTTGTGAAGTACTTGTCAAAGTCATCAGAAGTGACTGTATTTTTCATCATCTGACGCTTTATAAGTCAGAATTGTATCTTTTTGCTGGAATTCTTCATCAACATATGTTAAGGTGTTTAAAATGTACGCATCCATAGGCAAAGACTGTTGGGTAGATGATTTTGACCCCATTAAACGATATGACATATAGGATTTGAAGTCTCGGCTCTGAGTTTCAGAAGCATCAACTGTGTTTATGTTCAGTTCTGTAGACACTTTTTTACCAGAATTTTCCAGTCTACCATGTATGAACCATTAGAGTCTGTGTCATGCGTATGCATTGAACCCGAGACAGAGTTATCAAACTCTGAACGATTGTCCTCGTGAACTTCAACTACATCATCAAGAGAATTGCTTAAGCTTGATCAGTTTCACCTCTGTTGCTTACCACATCATCGTCATCCGATTCTCTGGAGCGTTGGTGATCTGACGGTCGAAATCTATCGAACCTGTTACATGCCCTGTCTGAAAGAACGTCAAGCGTTTTAGCACTAGTCTGTTCTCGAATCTTGAACCAACTCTTTAATTCTAGCGTCAGTCAAATTTCTCATGCATTTCTCTTGATATTGTTGCCATTGGGCTTCGAAATTTCCCAACATGAAAGGCGGAAAATTACCTACTGGAGGAGGAACTGAACCCTGCGCCAAGTCGCCGCCTTTTGTCTCGTTTTTGTCAAAGAGAGATTTTCTGATACAGCTACGTTTCCCGCAGAGGAAACTTGACTAACAGAACGATTCTGATTGCCATTATTCCCCACAAGGGGAACATTTAGGTTTGGCATTGTCGCGAATTTTCTCCCCGCTTCTGTTTTCTTTCGCTCAATCGTCTGTTTGATTAACGTCCGTTTTCCACTGACCACTTACTGCAAACTTTGCATGGAAAGCTTCGTTGCAAACTCTGTGTTTATAACACTCTGAGTGACCATCAAAAACGGTCATTTTTCTATTACATTTTACGCAAATTTTAAATGAATCCAACATTTTAAGGCCGGGGCTTTAAACATTTATTCGAAGAAATAAACGCGGTTTTTCTTCTAGAATGCCCTAAAAAACTGAAACAGAAGTATGCTTGTGCATTATGGGTAAATACTAGGAAATATCACAGGGGTGGTCTCAAAAGTTCAGGCATGATCGTAGGCATCCCGGGGACAGTGCAAAATGTTGATGCAGGTAAGTGTAGATATTGATGTAAGATGCATACAAGAAAGGTATAGGTTTATGAAATGTATATTTCAGCACAAAAAGTGTTGTTAGAACAAGAAATTTCTTGTTTGAACCAGATCGGGCAATATCAAGTAGCGGAATAGAATTTAAATATAATGGTTTAGTTTTCCGCCAAAAACTTAACACTTTTGATTGTTTAAAATACTTCAGTGGTTTATATTTTAAAACTAACTTGAAAATAAACATAGATGTTAAGACGTTTTATCTAAAAACAATATTAATGACTTAATCTGATCACGATTCCCAAATCTTAAATTTAAAAAAAAAATCATGCAATACGGTGCTATAATAATCATTACGTCCGGAACATTACTTGTTCTATAGTTTGAGTTTCACGTCAAAATCTGCAATATTATGTAAGAAATAGTAAAGTTTGACTACAAATGGCATCATTTTATAATTATCTGGCTTAAGGAGTCCTCATTAGTCCTACCTAACGACATGGATAAAATTGACATGCTTAGTAAAGATCGTATGAAAAGTTAATAAGTATGTAATGATATAGTCATTCAATCTTGATGTTCTCTAAGCTTTACAGCCCATCAGCATTCACATATTAAATATAATACAAATTCCACACATTTAAACAAATGAAAGAGGAGAATATAAAAAATATCTAAGTTGGATAACAAATTATTTTTAAAATTTTAAACAATTATATACGTTATAGCTATGATTGTTCATATCTTTTACATTTTTTGAGCCTGAAAGTTGCACAAGGTTGAAATAATTTTTTTTACGAAACACATCATACGAAGGATATATCAACATACGGTAAAATTCATCTTACACAATTACTTTTACAATGTAGACATTTTCTCTTAATACTGGTGGTTCTAATATCGATCAAGAAGGGCATTAGATGACAATCCAATTTTTGAAAAATATTTTTGACACTTTTAGCTCTGCATAGCTTTTGTAAGATAAGCACTGTAAACAACATTGTGATATAAGCTATCGATAAAATGAACATTTACTTAATTTTTATTAGAAGCCAAAATTGTTTGTTTTGTTTGGTCAAATAGTCTTTGTTTAATGTCACATATTTGTATATAAAGCCATAAATATTTAATCTGAGAAAACTTTGTATCCGTGGACTACATGTATAGTTGTTAAGTATTCTATACATTTATTCACGAAGCTGGTTTTCCGGATTTATGAAATTAGTGGTCAAAGATATCATTTTAAAATGCTACTTAGTTATTCTGGTGTACCAGCTATACCATATTTTCTGACAAATGTACTCCACGTTCAAATCTGATGCCATTAAAACATGGGAAAAGGGCGGTTTTGCTATTTTCTATTCAATACGAGATTAGGTCGAGTAACACTTGCAAAAGGAAGTCGTTCAGGTCAAAGCCGAAAATCATATGGGTTGCTCTGTCTGCTACTAGTATTTTACAATTGTAAACCTACACAGACATAGGAAAACGTGCTGTTCTTCTGAGCTTGTATCGATCTTTATGGTGTTGCAACGAAAAGAATAAATGTAAAAAGTAGTTTTAAGTTCTCATTCATTCATTGTGATCAGAGTTTCTTTTAAATGGAATTTATAATCATGCCTATAGAAAAGAGCCGATGCATGAGTCTCGTCACATGATTTGCATTGAAAAAGTAACAAAGTAATTCTTAAAAAATATTTTCATTACCTACAAGATGTACCTTGATCTGTAGCTAGGATTCATTTCTTTTTTCAGTAAATGTTAAAGAACCTAACAGAACAGTCCATTAAAAAATCTTTTAAAGTTCTGCTTTTACCATCTAGGCATGAAAGAAAGTGCATAAAATGCTCCTACTATCTAAGCATGAAAGTAAATACATTATATCATTACAAATTTAAATATCGATGAATAATATGTGTGAAAAAAATATATATAACATATCAAGGAATGGTGTAGATGAAATAAGAAAACGTATGAGGCTATTTTAATCACACTAATCAAAAAGAAAGTAGTTCTATAGTTGTTTTAACAAGTCAATTAGTGGCAGTCTCAAGCTTCTTTCTCTTCCATGAAGCTTCGATACAGTTGTTGAATTTTATAAATTTATTTTAAGGATTTTGGAAATATATATTCTTCGTTAAAGAGAAAAAACTGCAAAAGCTATCTTCTTCAAGTAAAACAGTAGTCTGGATGAAAAGGATTCGCTATATAATCTAGCAAGGTAAAAAATATTACAATTATTTATAAGCAAATAAATAAAACAAGAAAAATTGCAATTTATTCTACATTTATTTATACTTAAACAATATTTAGGTTTTTTTATCTTGTATTAGATGGACCTTCGCGACACATCCGATGATGTTCACTAATGTAAACTTTGCAAGAATACCAAATTCGACAGCTACTGTGACATTTGTCACGTATCACTTTGTAAGAATTGTATTGGAGAACACATTTCAGATGGATATGATAGCCATAAAATTGTTTCCTTCGAGTATCGTCAAGATATATATCCAATATGTTAAACTCATTCGAGCAAAACTTGAAAATTGCGATGTGAGTAATGTAACATATATATATCTGTGCTAGATGTTTTGTATATAATGACCAAAATGGTCATACTTTCAGTTCTATTGAAAATCTTGTTGATTAAAAGAAAATGGAAATAACAAAGGATGCTAAAGAACTAAAAGATTCTATTTTCCCAACATATAAAGACATTGTAAAAGATTTGGAAAATGAAATAGCAAATCTGGATGGGAAATATGAGAACCATAAACAACTATATCAAACGAAGGTGAAAAATGGCACAAGGAAATTGATAGTGTATAATTTTTGAAAAATATTTTTGACACTTTAAGCTATGTATAGCTTTTGTGAGATAGCATGGTAAACAACACAGTGAAAAAAGGTATGAATAATTCGAACATTTACTAGTATTTTTTAGAAGCCAGAGTTTTATGTTTTGCTTGGTCAAATAGTCTGTATTTAAAGAGGTTCGTTCCTCTGTTTTTTGGGTAGCCATTTTGGGTCACCTCTATTCTAGAAATTATGCATCAAATATTGATTCTACCCATAAATTCAAATTTTATAATGCCTGTTAAACTATCTTAAATAAAAAAAGTAATGGAAAAATTACATATTTACAGAGTTTAGTATGGGACTATATTTTGTGGCGGAAGGATTTTGAGAAGAAAATGAACATTTATCATAACTCAGTTGTTTTAGAGTACCGTCACTTTAGCTTCTTTATTTTCAGTGCAAACAAAATTTCCAGTCTGTGCATTAGGATATCTTCATTTTGTTACGAAAAACATAATTTTACAATTTTTCAATATTTCTATCGACAAATATTGGCAAATTTAACTTATATTTCATAAAAGTCAAGGAAAAACGAATCCCAATTTTTGCCTAAAATCAGCTTATTTCATGCCATATGTCAAATTTACATTATAGACCCATACTTTTTGTTTTATTTTCTGAAATTTTAAGATTTTTCTGACAAGTTCATCATAATTTGAGAAAAAGTTTGATAATTTTAAATAATTTCATTACATGTTGAATTGGTTTTGGATAAAAATAGCGTTTTATCAGTGCAAAAAGGTCAAAATATCAATTAGGTGAAGAAATTGTAACATTTTTCTTTCTGATAATTTTAATTTTTTTTTTATTTTAAATAGTATAAATTTGTATTTGGTACCATGGTTCATTCCGATAATAAAATATAGAGGGAAAAGCGATGTATGTGCAATCTGCACTTTCAGTACAGAAAGGTCATATTAAATAGACCGTAGCGCCAAATGAAGCATATAGACCCCAAAATTTTGTTTTTAATTTTGGTTAAGCTATGTGTGTAGATTTTTGAAAAAAAACTTTAGAAAAAAACATTAAGACTTTTGATCGCAGGATCCAACGTCCTTAATGTCACATAGTGTAAACTTTATAGCATCTCTATGCATTTCAAATTTCGTGAACAGTTGACTTAAAGCCTTAATCAATTAAACAATTTTTAACATACTGCATCAGATCGTTTTACTTATGGCACTCTACATCATCAAACAATTTGTCGTTACAATTTGACATAATACCGGTACTGGAATCTATTAATTGATTAATGCAAATTTTCTGTAGTTAAACAAAGAGAATGAGATGTTACAGGGTTCAGATTTAAGTATTTGAAGCATTTAGACCAAAGAAATCCAGAATAAAGCACATGTAATGAAGTATTCTTTTCAATGTATGCTATTTGGTTTTACGGAGTCTTCATTAATTTTGACAAAAATTATTTCAACTAGTGTATACATTTATTTAAAAAATATTTGTATATAAAGCCATAAATATTTAATCTGAGAAAACTGTATCCGTGGACTACATGTATAGTTGTTAAGTATTCTATTCATTTATTCACGTTGCTGGTTTTCCGAATTTATGAACATTAGTGGTCAAAGATATCATTTTAAAATGCTAATGAGTTATTCTGGTCCATCACTTTTCTAACAAATGCACTCCCCATTCAAATCCGATGCAATCAAAGCGTGGGAAAAGGGCGGTTAAGCTATTTGCTATTCAATACAAGATTAGGTCGAGTTTCACTTGCAAAAGGAAGTCGTTCATGTCTGAAAGCCGAAAATCATATGGGTTAAACCTACACAGAAATTCGAAAACGCGCTTTTCTGATGAGCTTGCATTGTTCTTAATGGTGTTGCAACGAAAGAAATAAGGTAAGAAATAGTTCTGAGTTATCTCATCAATTCATGGTGTTCAGAGTTTGTGTTAAATGGAATGTATAATCATGCCTATGGAATAGAATCGATGCATGAGTCACTTCACATGATTTGCATTGAAAAAGGGACAAAGTAATTCTTAAAATTATTTTCATTACGCTCCAAGATGTACGTTGATATCAAGCACGTAGCATCGTTTTTGAAAGTGGGGGGTCAGAGTCATCCAAAAATCCTGACAAGCGATTAAAAAAAGCGAATAAGGTTACTTTCCAAAATCCTAAAAATCCTCATCCGTGGGGGGG
>WFKH01003881.1:22148784-22163356 GCA_016163765.1 Magallana hongkongensis | reverse complement strand
TTTATTTATTTATTTATTTATTTATTTATTTATTTATTTATTTATTTATTTTTTATTTATTAATTTATTTATTTTAGTGGGACTCTTAAGAGTGTAAAATTATTGTTAAGATTAACAAAAGATGTCTAGACGTATATAATAGAATTGTTCATTAAAGACAATAGAAAAATCTAAATATAGATAATAGTTATTATAGAATCACAAAACGAAAGAGGATTTAATAGCAGGAAAAGGTTTGACCAATCGTGAGTTGTATATTACTAGTTTCCAAATGCAACACAATCAGAAAGCTTCTGATAGATGATAGCAGATTTAAAGTATTGTGTTACTTATAGCGACTGGATATTACATCTTTGAATAGTATTGACGATGGAAAAATTAAACATTTATAAAATCAGAGAGATATAGACATCTATTGAGCTGGGTTTTGCGACCATTTTACGATAATGAGAAAAACTAACCTATGGTAGTCCAACGCTCAGGAGAAACAGAGAGTGATGATCCAGAGGCGGATCCAGCAAAATGGAAAGGGGGTTCCCATTCATGAACATCAATACGTGTGAAATTTAGTATTCGTTAAAAATAGCAAGGACTTTTTGAACGTTTTCCGTGCGTAAAATTAACAAACATTTATCCCGTCAATATCAATTTCATCAGAATGCACTGCATTAAGGCACTTCTGTCAGTATTTTTTAAGCCATTGTTGAGCGTTTTGGTTTTGATAAGGAAGATTTGCATATTTTCTAGCCTTAATAAACAAGTCTCCAGCAAGGAGGACGTGCGTCTAAACTCAATAAAAAAAAGGTCTCTTAAGAAACAAAAAATAAATCAGACTAATTACGAGAAGCTATTATAAAAATGGGGGGGGGGGGGGTATCTGAAGTTGTAATTCTGAACTATTTTTCGATTATCGATTGCTTTGTTAAATAAAGGAATACCAGTAAATGATCGGGTTTGACAGAAAGGGATATTCAATTTATCTGCTCAGTAGATGGTGCATATGTAATACATACGTAATACAATTGTACAAGCAATTGTCGTCCCCTAGAACTTGATGTGACCTCAGTAATGGATGCACTACATCATACGGCACTAGTACAGATGCATATGCAAGATAATATTCAGGCAAGTTTTGAAAAGTTGCACATGTTCATTATGGTTTGCATGTAAACCCTTTTCATGGTATTTTTGTAACAGATTTTCCTATTTTTATAAACATTTAAACAAAAACAAAAATGCTTCATTTTTTGGGTGTTTCATGCGGTATGAAGGTAGCTAGCATTTCAGAAAAATAACATAACCCGCATGAGCGGGTTGTGTAATTTTCTTTTGTATCATACCGTATGATGTCTTCTTTGTATTTTCGTATAAAACGAAGTAAACTTATCTATTATAGCTACTGAAGTTATAGCTGACATTTAGTTAGCTAAGCAATACATTTGAAAGCAGCATTTAAATATAAAACTAATGTGTGTACTCATACGCGAACGTCGTTTTACTCGATCGCGTATATTTCTGGCTCGTCGGGTCGAAACTGAATGAACTATAATCGATTTTCTTAAGAAATAGAGATGAAAATACCTAGTGGATTATTATAAACCTGATTTTTTTAGCGATACTGTTTATAATAGTTTACATAAGTTTAGTATTTTTATTAATGTTGCGAATGTTTACTCAGTGAAATAAACACCGGATGCGAAGAAGAGTACTTTACTTTGATAAAATATGGTCGATAGGGTTTTTGTTTTAAATAAGAAATAAATTACTATCCGTTGTACGATTATAAATAAGCGATTTTTAAAGAATAGTTTTAGATAGTTGTAGTATTTAGATTAAAGATGGGGAAAATCGCCTTTAAGAAAAGCATTTAAAAGTTTAATCATCTGTCCCAAAGATCCCCGGACACCCCTCCTTGCAATTGCAATTGGATCCGCCAATGTGATCCATACCACACACCATGATGATCTGTTGACAAATTATTGTAGATAGAACATTCCTAGGATGATCTCTTATAATTTTATTCATCCTTTAATATTTCAGTGGTATTTAATACTAACCATGTTACCGGTTGTGTACCAGTAAAGACTTATCATTTTATGTTTTCTCCGCTTTTGTTTTGATTAAAATGACAACTTGTATGTTGCCGAGTGCATAGGTTTCAATAGGTGGAAAATGAATGAACTGTAGTTTTTAAACATTATACGTATTGCTTTTTATCTTTCTTGACAACCAATGTGTAGATGTCTGAAATACTGGCTGATTTTGTTTTCAAGCTTTTCATTTCAAAATCAATTATGTCTGGATTTAAAATATTACTATAAATTGAACATGATGTTCATATGATTTTATCAAGTAACCTTCGCGACGTTTGAATTGTATTTAGCACATCTCAGCTGTAAGATTTAATGAACTATTACGATCACTTATTGGTGTTTTATCCGGTATGCCTTTTTTATTTAACTTTTTTTTTTTGGGGGGGGGATTACAAAATTGATATAAAAGGAAGGGAGTACTATGGGGTAGTCTGATTAATTCATATCATAACTGTTGGGGGGGGGGGGGGGGGGTCAGAAAGAGGTCACCACCATGCAATAAGGGGGTTTTTCTTAGATAGAAGATAATTCCTTTAGAAATGGAGTTTAGCAAGGCTATATTGTGAGCGAGTCAAATTCAAATAGAAAATATGTAATAGAAAAAAAATACTAAGGCTATAATTTGTAAAATTCGAATTAAAAGTTATCTACGTATGTATTAAAGTTAGTATACAAAATCAAAATATGAGATACCACAATAAGGGGTCCAATTGCCGTAAAAATCTTAAGAAAATGAAAATATGTTTTATGAAATAAATGAGGAAACAAGCTTTTATTTGGAGTTTTCAATAATATATTTGGTAGCAAAAAGAGGCTTTAATGTGTTAAATTGATATGAAAAAAATGGCTTCTTTTAAATAGTGTAGAATATTTATACTATGATCCCTCAGGAACAGAAGGAGAAACAAAGGGAATCCACAGATTAAAATGAGATCAAGCTTGAATGATTAATGTCATATGATTTTTAACCTCTGTTAAGAAGACACGTTCAATAAAATAAAAGTGTGAAGAAAAAATCTGCAATATATGATGGCTATTTCTACGCATGAAATAACAAGAATGATGTTTTAAAGAGGCATGAAAAATAATTGCTGATATATCTTTTAGATATATTTATTTATCTTAAATATTATTTCTATATAAGAATCAAAGATTTATATAAGGGTCTAGCCACGCATAGTCACCAATTTTCTTTATATTTCATGCATGGACACTAAAAGTTGGTTGCTGGGGGTAACTGCTGCCATGGTAACCGAGGCTTAAGATGGAAAAATAGCAAAACTTATCTTCTTTGAAGCCGTATATGAAGGTTTCCCCACTAATATAAACTATTAAAGAAATAAGATGACCTTTGTCCTATTGTCATTTTTTATGTCCAAGAAGAAAATTGAAGGAGAAACCAATACTTTTTAAATGTTACCATGGAAACCGTTAAAATATTTTGAAATCGGTGTTTTACGTTTTTTTTCATAAGTCGAAATTGGAAACTATTTAATGTTTTACATCCCTATCAATATCCATGCAATACAAAAATTATTTGATATAAGAATTAACACCCATTGCTATGGTCACAAGGCCAAGAAATAGGAAAAACTGAAAAATTAAAGGTGACTATGGTATGCTGTGATTCCTGATTTTAGATAATTTTAGCAATTTTTTTTGGTTGTAACTTGTAAAAATAAGCCTATATTTTTATTATATACCACAAAAACCTTTGTTTTGCCTCGAACTGGAATGTCTCGACGTCATTGGATGAAACGCGTCACGTGATTGCCTTACAAATTTCTTTAAACGGCGGGCGTCAAAATTTATACGGCAACATGGCGGACGTAACGTTATTTGAATTGATTTTTTACACAAACGTTTGTTAACATATCAAACTTTAGGTCCTCTACAAAGCAAAACACTTTTTATGTTTGTTACTGACTGTTTTCTGTAAACAGTCAGTAACAAACCTAATAAGTAATATTGTTATGCAACACAAAAGTATACTGTTGCTATGGAAATTCTTACCTTTTTTAAGTTGCTTTAAAGTTCAGGACATACTTGATTTTTTCTCATTAATTGATATAAAATATTTATACTTTTTATGTGAATAATGCCCATTAAAAAAACCCTAAAAGTATTAGAATTTACCCTATTTTTCAGCTTGTTACCATAGCAACGGTTCTAAATTTTCATTTTCAACTTCTTAATTGCACAATCATAATAGTGTGCACAAAAAATTCAAGATTTGTATCTTAAATTCAAATTAAATGAAGAAATCATATTTTGAAATTTCTGTTTAGTAACCATGGAAACACTTTTAAAATATGCGTTTCTCAACAAATGTTTTTTTTTTTACTTGAATAATTAGATTTTTTTTTCATAATATATTCTACCCTGGAAACCCCAAATTGTTGCCATTACTCACAATATGTTCTCAAATAAGCATTAAAATGCCATTTTTATATCTTTACCATCTTTTACCATGGCAACGGGACCACATTGCAACAAATAAATGGTGTTTGGCTTTCCGACAATATATATTCGGAAAGCCCCAAATGAATCGTGTGTGTACATATTTAAAAATAGAATTAACGTCTTTGAACTTTACCATGGATTGTGTATTAATAATCGAAATATTTCCTTATGATAGATAATTAATTTATTGCAAGTTTTAAGATTAAGTATCCAAGCAATTTTTTAACTAACAAATAACACTGGTTTTGTTGATAACTGATTTAATAGAGTCTACAGTACCGAATCTACATTTAGATAGTATGCAATACTGCTCTGCTTTCGTTATCAATGACAGCGAACCAGTATTTTTTTAATTGTTTTAGCTTATTGAACTCTGTCCTAGGAATATATACGACTACAAAAAACTATATTAACTGTTCGTACCATAAAAAAATTAAATATCTTTAAGGCTTTCATTTAAAACAATGCTTCTAAATACATTACATCGAATTTATCGATATTTTAAAGTACTAAAGTTTGTCAGTGGTAATGAATAACCATGATTTGTGTTGAGCTCCGAACACTGTTTTACTCCGTTTTGTCTGAGTAACTGCATAGGAGAAATGATTAAATCAACTCTCAAAAATATTTTTAAAAAACAATTTCTAAATACTTCTTATTCAACATGGATTCCCAAAAATTAAATTAAGTATGCTTGAGATCGTAAGCTATCCTTTTTTTAAATATAGAAAACGTCTTCGATGAAGTGATTTGATACTTTCAATAAAGCATAACAATCAACACAAAAAGTGTTGTTATAAAAAGAAATTTCTGGTTTGAACCAGTTTGGGCACTATCAAATAGAGGAATAGAATTTAATCCACTGGTTTAGTTTTCTGCCAAAAACTTAACACTTTTGATGGTCTAACTTCAGTGGTAAAAATTTTAAAACTTACTTGAAAATAAACATAAATGTTAAGACGGTTTAGCTAAAAAACAACACTAATCACTTAATCTGATCACTTTTCCCCAATCTTAAATTTCACAAAACATCATGCAATACGGGGCTATAAAATCATTACATCCGTAACATTACTTGTTCTATTGTTTGAGTTTCACGTCCATATCTGCAATTACGTAAGAAATAGGAAATTTTGACTAAAAGTGACATCATTTTACAAATATCTGGCTTAAAGAGTCCTCATTTGTTCTACTTAAAGACATCGATGAAATCTACATGCTTTGTAAAGATCATATAAAAAGTTGATAAGTATATACTAGTATGCAATGATATAGTCTTTCATTTTTTATGTTCTTTAAGCTTTACAGCTCATCAGCATTCATATATTAAATATAATACAAATTTCATACATTTAAGCAAATGAAGGAGGAGAACAGAGAAAAGAGTTAAGTTAATGTTACAAATTATTTTGTAATTTTGAACTATTTCATACTTTATAGCTATGATTGTTCATATCTTTTACATTTTTTGAGCTTGAAAGTTGTACAAGGTTGAACATTAAAGGCCTTTCCAAAAATAAGGTTTGAAATTTTTTTTTCGAAACACATCATACGAATTATATATGAAGATACGATAAAAATCATCTTTCACACAATTACTTTTACAATGTAGACATTTTCTTTAATTACTGGTGGTGCTAGTATCAACAAGAAGGGCATGAGATGAGAATCTAATTTTTGAAATATATTTTTGACACTTTTAGATATGTATAGCTTTTGTGCGATAGCATTGTTAACAACATTGTGAAATAAGGTATCGATAAAATGAACGTTTACTAAATTTTTATAAGAAGCCAAAAATTTTATTTTGCTTAGTCAAATAGTCTTTGTTTAATGCTACAAAATGTAAACTTTATAGCATCTCTGTGCATTCCAAATTTTGTGAACAGTTGACTTAATATCTTAATCAATCAATGTTTAACATCACACATCAGATTGTTTTCTTATGGCACTCTACATCATCAAACAATTTGTCGCTACAATTTGACATAATACCGTTCCAGGAATTTACACCAGTATTTAATTAACGCAAATTTTCTGTAGTTAAACAAAGAGAATGAAATGTTACAGGCTTCAGATTTTAGTATTTGAAGCATTTAGGCCCTTTAAATCCGGAATGAAGTATCGTAATATTCTTTTCAATGAATGTTATTTGGTTTTACGGACTCTTCATCAATTTAAGGTAATGATCAATACCCAACTATAAATACCTAAAGAAATTTTTTTAATTTCTCAAACATGTATCTGGGGATATATCCTTATCAAATTTTACCCAGTTCGCTGGTCAATCGGTATTATAAAAACTACGACCGTTGCTGAAAATAGAACCAATTGCGGAAAATGGTGCTTTTTTCATACATTAATAATATTAGCCTAAGCCTGAAATTTGACATTCAGAAAATCATTTTTGATTGATATCCTATGTAAAATGAACAAATTTATTTTTCAAAACAAATATTTTAATGTTACACATGCTTATTTATTAAAAAATAGATAAATTTGTTTACAACTGAGATAAATTGAAACAAATTGTCAAAGAGAATTTAATCTCTTATAATTTTGTTTATCTACAGAATTTTCTGAAATAGTGATAATGTTGACCCCTTAAGTTCTTAATCAATAGAAAATAAAATAAGGACCGGCCTTTTTAGGATCATAATGGGCGTATTTTTGGCAAAATTCATTAAAATATATATTTTGAAAAAAAAAATCCGTAAAAATGAAATTTTGCATAGTTTTATCATTTTATCTCTCTAAAAATATATTTAGCTTTTTGTTAAATAGAAAACATGATTTGAACAAACCGTTGATCAATCTGTATTATATATATATTGCCTAAGATGGTTTTTTTTAAATATCGATAAGTATTATGGATCGATTCTGGGTATTTAGAAATTGTAGTCACATACCGGAAAACGCTAATTACAAGATATGCTTTCAAGACAAAACCTATATTCAACTATTTTTACTGGTTTTAAAGACTGTTCTAAAAAATAAAATAACTTTTCTTGAACGTATAATTTTAATTCTAAAAACAATTTTTAGCGTATAGAGTAAAGATCGGGCACGGGCAAGACGTAATGACGCGTGAATTATGTCATACGTTGTTTTGTGACGTATGGATAATAACCTTAAAAAAAAAATATTTAAACTGTCTAGTGTATACATTATATCAAAAACATTCGTGTATAAAGCCATAAATATTGAAAAGACAACTTGAGAAAACGTTGTAACCGTGAACTAAATTTATACTTATTATTAATAAGTATTATATACATTTATTCACGATGCTGGTTTTCCGAATTAATGAAAATAAGTTGTCATAGATATCATTTTAAAATGCTAATGAGTTATATTCTGGTGCACCATCTATATCATTTTTCAAACAAATGTACTCCCCGTTTAAATCCGATGCATTCAAAACATGGGAAAAGGGCGGTTTAGTTATTTGCTATTCAATACGAGATTAGGTCGAGTAACACTTGCAAAAGGAAGTCGTTCAGGTCTGAAAGCCGAAGGTCATATGGGTTGTTCTGTCTGCTACTTTTATTTTACAATTGTAAACCTACACATACATCTGATAACGTGCTCTTCTGCTGAGCTTGATTGATCTTTATGGTGTTGCAACGAAAAGAACTAAAGTAAGAAATAGTTTTAAGTTACCTAATCCATTCAGAGTTTAAGTTAAATGGAATCATGCCTTTGGAATAGATTCGACGCATGAGTCACGACACATGATTTGCATTGAAAAAGGGACAAAGTAATTCTTTAAAAAGAATTTCATTACGTTCCAAGATATAGGTTGATATCTAGTTAGGATTTGGTTCATTTTTTTTCACTAAATGTTAGAGGACTTAAGAGAACGGTCCATTAAACAATTTTTATCATGTTTTTACCACCTAATATTATGAAAGAAAATATACAAAAAATTAATGCTCTTACTATCTAAGCATAAAAGTAAATAAATGAAATAATTAAGAATTTAGATATCAATGAAATAAAGTGTTTGGAAAAAATTATATGTAACATATTAAAGAATGGTGTACATAAAAAAAGAAAACGTATGAGGCTATTTTTATAACACTAATCAAAACGAAAGTAGGTCTATATAGTGATTTTAACAAATCAAATTAGTGGCAGTCTCAAACTCCTTTCTTTACCATGAAGATTCGATACAGTTGTTGAATATTATAAATATATTTATAGATTTTGGAAATATATGTTCTTCATTATATACAGTCCCTGAAACGTTCTACTTTCCCATTTTCCATGCGTTCACCGTGCGCTCACCGTGCGCTCACAGTGCGCTCACGGTGCGTTCACCGTGCGTTTACTTGCGCTCTCTGCTCCGCTCCGTTGGCTCTCACCGTTAACAAAGCGCTCACCGTTCGCTCACAAAGCGTTCACCTTGCGTTCACCGTTCGTTCAGCGTTCACTTATCGTTCAGTCCGTTTGCATTCAATTTCATTCGGAACTCCAAAATGAAAAAATCGGTAAAGAACGCGTGCGTAAAGGTGGAAGGAAACTTAATATATTACACATCCGAAACATCATTTTAAACAGAATTTAATCCGTACAATTTAAAGTACACATTTTTGAGCAGGTCCTTTTTTTGTTGCTGATTTTTTACTACAATAATTAATACCGTTGTATGATTTTTTACGTCATTCCTATAAAGATGTCATTTAATATGCGTTTGAATTAATGCGAATAAATAATAAAAATAAAAGCAGTAACGTTTTCTTTAAAATTAAGACGTTCCTGAATAATGATTTTCTCTAAGTGTCAATTTCAACTGTCACCCTCCCAAACAGGCATTATTTATATAATGGTATATATTAACAAAAACAAATAATAAATAGACAAAATTATAAATAAGAAACGGGCTTTGTATTTGTGTACTTTTTATGATTCATATAATTTCTTCGATGTCAGATCAAAACTGTATCCATGCCCGACAATAAACTGAACAGATCAAATTAAGAAATGTAATCTAACTATAAATGCGTGTATATTTATAGGTTAACAATAAATCCAAATGATTTATCAAAAAATGCGATGTTTTTTTTAATGATGTATAAAGTTGTTATAATTTCCCGAATCGTGATAACTTTTATCGCCGAACGAATCGGTCAATTACCGATAAACTCACTTAATTACTATATGATAAGGAAAAAAATGATGTAAATGTTTGTTTGAACAATACATAAAAGTTTTTTATCTGCTTTATTCGTTATAATACATAAATCTAACGAAAACAAAAATGTAATCGCTTATTTGTTTTTTAAAACGTAATTGTGTACAGTCCGCGTACGATTTAATATTTCCGATGCACAGATATTCAAGTTACCTCGTTCCAAAAATTTTCGGTTTTATTTACTAATCAGACATTTTTATTATTACATTATTCAATTATTAGTTGATATAATTATTACTATCTTAAATTTCGTTTTATTTAACTCTTATTCCTAAATATAAATGGTATGGTATGAGATAGAATAGGGTAGAGATTATTTGCAGCATAAGATGTAGGATAGAGGTTATAGAATACATGTAGGAGAGGATTGTTTTGTCAACTTTCACAATAGCAGCAGTGTACATGTAGTTTTTATGCTATTTTTTCTGATTACCGACGAAATACAATGAAAGGATAACTCCCGAGAAGCTCAGAATAAATAGATCATCTTGCGTTCACAAAGCGTTCACATATCGTTCACGGTGCGTTCACCATTTACGTTTGCGCTCTGCGTTCGCTCATCGTTCACCGTTCATTAGCGTTCACCAAATTCCGTTCAGCGTGCGCTCACCGTTCGCTCAGAGTGCGCTCACCGTTCACTCACTGTTCAAGTGGGAAAGTAGAACGTTTCAGGGACTGTAGAGAGGAAAACCGCAACAGCTATCTAGTTTAAGTAAAAAATTAGTCTCAGTAAAAATTAAGGATCTGCCATATAGTCAAGCAAGATGAAGAACTTTTTTCAATTATTTATAAGCAAATAAATAAAACAAGAAAAAATTGCAATTTATTGTACATTTATTTATACTTAAACAATATTTAGGTTTTTTTTTTATCTTGTATTAGATGGACATTCGCGACCTTTCTGATGATGTTCACCAATGTAAACTTTGCAAGAATACCCAATTCGACAGCTACTGTGACATTCGTCACGTATCACTTTGTAAGAATTGTATTGGAGAACACATTTCAGATGGATATGATAACCAAAAAAATGTTATCCCTTTGAACATCGTCAAAACACCTTGATCTATCCAAAATGTTTAAAGCATTCAAGCAAAACTTGCAAATTGCGATGTAAGCAATGTAACATTATATCTGTGCTAGATGTTTAGCATCTAATGACCAGAAAGGTCATACTTTCAGTATTATTAAAGATCCTGTTGATAAAAAGAAAATGGAAATAAAAAAAGATGCAGAAGAACTAAGAGATTCTATTTTCCCAACATATATAGACATTGTAAAAGACTTGGAAAATGAAAGAGCAAATCTGGATGGAAGGTTTGAAAACCTTAAAACAACTATATCAAAACAAGGTAAAATATGGCACAAAGAAATTGATAGTGTTGTTAGCAAAATGGTAAAAGAAATTGACGAGATCAGAAAAAACGCATGGACATTATGGGTAAATGTTTGAAAGAAATCCAGCACACTCACTCGCAGGTACACAACAATATCTACCATTTGGATCATCTTGAAAAATCCACCGATGTTTCTGAGATTATGGGATACATTCCCAAAAACAGAGAATTTCGAAAACTCCCTGCCAAAGTCAATATTTCAGTGCCTATATTTCACCGCAAAACAATCAACAGTGATTATATTTACGAAATATTTGGATATCTGAAATTGTTGGATATTACAAGAGATAAAAATTGTTACAAATTGAATAAAAACCCGAGGTTATTTCACAAGTGGTCAAAGTTAACTAGTGTTTTGATCGAGTTTTCAATTAACATTGATGAAGTGATTGATCCATACAGATTGTTTGACAGACATTTGTTTGAAATAAAATATTTTTAGTAGATGTAATGATTATGCAAACGCTTTGGGTGTACTATGAATTTTTAGTTTTGACTGATGTGTTTGAATTTTGTCTAATGTATATTAAGCCTGAATATTAGATGTGTTAATAGAAATGATCTTAAACATGAAAGGATACCTCTTCCTTAAAGGACAAATCTACCTCATTTATTTTAAATGTGCAAGGTTAAAATTTCTGGTTAATTGATGCATCTTTAATTTATAACTTCAATGAATTTTAATCATTGCAACGTCGAGTGTCTCTTGATGTTACTGCATTCTTATTTTCATATTTACTTAAATTTTCTTAATAAACTAAATCTTGATTATTTTTGTCATAGCTCGAAACAGGGAGCAAAACCTTTTAAAAGATATTGAAACGCAAAGAAAAATCCGAGAAATAATGTCTAAAAGCCATCTAAGCCATAAAAACCATCTTTAATGATTTCTTTTTGAAGAGAAAAAAACAGAAGAGTCATAATTCACATCTTTTATATATAAGAAGAGACATTTATAAGACATTTTGTAAGTATTAAGCGTTTTATGGTGTGACAAAACCAGTTGTAAATTACTGTTATTTCAACTTAATATATATCATCAACTTGCCAATTAATTCCTTTCATTCAGAAGGGCATATATCTATCGATATCATAATCAAAAGCTGTGTTCTAAGAACTTGGCTGAAAGAAAAAAGAGATGAAAAAAATGTTGAATTTCGTCTTCAAATTTATTTGTTAACTCTTAATTACAACCAACATTTGATCATGTTAATCTTAATCAACTGAACAATTTTTTACTTCTTTAGAATAGTTTCTTTTAAAATTTTAAGTACCTTAGAGTACGATCATGGAATGGAACTAGTTGGTCTGCGTAAACAGATACTTATCTATACTGAGGCTTAATGCTTAGTTCTTGCCTGTAGTATCGGTCACTGTAATAAACTAAAATTTTTAAAATGTAAGCAGCTATTACCTAATCTCAACTTGAAACAGTTGTGGGGTTTTAAATGTTTTGTTTTACTTTAGTGGGACTCTTAAGAGTGTAAAATTATCGTTAAGATTAACAAAATGTGTCTAGACGTATATAATAGAAATTTTCGCTATGGTAAAAATATAAATATAGATAATAGCTAGTATCACAAAACGAAAGTGGATTTAACAACAGGATATGTGGGTTTGTCCAGGTAAATAACTGCAATCTGGAGCTCAGGTATACCACAGGGGCTTGTGTAGGAAAAAAAATCGTTAAAAAAGTGGGTACCTCTGGCTCAGATGAAAAATAACAAGGGAGGACGCCATCTTGGATATCACCTCGCTTCATCATTTAATTTCTAATTTAAATTGTTAAACTAGAAACATGCGCCGATTTGTATTACTTCATAAATGATTCTACTTTAAGATCTCACCTTCAGTTAAATTCTATTTACGTCTAAATCAACAAATTTATATCTTTTTCTCGTGGAAACATCCAAATCGACAACTCCCTGGCTTTTTCCATAACCAATCGTATGACAGAGATCGCACGTGCCGTACTTTCGCTTTCTGCAGAAGCCAGGGAGTTGTCGATTTGGATGTTTCCGCGAGAAAAAGATAAAAAATTGTTGATATAGACGTAAATACCTTTCTAGCTTGTCAGGTCGAAACTGTTTGAACTATATTCGATTTTCTTTAGAAATAGAGAAGAAAATACCTAGAGGATGGTTATAAATCTGTTTTTAGAGATACTGCTTAAAGACCGAGAAAATTAGCAGCGCCTTCAAATTTTCCTGGTCAGTGTAACCCTGTCAATCAACTGAATTGAGGCTCCAGATTGGATGTTAGAAAATGATTGACATTCGTTTACTCGTCCTGTGTATACCATGTCTAGCGCTCGCAACGATCGTGCAATTAACTTCTGAAGTTTGATGCATACCGTGACGATAAAACGTTATGTCTATTAGCACTACAATCAAAGGAAACTACTGTCGACCGAGATTAAATTTTCTACTCTTGAAAATTGAAAGATATGAATTAAAAATTTACTCGTATTTGGTTTATGTACCACAACAAGCGCGCTGATCACCTACTCTATCAAAATCACGTGGCGCCGATCATCCACGAAAACGTTCTTTTATTAATTAATAAAGATGTTTGTGAATAATAGAGGATAAATAATAAAATTAAATCAAATTTTGCGTCCACGATTTATAACGGTAGTTATCACATTTCTTTGAGAAATTTCACGAGCCGAAACCGGAAGAGAAACAAGTACAGACAACTCTGATACATGCGCAGCTGGTAGAATTATTGTTCACTTTAGCAGCTGATCGGAGAAGTTATACAAACGTATGTTGCATAAATGTTGCATTAGTATTTGAATGCGGTACGATGATCGTATATTGCATAAAACATCGCGATTCTCAGTAAATCCCGTCGGAAACTTGTTCAAACGAACGAAAGATTTTGCTCATGTCGCACGTGGTTATTCATGCTTTAAGTTAATATTAATTTCAGTGATAGACATTTTGTTCTTCCTATGACATTTATAAATACGATATTTTTCTATAGAGCATCAGAAAAACAAAAAAAAATTAACACCCCGTGTATAGACATGTATCCACAAGCGAGCGTGTTTCCCTCGGGGCTTCACAACTTTATCAATTAAGCTCCACCCCCACCTGAACTTACCTGAGGTAAACCGACCGGATAAAAACCCCAGCCTTTAAGTTTATGTATTTTTTTTTATTTTTCACATGTTTACTCAGTGAAAAACACACCGTGTTCTGAAGGGGAGTACTTTACTTCGATAAAATATCGATTGGGTTTTTATGTGAATAAGAAATAAATTACCGTCCATTGTAGGAAATTCTTTAAATAAGCGATTTTTAAAGCATAATTTTAGATAGTTAGAGTATTTAGATTAAAAATGGGAAAATTCACTTTTAAATAAGTAAAAAGTCGTTTATTTAATCCTGTGTCCAAAAGACCCCCGGAACCCCCCC
>WFKH01003881.1:22128780-22148684 GCA_016163765.1 Magallana hongkongensis | reverse complement strand
CCCCCCCCCCGCCTCTGGATCCGCCAATGTGAGCGTTGTATCCAGATCACACTCCATGATGATCTGTTGACAAATTACTGTAGATAGAAAATATCAAGGATGATCTCTTATAGTTTCATCCATCCCTTTATATTTTAATGGTATTTAATAATAACCATGTCTCTTGTTGTCTACCAGTAAAGGTAAAGACATCATTTTATTTTCTCCGCTTTGGATTTCATTAAAATGACAACTTATATGTTGCCGAGTGAATAAGTTTCAATAAGTGGGAAATGGATGAACGATAGTTTTTGAACACTGAACGTGTTGCTTTTTATCTTTCTTGACAACCAATGTGTAGATGTCTGCAATACTTCGAGTATTTCAACACAGGCTGATTTTTTTTCCAAGCTTTTCATTTCAAAATCAATTATGTCTGGATTTAAAATAACATGATCTTAATATGATTTTATCTAACCTTGACAACGTTTGAATTGTATTAAGCTCACATGAGCTGTAAGATTTAATGAGCTATTACGATCACTTATTGGTGTTTTATCTGGTGTGCCTTTTTTATTTTCATTTTTAATTTTTTTTTTTTTTTTTTTTGGGGGGGGGGGAGGTGGAGGATTACGAATTTATATACAGTTAAACTTCGGTATCTTGAACACTGATATCTCGAATACAATGGATTTGTCGAAGTGATTTGTAAGTCCCAACCAGTTATTTTTAGGTATTTACCCTCGATATCTCGAATACTTGCATATCTCGAAGTTTTTAAACAGTCCCATCGAGTTCGAGATAACGAAGTTTGGCTTTATAAGGGAGGGAGTACAATGGGGTAGTCTAATTAATTCATATCATAATGTAATAATCTATATATCATAACTTTGGGGGGGGGGGGGCAGTTTGCATTTGACCACTTTGCAACGAGGGCTCTTTTTTAAGATAAAAGAGAATTCCTTTAGAAATGGAGTTTAGCTAGGTTACATTTGTAAGAGGGTCAAATTCAAATAGAAAATATGTAATAGAAAAAAAATTTACGGTTATAATTTGTAAAATTCGAATTGAAAGTTATTTATCGAAGTTTGAATTAAGTTATATCATAATCTTAGATTTCACAATTAGAGGTCTCATTTTAGAAGGAAAATATTCGTAGGTACGTCGTAAAAATCTTAATAAAATGAAAATATGTTTTGTGAAATAAATAAGGAAACAAGCTTTTATTTGGAGTTTTCATTAATATATTTGGTAGCAAATACAGACTTTAATGTGTTAAATTGATATGAGAAAATGGCTTCTTTTCAACAGTTGTTGAATATTTATACCATGATCCCTAAGGAACAGAAGGGGAAACAAAGAGAATCCACGGATAAAATGAGGTCAAGCTTGCATAATTAATGTCATATGATTCTTAACCTCTGTTAAGGAGACCCGTTTAATAAAATAAAAGTGTGAAGAAAAAAATCTTCAAAATATGATGGCTTTTTCTACGCATGACATAGCAAGAATTATGATTTAAAGAGGCATGAAAAATAATTGCTGATTCATCTTATTAATATATTTATTTATCTTAAGGATTACGTTTACTCAGGGTTTGAGATTTCAAAAATATTTTTACAAAATTCAATACCTAAAGTCAAAAGTTGTTTTAAGAACACAAAATAACAATGTTATAAACAAATATCGATATTGATATCCATGTTTTGTTTATTTGAGGCAGATATGCCACGAAAAAGGTAGATTAATATTGAAACAGAGGAAATTCGGACTATTTTGTTCATTTTCTTTTTCTCTCTAAAATACTTTATGTAGCAATGCAATTGCAAAAGTTAAGTTTGTACGAGTTTTTTCATTTCATTTTACATATTTTATGGTTGTATTATCTCGTGTTTGATTTTATATCACTGGCTGGCACGCGATGGGAAAAATCTAAAAAAATACATAAAATTAATTCCAGATCAAATATCTCGAAAATTTGATCATTGACCTTATATAATGTGAATGTCAACATAATACAGACAATAAATATAGTTTTAGGCAATCAATGGTTTGAGGCTCCTATTAGTCAGTTTTTTGTAATACTCGATCAAAAATGGGTAGAATTTTGAAAATTGACAGAGGAAATTCGGGCTAAATTAAATTCATAATATGAGCTTGAAACATTTCATTGAAATATGAAATAAGTAAATCTCTTCGTAAGTTAACATTTTCAAACCAACAAATTGTTTTATTATTTCTAGTTATTTCAAAATAAAGAAAATCTTGGAAAGGCTGGAGAATCTTGACAATTTTTTCAATAAACATTCAGAGGTCACTAGCGTAAAAAGTAGGACCTAGTTTCTTGAAAGTGAAAATTAGCACCACAATAGTAGGGCCACAATGTACAATAAGTAGTTTTTCGTTCCTATTAGTGGAATTGTTTTCGCCCCTGAGTAAACGTAATCCTTAAATATCAATTCTATGTAAGAATCAAAGATTTATATAAGGGTCTGGCCACGCAGTCACCAATTTTCATTATATTTCATGCATGGACACACCTAGGTGTAAAACGCAAAAAGACACTTAAATTTGGTAGTTATGGGTAACCATAGTAACTGCTGTGGGTAACCGTTGTCATGGTTACAGAGGCTAAAGATGGAAAGAAAGCAAAATGTACCTTCTTTGAAGGCATATTAGAAGGTTTTGCCCACTTATATAAATTATTAAAGAAATAAAAGAACCTTTATCCTACTGCCATTTATCGTTTATAAGAAAAAAATTGATGGAGAACCTAATACTTTTTAAATGTTACCATGGAAACCGTTAAAACATTTTGAAATCGGTGTTTTACGATTTTTTAATAAGTCGAAAAGGGAAACTATTCAATTTTTTCATCCCTGTCAATGTCCATGCAATACACATTTTTTTATATATATAAATTAACACCCGTTGTTATGGTTACAAGGCCAAAAAAATAGGAAAAACTGAAAAACTAAAGGTGACTGTGGTATGATATTATTCCTGATTTTAGAGAATATATGCCTGAATTTTTATTATATAACACGAAAACCTTTGTTATGCAACACAAAAGTGCTGTTGCTAAGAAAATTAAAATTGTATTTAAAAAATCACTCAGAAATTCTTAATTTTTGACAAGTCCATAGCAACGGCAATTATTTTAAAAAAAAATTACATACTTGATTTTTTCTCATCGATTGATATCAAATATTTATACTTTTTGTGTGAAAAATACCCATTTTAGAAAACCTCAAAATATTAGAATTGACCCTATTTTTCAGCTTGTTACCAAAGCAACGGCTCTCAATTTTCATTTTTAAATTCTTAATTGCACATTCATAATACAGGAAAACTCGTTTAGTGCGAACACGGATATAGCGAATTCTCGGATATAGCGAAGTTTTTTTTAGTCCCCGGTAAAATTCATAACAAAGCTTTGCAAAATTTTACGGTTATAACGAATTCGGATGTAACGAATTTACGGATATAGCGAACTGATTTCCCGTAGAGGTGAATAATAACGAAATTTAACACATTTATAACGAATTTATTTACAGTTTAAAAAAGTTTGCACCACCATTTAGGATAATAGTTTGAATGAATTTATTTTCATATAAATTTTTCGACTCACAATCCGATTATTAAAGGTATCAAAGTAATGTATTTTTATTCTAAGCCTCAATTAGCAAAAATTGTAGTCTGGTGAAAGAAAACATGTATATAGTGAATTCGCTATAGTTATTATTGCAAATTCGTTATACGGATATAACGAATTACGGATATAACGAAGTAAATCCATTGGTCCCTAGAACTTCGCTTTAACCGAGTTTTACTGTAGTGTGTTCAACAAAATTCCAGATTTGCATTTTAAATTCAAATTAGATGAAAAAAATCTTATTTTGAAATTTCTGTTTAGTTACTAATGAAACACTTTTAAAATATACGTTTCTCCACAAATGTTTTTCTTTGTCTTAAAAAATTGGGATTTTTTTATAATATATTTTACCCTGAAAACACCAAATCGTTGCCATTACTCACAATATGTTCATAAAGAAGCATTCAAATGCCATTTTTACATCCTTACGCTGTGTTACCATGACAACGGGACAACACTGCAACAAATAAGTGGTGTTTGGCTTTCCGACAAGATATTCGGAAAGCCCCAAATGAATCGTGTTGTGTACATATTTCAAAATAGAATTTATATCTTTGAATCTTCATGCATTGTTTATCAGTAATCGAGATATTTCCTTATGATAGATAATTTATTTATTATTATTCATTAAGCTTAAAGATTAAGCGTCCAAGGAATTTTTCAGCAGACAAATAACACTGGTTTTGTAGATAAATGATTTAATAGAGTCTACAATACCGGTTCTAGATTTAGATAGTATACCATACTGCTGTACTTTCGTTATCAATGACAGCGAATCAATATTTTTTTAATTGTTTTTAGTGTCGATAAATGGCAGTAGGATAAAGGTTCTTTTTGAACTCTATCATAACTGTTCGTACCATATAAAATTTGAATATCTTAAAGGTATTCATAAAAAGGTTTCATCTAAAACAATGCTTCTAAATACATAACATCGATTTTATCGATTATTTTATACATAAAGTACTAAAGGTTGTCAGTGGTGTTAAATTACCATGATTTGTGATGAGGTTCGAACACTATTTTACGCCGTTTTGTCTGAGTAACTGCATAGGAGAGTTGATTAAATTCAACTCTCAAACATGCTTTAAATAAACAATTTCTAAACACTTCCTATTCATTATGTATTCCCAAAAATTGAATTAAGTATGCTTGAAATCGTAAGCTATCTTCTTTTAAATATAGAAAACGTGTTTGATGAACGTGATTTGATACTTTCAATAAAGAAAAACAATCAATACAAAATTATTGTTATAAAAAGAAATTAATGGGTGGAACCGGATTTGGCAATATCAAGTAAAGGAATATAATTTAAATCTAATGGTTTAGTTTTCTGCCAAAAACTTAACACTTTGGATTGTCTAAAAGTCTTCAGTGGTAAAAATTTTTGAAAGTCACTTGAAAAGAAACATAAATGTTAAGACGGTTTAGCTAAAAAAATAACATTAATCACTTAATCTGATCACGATTCCCCAATTTCAATTTCACAAAAAACCATGCATTACGGGGCTGTAATAATAATTACGTCCGTAACATCACTTGTTCTACTGGCACTGTACCAGTTATTGACTGAAATTTAACGTTTTCTTTTTGTTTTTCCTTATTTCTTGATATTTTTGCATAAAACCTGACATACTTTAAATGGTGTATCCCTGTTTATCCATCTGTTAGATTAAGAACTCAAAGCATCTTGTTTTGTACTTTTCAGCACGCCCCGAATTTGCCGAGTTTTACGATTTACTGTGCCAGTAATAGGCTTTGTGATAATAAGATAGAAAAATCCCTGTACATGTTGATTTGATACTCTGCAAAATCTAATTTAAAATATGCTCCTTTTAGGGTCAGACTAAAGGTCGTAGGGGTTCTGATACATAAACAAACTCATAAAATTATTCGTTTGATTCCACACAGTAATACACAAAATCGTAGACTATTCAATACGGAATGTTGTGCAATCAGGCGTTCAACTGCGCTATGAATCTCTCAGAATTTAATGAATCCTTTTTGTTTCTACATGTTATATGTATTGATATTAAGTGTCAAATCAAAGAAGGTACATAAAAACGTATCACAAAAAGGTAATATTCTATTTTTCACTTCCCCCACTGCTGAAAGTGCAAAGATGTAAATCAGCGGTAAACAATGATCGTTTAAGCTCATGGTTAAAACGTATTCAAGAAAGTTTTCAAGCAAACTTACTTATCTTTATTCGAAACAGACGACTGAATTAAAAAATTTCGGATAGCCGCGTGTTATAAATCCGATCTCTCAGTTTAGCCGATATCTGGTCTGAGCCGATAACTGGTACAGTACCAGTATAGTTTGAGTTTCACGTCAATATTATGTAAGAAAAAGGAAATGTTCACTAAAAGTGACATCATTTTAAATCTGGCTTAAAGAGTACTCATTAGTCCTACTTAACGACATCGATGAAATCTACATGTTTTGTAAAGATCATAAATTAATAAGTATATATGCAATGATATAGTCATTCATTATTTATGTTCTTTAAGCTTCACAGCTCAGCAGCATTCACATATTAAATACAATACAAATTCCATACATTTAAGCAAATGAAAAAGGAGAATAGAAAAAATAGTTAAGTTAATGTTACAAATTATTTTGTAATTTTAAACTTTTATATACTTTATAGCTATGATTGTTTATATCTTTTACATTTTCTAACCTTGAAAGTTGCACAAGGTTGAACATTAATGCCCTTTCCAAAAATAAGGTTTGGAATTTTTTTACGAAACACATCATAAGAAGGATATATCAAGATACGATAAAAATCATTTTCCACACAATTACTTTTACAATGTAGACATTTTCTTTTATTACTGGTGGTTCTAGTATCAACAAGAAGGAGATGAGATGATAATCTAATTTTTGAAATATATTATGACACTTAAGGGGGAACAGGACACGTATCACGTGACTATCATTGCAATGATGCTTTGATGTGCTCACTCTATTATGACGTCATAATTGGTTTGATTGTATGGTGCTATGATGTCATTTTTCCATTATGACGTCAGACATGATTTGATAGATCTTTTTCCCGTACTTTACGGCTCTAAAGTAGTAATTTTTACAACATGAATTGGGAAAAATTAAACATTGTTATTTTAGAAATGTAAATGTACAAAATCAAAAGCAGTTAGTATAATCAAATATATATTCTGATTATTATTCTGTTCGCGTTAATTAATAAATCTAAAGAATTCATTACTTTTTTGATGGTTCAAAACAGACTTTGTCACAAAACGTCATAATTCCAGAATAAGGGGTAGGAGTGATTCCTATTGTAGTATCTCTTTTGAATGCCAAGAAAGTTGCCATGAAAATCTTATAAGTTATAGAGCACATGCTAAGGTTGATATATGAAATTTAAAAAAAAAATTAATTGACAAGTGCCATCACATTTTGTTCAGATTAAGAATCAAAAACTTCAAAATTTGAAGTGCTGATTTCAGCAATATTTTGATAAAATTATGATATTGCTATGTAAAAGAGCCAATGTTGTAAATAATTTTGAAATTTGTTTCCGTTCTTGAAATTAATGAATATAATTTGCAAATACATTCCATCAAATAAAATAATTATTGCAGAAAATTGAAATTGTTAAAAAAAATTCATAATACCAGAAAAGGGGGATAATTCCTATCAATATATCTACCTTGCAAGGTAAGAAAGTAGACATGAAAATAATATATGTTGTAGTGAACATCTTAATGTAAATGTGTTTAAAAAAGAAAAAAAAATCATTGACAAATAATTTTACACTGCAACGTCCTGTTCCCCCTTAAGCTATGTAAAGCTTTTGTGCGATAGCATTTTAAACAACATTGTGAAATAAGGTATCGATAAAATGAACATTTACGAAATTTTTATAACAAGCCAAAGTTTTATTTTGCTTGGTCAAATAGTCTTTGCTTAATGTTACGAAGTGTATACTTTATAGCATCTATGTGCATTCCAAATTTTGTTAACAGTTGAATTGAAACTTTAATCAATCAAACAATTTTTAACATCAGACATCAGATTGTTTTCTTATGGCACTCTACATCATCAAACAACTTGTCGTTACAATTTGACATAATAGGGAATGAAATGTTACAGGCTTCAAATTTTAGTATCTGAAACATTTAGACCATAGAAATCCGGAATGAAGTATCGTAGTATATTTTCAATGAATGCTATTTGGTTTTATCCGGAATAAAGTATAATCGTAGCATTCCATTGTTAGCAGACCTATTTTTGTATTCATATGAAGCAGAATTTATCCAAAAACTTGTACGTGAAAAAAATAAAACACTCGCTGTGGCCTTCAACTCAACATTCAGGTATATCGACAACGTATTATCAATTAACAATTGTTACTTCCATACTTACGTCGACTCGATATATCCCAGTGAATTTAAAATAAAACATACCACAGAGTCAGCGTCATCTGTTTCATATTTGGATATTTTACTGGAAAGGGACATTGATGGTAACCTAACAACAAAACTTTATGATAAACGTGATGACTTCAATTTTTCTATAGTCAACTTTCCTTACTTATGTAGCAATATACCTTCATCACCTGCATACGGAGTTTTTGTCTCTCAGTTAATTCGATACGCAAGGGCATGCTCTACGTATGAACAGTTTCTAAGGCGAAGCAAGCTACTGACAAACAAATTGATAAAACAGGACTACCAACAGTCTCGATTGAAGTCATCTTTTCGTAAGTTCTATGGTCGATACAACGACCTTGTCAGCAAATACAATCTTCCACTGGGTCGCATGCTGACTTACGTTTTTCATACTTATTGTTAGACCATAATTACTCACCTAATTGTCTACGGATTTTTCTGTTTTCTCGATTGTAAACGGTCAGCAGAGGATGCTCACTCCTCCATGGCACCTGATCCTACCTCTAATTTTATTAGAGGTTCGCGTTTGCTCTGCTTCTGTTTTGTATTTTTCCTTTCGACTTTTGATTTTGATCACTGCTCGTTTGCACCATATATCATTTTCAATGAATATTATTTGGGTTTACGGACTCTTCATTAATTTTGAAAAAAAAATAAACTAGTGTATACATTTATTTCAAAAATATTCGAGTGAAAAGCCATATATATTGAAAAGACAATCTGAGAAACCTTTGTATCCGTGGACTTCATTTATAGTTGTTAAGTTTTCTATACATTTATTCACGATGCTAGTTTTCCGGATTTATGAAAAAATTAGTGGTCGCAGATAAAATTTTAAAATGCTAATGAGTTATTCTGGTGCACCAGCTATATCATTTTTCAAACTGATGTACTCTCCGTTCAAAGCCAATGCATTCAAAACATGGGAAAAGGCGGTTTAGATATTTGCTATTCAATACGAGATAAGGTCAAGTAACACTTGCAAAATGAAGTCATTTAGGTCTGAAAGCCAAAGGTCATATGGGTTGTTCTGTCTGCTACTATTATTTTACAATTGTAAACCTTCACAGATATCCGATGACGTGCTGTTCTGCTGAGCTTGCATTGATCTTTATGGTGTTGAAACGAAAAGAAAAAAGGTAAGAAATAGTTTTAAGTTATTTCATCCATTTATGGTGGTCAGAGTTTGAGTTAAATGGAATCATGCCTTTGGAATAGAATCGACGCATGAGTCACGTCACATGATATGGATTGAAAAAGGGACAAAGTAATTCTTAAAAAATATTTTCATTACGTTCTAAGATGTACGTTGATAAGAAGTTAGGATTTGGTTCTTTTTTCACTAAATGTTAGAGGACGTTAGCAATTTTAAAAAATTTAAAATCGTGCTTTTACCACCTAATATCATGAAAGAAAGTACATAAAATGCTCTTATCATCTAAGCATAAAAGTAAATACATAATATTAAGAATTTAAATATCAATAAAATAAAATGTCTGGAAAAAGTTATATGTAACATATCAAAGAATGGTGAACATGAAATAAGAAAACGTATGAGGCTATTTTTATCACACTAATCAAAACGAAAGTAGGTCTATAGTGGTTTTAACGAGTCAGTTGGTGGCAGTTTCAAGCTCCTTTCTCTACCATGAAGCTTTGATACAGATGTTGAATTTTATAAATATATTTGAATATTTTTGAAATATATATTCTTCATTAAAGAGGAAAACTGCAAAAGCTATCTTGTTCAAGTAAAACAGTAATCTGAGTGAAAAGGATCTGCCGTATAATCTAGCAAGGTAAAGAATGTTTTACAATTATTTATAAACAAATAAATAAAACAAGAAAAATTCAAATTTATTGTACATTTATTAACACTTAAACAATATTTGGAATATTTAGTTTTTATATCTTGTATTAGATGGACCCTTGCGACACTCCCGATGATGTTCACCAATGTAAACTTTGCAAGAATACCCAGTTCGACAGCTACTGTGACATTTGTCATGTATCACTTTGTACGAATTGTATTGGAGAACACATTTCAGATGGATATGATAACCATAAAATTGTATCCTTCCAGCATCGTCAAGAAACCTTAATCTATCCAAAATGTTTAACGCATTCGAGCAAAACTTGCAAATTGCGATGTGAACAATGTAACAAATATATCTGTGCTAGATGTTTAGCATCTAATGACCAGAAAGGTCATACTTTCCGTGTTATTGATGATCTTGTTGGAAAAAAGAAAACGGACATTAAAAAGGATTCAGAAGAATTAAAGACGGTTATTTCTCCAACATATACAGACATTGCCAAAGAGTTGAACAATGAAATTGACAACCTTGACGAAGGATACGAGAAACTTGCAACAGCCATATCAAACAAAGGAAAAGAATGGCACAGAAGTATTGAATTCGTTATCAACAAAATGAAAAGTGAAATTATTGAAATGAAAAAGAAACACAAGGAGGTCCTGGAGGAATATTTGTCAAAGATAAATGAAGAACAATGTCGTATTCAGCGGGACTTAACTACTTTATATCAATTAGAGAAATATAATGTTGTGTCCGATTTTATGGCATATGTATCAGGTAACAAAGATTTTGATAAACGTCCTCCCAGAGTACATGTCTCGTTTCCGAAATTTCACCCCGAACGGATCAAGGTTGAAAATATTTACAGAATGATTGGCTCTCTTACGCCATTTTATACAAGTACAAGTTATGGAATAAGTTACATATCAAAGAAATTACAAAGTTTACACAGAGAACTGATTGATTTGCCCAAAGTCATCCACAAGATTCCCACGGAGTTTAAAAATGTCCGCAGCATTTCTTTTACCAATAAAGAACAAATCTGGATGTCAAGCACCTCAGCAGGCGAAATTAGGTGTTTTGATTATGATGGCATTTGTAGGGACAAAATATCAACAAAATCAGGAGAGTGGCCCAATGATATAGCCGTAGCACCTGATGGAAATTTGGTGTATAGTGATGGAAAGTTGCACAATGTCAATAAAGTTGTCGATGGACAGATAGATGAGATAATCAAACTACGAAAATGGATACCGTCAAATCTGTGTTTCATTACATCTGGTGATCTTCTTGTTGTATTTATTGATCATTTGGGGTTCCGATCCAGACTTGTCCGATATAAACAATCAATAAGGAAAAAAACCATCCAGTTTGACAAAGAATGTAATCCACTTTACTCGGGGAGGAAAACTGTCAAATACATTGTTGAAAACAGAAACAATGATATTTGTTTGGCTGACTTTGACGCTGGAGAAGTAGTTGTCGTAAACCAGGCTGGGAAAATCCGATTCCGTTACTCTGGCAATCATCGAAAGTCATTTAAACCCTTTGGAATTGCAACAAACAGTCAGAGTCAGATCCTGACAGCAGACGGTTACAACCATTGTATTCACATTGTAGACCAAGATGGACTGTTCCTACGTTACATCGAAGACATAAGAAATCCATTTGGGCTGTGTGTTGATGAATATGACGATTTGTTTGTTACGGAGTACTTCACAGGTGATGTGAAGGTCATAAAATATCTAATGGAGATTAACCTCAGTTAATGAATAATAACATGAGGTTGGTATAAGTTTGTGAACTATTGTCCAATCTCAATTGTATATTTGTACAAAAACAATATGTTCAAATTGATTGAAGACCTCTTTTAGCGCTCTGATTTTGAAACATATTATGTTTTGTCATGCGTGTAGTTTATTAACATTCTCTCCAAATTTTTTGTCGTTTACAATAAAACATTACAAGATGAAAGGAACTTACTATACCGAATCAATTTTTTTTGTTTAAGAACAGTTGTTCCATACATAGATATTATTTATTACAAATTTTACTTTATTTAAGTCTTCCGTTTTTAACGGATGTTTTCGTACTAATTCGTAAATTATTTTTTTTTATTAAGGTCTTCAATTTATCGTCGCTTTTCTTGAATTTTTACAACCCATTTTGTGCAGAGAAGTTTTTAAAAACTATGCATGCTACCAATGTGAAATTTTCAGGATTGATAGACATTTGGTTTAAGTTAAACGAGACGGTGTTTTTATCCACTAAAGACACAAAGCGTTTGATCTCGCTAAAGGAAAAAATTGAGAACGATTTTTTAGGCAAAATATTGAAACGATTTTATTCATAACTTTTTTCAAGAAAAAAATTTGTGAGACATAAAGAGTATCTTTGTGCAGAATAACAAGATCGTTCAATAATATTAAAAGAACGAGTGCACTTAGGCTGTAGAGAATTGGCCTTTTTTCAGTGCCATTTTTATGTAGAAAATATCAACAAATTGCTTTTTTCCGTAATACTAGATGATACCCCGCGCAAGCGCGGGAATTAACACATTATTATCATATAATGCTTAATATCCTGAACCAGATTTTTGTTCATTTTTGTATATACTTTGTCCAATTTTTTCCTTATCTTATTCTTTAAAATTGAAATAAAAAACAAACTGCATTATTGGGTATTTAGAGGAGCTGGCAGGGATGAAAAATCTAAACTGAAATGGATAATATATGCATGTACGTGGCCTTAATCCTGTTTGTTGCAGCTGACTGAAAAAAATAAACTTTTTTATTGCATTTCTTTCAAATCAGTGAATGGGTATTTATTGTATCTCTCTCTAAATTTTGTTCTTTTGGTCAATTTTCAATATTATTTGTATTACTCTCCCAAATAAGAATTTCAGATAAAAGACTGTTTTGATAAACAATCTGGAGGGGGAGGGGGCATCCCCATTAAACTTTTAGACGTAGAATACATAATCTGTTCATTAATGTTTACAAATTAATGTCTAAGGTTTACAACCAATCTGTCGTGGTATAAAAAAGTATGAAATTAAAACACGCTAGGTTATGCATTATTATCCATTTGCATGCATATTTTAAACCAAAGTTGTCAGATTCAAAGTATCTGGCCGATGGTTAACTCGCCCTACACTTCTGCCATGATGTCAATTAGTCAACCCGTTTCTGGGCACCCCGTTCTGGAAAGTTCTTTCCATTAATACTAAAATCGGATTAATTGTTCCATTTTATTTATTAACTTTTTGTACTAATAGAAGTCCGATCCAAGGTATCTGCCCGCGATGCATGATGAACTCGTCATACACTTTTCGTTAATTAGTCAATCCGCCTTCTTGATTACCCCGTTCTAGAAAGTTCTCAAGCAAATGTGTATCAAAACTAAAATCCCCAACAAAGAAACGAATTGACTCATTTTATTTATTCAACATTTGTCAAATTTAACTTCATTGTATTTTCTAAAAAGGCTCACAGTAAATATATTCACTCTTTACGTAATCATTCAATACTATTTCATTGCAAGAATATATTTTGATGCAAACTATCCCTGACTTGGATCCGCCAAAGCGTGTCCACCACCTTACTCTCATTTCTGCTATTTCGGGCATGTTTATCGAAAATGAAAGTAGGTTTTTGATTAATTTCACAATAATAACTTATCAGTAAAAATTCAATTATACCTTACGGACATCATCACGCATGTGTTGAAGTACCAAAGGTGTAAGCAAGTACTCTGGTTCATGCATTTGGTAGTTTATTTGCAAAATGCCTTAATCTATAAATATAGATTTAAGAACTGCTGGATACTTCTGATTTAAATGCACTTTTTCAGCAAAATTAGCATACCTTAAACAATTGAGGATTTTTAAATGCCTATAGATAATCTAAATCTGGAAAATCGTACTGAACCTATTTAAATTGTGAGTATTTAAAACAGAGGGAGGAGACATTTAAGGTGGTATGGGACATCCGTCGATATTAATGCGAATTAAAGTACATTACAATTAAAGTACTTTCACAAGTTTAGAATATTCAAATTTTACAATATTTAACCCAAAAATACGTTTAAAATTTTTGGAAAGGTAAAATTTTTGAAATGCCCAGCGGGATTCGAACTCATGACTTACAGATTCGTAGTGAACCCTCTAACCCACTGCGCTACGCTGTTAGGTGACAACTTTGGGAAGGAAACTATTTATAAAATTACACATGATTTTATTATTTATTTCGATAAATAGTACGTCACAAAATGGAAGTGTCCCATACCACCTTAAATTGACATTGGTCGATCTGTTGGTGGATCGATTGGCGAGTTTGCTGAATTATACTGAATGCGTTATTTTATATCTGGAAAAAAATCGAATAAACTTTGAAGTTGCATATTACAATATTGTTCAAACAAACATTCCTGACCGTACAAAGTCGATGGAAAGCGATTTAAAACATGTCAGTGTTTTAAAGTGAGCATATTTGACAGTCTACCTCGATAGAACCAACGTGACTATTTGAAATAATTTATTCCATAGGTGGGTTCAACATGGGTAATGCAAGTAATAGCCTTCGTTTGCTGTAGGAAAAACCTTGAAATTTTCATACATTTTTCATTTTGTAAGTGCCAGCCTATTTTTGTACAAACTTCTTATTTCACAGGAGTTTTCTAAATGAATAATGCGTCTTTTATCTTTTCCGCAAGTTTGTACACGGTTGGGCCGACATCAAACAAAGCCTTAGAAATGAATGCCCGTCCTCGGTTTACTCTATAAAATTGCGAATGTCATCTGACCCCATTTCTTCTTTTATTGCCAGCCCTTTTAATTACTGACCTATTGGGGCCAAAGGCCTCTTTTAAATATCTCAGCATTTCTGAAGCAAAAATGTTTATCTTAACGTTTTACAACCGCTTGGCTCTCAAAAAAATACGAATTGTCACGTAATGAGGGTTTTTAAGGGACAAGAATCTTTACACTTTGATGTTACTTACCATGAAAATGTTTTTTTTTTTTGTTGTAAATTATGATAGACTGAAAGTCGTTCAGAATTTAATTTTGAACAATATGCAATTTTAAACACTGTCATATCGACTCCAGATAGAGAGTTACGTGGCTGGTCTCTAAAATTGGTTGTCTCATTGATCTCAAGACTATGAATCTGTATAGTAAATTGTACTCAGTAATCGTAATCAGCTGTTGATTACAGATTGCTGAATAATCATGGATAATTACTATAGAAAACTATTCCCTAATTATCCCTCCCCCCTTCGAAAGTGGCTCTATTCGTTTTGGAAAACATTATAATCCTCTAATCCAAGGATGATTTCATTTCATATGAATGAAACATGACAATAACAAACTGTAAACAATCTAAAAAATCCATGAAGCAAAAAACAAATTCAAAGCAGAGCAACACGGACCTTTAAAAAGATAGAGGTGGGATCAGGTGCCTTGAAGGAGTAAGAATCCCCTGTTGACCGGTCGCACCCTGACTGTCTTGGTAAAAACGGAGCAATAAGAAGAAGAACGCACGACTCCTGTTCCACTTTCCTGAGTACTTTTGGAATTAATACGGGAAGAGAAAATGCATTCGCAAACATTCCTGTCCAATCTACAGCTATCGCATCGCATTCCCATGCTGAAGGATCTGGGAACAGAGAACAAAATACTGTTAGCTTCCGGTTTTCCCTTGTTGCGAATAAATCTATGTTCGGAGTGGGAAAACCTCGAAAAATCTGCTTAACTAATTCTTGGTTGAAAATTCATTCTGTCATCTTTGGAATTTGTCGCCATTTGGACAACTGATCTGCTATAACATTGAATGTGAGCTGCTTTGATCTGTATCCCAAAAATGGTGACACCAATGCAGAATCCTCCATGACATCACGCACAGGACTGCAGACTTTGTCTCTCTCCCCCCCCCCCCCCCCCCATGGTGATTTATGTAAGACACTACTGTTGAATTGTCTGTCCTCACTAAGACTTGTCTGTGTTTGATATAGTTCCTGAAGTGATGGAGTGCATTCTCGACTGTACTGAGTTGCAACAGATTTATATGCGATGACTGTTCTATCACTGTCCATTCCCCAGACACATTGCGATCATCTATCTGCTCTGAACCTCTCAGGTGCTGTGTTTCTTTAGCATCGCGCAAACTTTCTGCATTTAAGTAAAGAAAATCAAAATACTTCCTGCAAAACAGTTAGGATTCAGAGTTGTCTGTACAGGTACCTTGTTTCTAGTTGCTTTCTTTTTAAAAGCTAAAATCCTCAATGTGAATGGATCTACGTGTTGCAACTGCATCCTCTAATATACGGGAAATAACATCAGCCATCGACTTAAACACTTGCATCAATGCTTATAGGGTTTTTGTTTTGCCCTCATCAGATACACCATTATCAACATAGGACGTAATTAGTGAGGCATATGTCAACTCTCTCAGAAGAAGTCGAGATCCTAGATCTATCTTCCATAACTCATTGTTGAGTGAAAGCAACATAGGGTTGCGGAAACGATAGGAATTTTTTTCCTTTTCTCCCAGTTGTGAAACCGCTATCCTCAATGTTGTCATCAAGACGCGGCGTTGTGCAGTACTTGATGAATTCATCAGAAGGGACTGTATTTTTCATCATCTGACGCTTTATAAGTCCGAATTGCATCTTTTTGCTGAAATTCTTCATCAACATATGTTAAGGTGTTTAAATGTACGCATCCATAGGCAAAGGCTGTTGGGTAGATGATTTTGTCGCCATTAAACGATATGACATATAGGATTTGAAGTCTCGGCTCTGAGTTTCAGAAGCATCAACTGCGTTTATGTTCATTTCTGTGGACACCTTTTTATCACATTTTTCCAGTCTACCATGCATGAACCACTGGAATCTGTGCATGCGTATGCACTCGACTCGAGACAGAGTTGTCAAACTCTGAACGATTGTCCTCAGGAATTTCAACTACATCATCAAGAGATTTGCTGAAGACTTGATCAGTTTCAACTCTGTGGCTTACCAAAACATCGTCATCCGATTTTCTGGAGCTTTGGTCATCTGACGGTCAAAATCTATCGAACCTGTTACATGCCCTGTCTGAAAGAATGTCAGGCGTTTTAGCACTAGCCTGTTGTTTACTTGAATCCTAAACCAACTCTAATTCTAGCGTCAATTAAATGTTTCATGCATTTCTCTTGATATTGTTGTTATTGGGGCTCGAAACTTTCCAACATGAAAGGCGGAAAATTACCTACTTGAGGAGGGACTGAACCATTTGCCAAGTCGCGACCATTTTGTCTTGTTTATGTCAAAGAGAGATTTTCTGATACAGCTACGTTTTGCGCAGAGTAAGCTTGACTAACAGAACGATTCAGATTGCCATTATTGCTCACAAGGGGAACTTCTGGGTTTGGCATTATCGCCAATTTTCTCCCCGCTTTTGTTTTCTTTCGCTCAATCATCTTTTTGATTAACCTTCTCTGACCACTTATTGCATGGAAAGGCTTTGTTACAAACTCTGTGACTATAGCACTCTGAGTGATCATTTAAAACGGTCTTCTCTCTATTACATTTTATGCAAATTTTAAATGAATCCAACGTTTTAAAACCGCAGGCTTTAAACATTTATTTGAAGAAAAACGCGATTTTTCTATAAGGACGCCTGAACAAAACTGATACAGAAGTATGCTTGTGTATTATGTGTGATACTACAGGGGTGGTCTCAAAAGTTCAGGCATGATCGTAGGCAGCCCGGGGACAATGCAAAAAATTGTGCAGGTAAGTATAGATACTGATGTAAACAAGATGCATACAATAAAGGTATTGGTAAATGAAATATAAATTTCAACACAAAAAGTGCTGTTAGAACAAGAAATTTCTGGTTTGAACCAGATTGGGCAATATCATGTATCGGAATAGAATTCTAATCCAATGGTTTAGTTTTCTGCCAAAAACTTAACACTTTTTATTTTCTTAAATACTTCAATGGTTTATATTTTAAAACTCACTTGAAAATAAACAAAGATGTGAAGACGTTTTAACTAAAAACAATATTAACCACTTAATTTGATCCCGATTCCCTAATCTTGAATTTAAAAAAAATGCAATACGGGGCTATTATAAGCATAACGTCCACAACATTACTTGTTCTATTGTTTAAGTTTCAAGTCTAAATCTGCAATATAATGTAAAAAATAGGAAAGTTTGACTAAAAATGACATCATTTTACAATTTTCTGGCTTAACGAGTCCTCATTAGGCCAACCCAACGACATGGATGAAATTGACATGCTTTGTAAAGTCATATGAAAAGTTAATAAGTATGCAGTAATATTGCAATTCATTCTTTATGTTCTGTAAGTTTTACAGTCCATCAGCATGCACATATTACATTGTAAATATAACACAAATTTCACACATTGAAACAAATGAAAAAGGAGAATATAATAAACAGTTAAGTTGGGGTAACAAATCAGTTTAAACAATTAAATACTTTATAGCTATGATTGTTCATATCTGTTGCATTTTTTGGAGCCTGATAGTTGCCCATGGTTGAAATATTTTTTTACGAGACATATCATGCGAAGGATATATCAACATATAATAAAATACATCAGCCATCATATCGTTTTTCTTATGGCACTCTACATCATCAAACAATTTGTCGTTACAATTTGACATGATACCGGTGTTATATAGTGCCTTTCCCCCCATTGTCATCTTTCCCCTCAGACAAATAGCAGTTTTCCCGCACGGAAGGCTGACAATATAATGGGATTTCCCCCTTTTTATAGCCAGATTACCCCCACGAAAAACCTTCTGTATAGTAGATTTTCCCCTGTTTTACATTCCGGTCATGTTTATTGTGAATCATTCGTGGCAATATCTTTTGCAACATCTATGATGATATTGATTACTCATTATAAAGGGTAATAAATGCATTAATTAATACATAGTATAAAATACATGCTTTTTTCATCCCTGATATGAGCAAAGGCACGCGCCTGCATCACATTCTTGAATCATCGCCCTTTATTTCACCCTTTGTTGCACCTTTTTGGAAGACCTTGCACCTTTTAATTGGAATTCGGAATGCTTTGTATTTTTTTCTTTTCTGTTTTGTTTTTTCTTATAATTGATGCATATCTGCAGTTTGGACTATGGCGTTATGACATGGACATTTTTTTTAAAGAAGACGTCAGAATTCATTTGAACTTTGAAAATATGTCGGCTTGGAGATTTGAAATCTAGAATAAAGTCTTTCACAAGAAAATATAAGGGAATTGTTTTTAAAAAAATATGATATGATGTGTTATGAAACAATATTTAGTATTGTAAATAAGTTTTAATTATTTAAAACTAAAGTTTAAAAAAATCAAATTTTGTCTTACTTGGGAAATGACAATGTACAAAACATCCACTACAAAAATTTGTTTATACGTGAAAGAAAGTGGGCGCATAAGATGTAAATTCAGCAGGAATCTGGGCGCACATGGAGAGTGAAAATTATATCGAATAATTCTGAACATTAATAAGGCAAATTCCTACATATTGAAAGCTGTTTTAAATGATCTTGTTGTTTCTCGGTCTTCTCTACACTAACTTGAAACGCTCAAAGACGACATTTTTTAACAAATAAAGTTTGCTTTTTTTCAAAAAGATGGAGAGATAACATAGAGATGACTATTTATGTACTATTTCAAAATATTTTGGAGGATAATAAGCAAAGTCCATATTTATGACGATAGTGTTTCAAATACTTCTTTATACCGTATATAAGAAAGTCTCGAATGGCTCGCATGGATTATTGGTTTCATCCTAGATTAGTTAATAAAGGCTTGTAGTGTTTTGGGTTCAAATCCTGCTGGTGATTTTTACTTTCTATTTTTTTAACTTATTTTTGTTGAAATGTATATTGTATTTTGATAGAATTTTAATTTGTTTTTATTGATTTTTGCCACTCCGCAAAATTCTTATTACTACTTTTTTCATTACATATATATATATATAGATATACATAGAATAGGATATATAT
>WFKH01003881.1:22102407-22124436 GCA_016163765.1 Magallana hongkongensis | reverse complement strand
CAATTTGAGAAAACTTTGTATCCGTGGACTACATGTATAGTTGTTAAAGTATTCTATACATTTATTCACGATGCTGGTTTTCCGGTATTATATAGTGGCTTTTCCCCCTAGCCATCTTTCCCCCCGGAAAAATGGCTATATAGCAGTTTTTCCCTTACGGAAAAATGGCTATATAGCAGTTTTTCCCCCACGGAAATCTGACTATATAGTGGGCTTTTCCCTCTTTTATAGCCAGATAACCCCCACGGAAAACATACTATATAGTAGATTTCCCCCCTGTTTTACATTCCATTTTACATTACAATTTACATTCCGGTCATGTTAATGGCGGACCATTTGTGGCAATAATTAGCAATATCTTAGATGATATTGATTACTCATAATCAAGGGTAATAAATGTATTTATAAAAACATAATATAAAATACATGTTTTCACCCCTAATTTGAACAAAGGCACGCGCCATCATTACATTTTATTTCACCCTTTTTTGCACCTTTTTGGAACACTTTTGCAACTTATTATTCGGATTTCGGAATACTTTGGAATTTTTTTCGTTTGTTCTTTTTCTTTTAATTGATGCATATCTGCAGTTTGGACTTTGACGTTATGACATGGACATTTGTTTTATAGCGGACCTCACAATACATTTGAGCGTCAAAAATACGCGGGTTTGGATATTGGAAAACTAGAATAAAGCGGGATAAAGTTTTTCACATGAAAATATAAACGAGCTATATGTATCTATCAAAAATATGATCAAAACAACAGTAGATGACAAAATCTGTATCACACTTAAATCAAACCTCGACCAATATCAGCCCTGTGGCTTTTGGGCTGATATTGGAGTCTCGGGTTGATTATGGGGTGCATGCATGGTACAGATTTTGCCATTCATTATTTTCTATGAATTAAGCTCCTCTCAGGAAAATAACTGACCAATCTTGACTTAATTTTGCGGAGGAAGGATTCATTACCCCTTTTGTCCCAAAAGGCTTTAGATTTTAAGTTAATACCTTGAGATTAGAATTGAAGATCTTAAGTGTAATTAAATATATCTACTTCTAAATATTAAACAGGAGACAGGGAGCATTGGTGAGAAACTGAAAGTGAAATGGAAAAAAATATTTAAAAAATACTTGTGGTTTCAATTTGAAACACAAATTACTAAAATAATTCAAATTGTTCAAAACTGAAGTTTTAAAAATAGTCAAGTTCGGAAGTAACGGAGGATTATCTTAAATCCCTACGAAACATCTACTACAAAAGGTTCTTTACACGTAAAAAAAAATCAAGTTTTAAAATCTGTGATAACACACTAAGATCAGAAGGTCTGACGCACGGAAAGGAAAAAAAATAGTGGTTTAAATCTCTGTTTTTTTGAGATGAAGTTTAAAAGATGTTTTAAAGGAAGTGTTTTAAAATTCCATTGAACCATATTAAAACGAAAAAAAAAATTCGTCAATTTTAAGATAAATTAAAAGAGAACAAGACTTAAGTTATTACGAGGATTGGACAAAAATATTTCATGCCCACTCTGATTAAACCATTTCATAAATGTCTTTTTTATCTACTTGGAGGTGAAATATACTTTCGAATGATAGAACCATTCTAACAAGAGCTTTGACTTTTATGTAGTTGTGTCAAACAACAATGTGACGTAGGCCTGTCTATTTCATTGTAGGCCACTCAGCCATGGATCTTTGAAATCAACAAGATGTGTGTGGCTTTTGAGCTAAGACTTCGCAATCGGTGTGTATTTCGCTTAAAACCAGCGTCACTTTTAACTTGTTTTGGCGCAATAAATAAATAGTTACGTCCTGCTGAAAGTCCAAGGCCTTGTTAAAATGGTTGATTTGATTTGAACATATTTTATTGTGTAAATTACACAAGAGGATTGGAAACAAGTTCTTACAACTTACATGTTCCTCTCCTAATGATAATATATACAATATATACAATTGTCATAGTGATATTACATGTTACTTATAGTTATTGACTTTATAATAGTAATATTCATGAATATGCATTTACAAGGTAATTGCGAATATAGAGTAAATAGTGTTGATATACAGTATAAAAAAGCTAATAACAAAAATAAAATTAATCATTAAATCTTCCAGACTCTTTAATAAACTTTTGAACTGCTGAAAAAATAAAGCAGTTTGTATTGTAAGACAAATTGTCACTACCCCAAAGAAGCAAATGTGAATTAATTATAACTGTTTCTTCAAGCCTATTAAAAAGTAATTCAAATAGATTGTTTCTTGTATTTACATAGTTCCTGCATACAAAGAAAAAGTGATAAAAATCCTCCTTTTGACAACAAATACAATTAGGCGATTCAATAATGTTTTATACAGATCATAATTTAAAATACAGTTGTGTCTCAACTTGGTATGTAAAATATTAATAGCGCGTTTGCCAAGTGAAAAATATTTTGGAGGTTGGGGAATACTTTCAGTAATGTTTTTCTTGAATATGTTGAGAGACGTTACTTCCCTAACTTCTAATTTGAGAGAATTCCATTTCCGAATGGTGTCAGGTACAAAAGATTTTTTGTAAAGTTCTAATCTGCTGATTGGAACACTATAATTTTCGCTATTTCTTGTGTGATATATTGAGACATTTTTTGTTACAGGAGGAATAATGTTGCTCAAGTACTCAGGTACTTGATTTGTATGAATTTAAAACATGGTTACTAATTTAGCCTTATTACGTCGACTGACAAGAGGTTCCCAGCCAGTTTCTGTGTAGAGAGATTCTGTAGATGCTAAAATGGGTAAACCAGTATCAATCCTTGCGGCACTTAATTGAACTTTTTCTAATCTCTCCATGTCAAACATATTACAACCGTCCCATACTACAGAAGCATATTCAAGAACTGGTCTAATAAACGTGATATACATTTTTGATAAATTAGTTCTACCTAGAGTAAACTTAAGTTTTTTCAAAATTCCTAATTTTTTGTATGCACTGTTTACTATATTACTAATATATTGAGACCAACTTAAATCATTAGAAAAAAGTAAACCAAGATGTCTGTGGGTCGAAACATAGTCCAGTTGACACCCTTGAAAAAATAACTTTGGAAATTCTTCTACATGTTTCTTTGTGAAAAAATCAGCTTTTGTTTTAGACGGATTGAATTTCAATAACCACTTGTCAGACCAGTCGCTGAGAATTTTCAGATCATGGTTCAATATAATTTCAATGTTTTTAGTGTATAAATCACAATTTTGTAATGAATTATCATCAGCATAAAGTCTACAGAATGATAACATATTCGTTGCTACATCATTATTGTTAATAAGAAATAAAAGTGGACCTAATACTGACCCTTGTGGAACACCAGCATTGATACATAAGGTTGATGATAACTTGTTTTTGTACATTACTCTTTGTGTTCTATTACTTAAATAACTGTTAAACCATTGTAAAAGATGTTCACTTATACCATAAGTTTGAAGTTTAAAAATTAGAGCTTCGTGCCACACCCTGTCTAAAGCTTTTGACAAATCACAAAAAATCATACAACACATTTTCCCATCTTCTATACTTTTGACAATGCTGTGATATGTTTCTAATAGTTGGAATACCGTGGAATGGACAGGCAAAAAACCTGCCTGATATTTATAGAATAAATTATTTTCGTGAAAGAAATTGTAAACATGTTTAAAAATTATCCTTTCCATAATTTTGCTGACACAGCTTAGCAGGGACACCGGTCTGTAGTTACTTGCAACCGATGGATCATCTTTCTCAAAGAGCGGTTATATCATGAGCTATTTTCCAATCATTTGGAAATGAATTTTCTACAAGTGATTTGTTAAAAAGCATACATAAAGGTTTTGAGATTGAAAATTTTGTATATTTCAACATTCTATGACTTATATTATCAGGGCCAATAGCCTTATTAACAGGCAAGATTGATATAATGTCAAGAACTTCTTGAACCTCTATGTGAATATCTGAAAAAATTTTATTGCACATAAAGTATAAATTGGGTAATGTACGATTCGCAGATTCAATATTTGAAATTGATGAAAAATATTTATTCAAAGTTTCTATTTTATCAGTATCTGAGAAAGCTAATTTTGATCGTCCATTTTCAAAAGATTGCAATGGGGTATTTCAGTTGTTGCTTTAACATTGAATAAATCTTTCATCAATTTCCAATATATTTTACCATTCCTACTACAGTCATGCAATGCAGATTCGATATTATCGTAATAATTAGTTAAAGCGTATTTTTTCATATTGTATACTTTATTGCGGACGTGTCGGAATTTTGTCCAATCGGCATCATTATTGGTTCTTAAACTTTTTTTGCGTAAGCGGTCCCTAATCCTCATAGTTTTACGTAGCAGCGAGTCGTACCACGGTTTATCGCGGGGGCGTATAATTATAGTTTTTTCGGGTACACATTCACGAACATATGACATAAATGTTGAAGTAAATTGTGCAACTGCCGCATCAATATTTGGAGCGCTGTTAATTATCCTATCCCAATCGCAGTTGTAAATAAGAGAGTTTAATTTTTCAAAATCTGCATCTTTATATACCCAAATATTACGCTCGTATGCACGATTAAGTTCAATGTCGATAGAAATGGAAATACTGTATAAATAGCCTTGTGGTTAAAATGGTTCTATCAATCATCTTGCCTCGACGAAAATTGGTTAACCTCTTAACACACTATAACGTCATTAGCAATCCTTGAGTTCTTTCAAAGATTCTCTAAAACAAAGGTTAAGCCACAAAATCACACAAACAGACAGACGGACTGATCGATTTATACAAAAATTCGCTAAACATTTTTCATTTGCAAAGTTAGAACACATGGTTATGCATATGAGTGAATACTAGTATCTTGTCGAACCAGGTAATTTATCAAATAATTGCCTAAATTAAGTTCTATGTATTTCATGATACGTACGTTCAATTTTCAGCATTGTCTATAAAAAATAATAACACAGCAAAACGAAAACAACCTGCACAGATAGATACAGATATACGCAACCTGAGGGTGTTAACCTTACTGGGTTTCCATTAATATTTTTATAAAATCTGAACCAAAATTGTGAGGGAGATCCCCTACTATGGGTGAAAAACTGCTATATAATAGCTTTTCCCCCTGGGGGGAAAGGCTACTATATAGCAGGTTTTCCGGGGAGAAAAGCTACTATGGGGGAAAAACTGCTATACAACACCGGATTTATGAACATTAGTGGTCAAAGATATCATTTTAAAATGCTAATGAGTTATTCTGGTGCACCAGCTATATCAGCTTTCTAACAAATACATCCCCGTTCAAATCCGATGCAATCAAAGCGTGGGAAAAGGGCGGTTTAGCTATTTGCTATTCAATACAAGATTAGGTCGAGTATCACTTGCAAAATGAAGTCGTTCAGGTCTGAAAGCCGAAGGTCATATGGGTTGTTCTGTCGCTGCTATTATTTTACAATTATAAACCTACAAAGAAATCCGAAAACGTGCTGTTCTGCTGAGCTTGCATTGATCTATATGGTGTTGCAACGAAAAGAAATAAGGTATAAAATAGTTCTGAGTTATCTCATCCATTCATTGTGATCAGAGTTTCTTTTAAATGGAATTTAAATCATGCCTATAGAATAGAGTCGATGCATGAGTCTCGTCAAATGATTTGCATTGAAAAAGGAACAAAGTAATTCTTTAAAATTATTTTTATTACGCTCCAAGATGTACGTTTATATGTAGTTAAGATTAAGTTCTTTTTTCATTAAATGTTAAAGGACTTAAGAGAATAGTCAATTAAACAATTTTTAAAAATCGTGCTTTCACCATATAAGCATGAAAGTAAATACATAAAATAATTAAGAATTTAATTATCAATGAAATAAAATGTGTGGAAAAATTATATGTCTCAATCATACATTTAAGAATAGTGTGCATAAAATAAGAAAACGTATGAGGCTATTTTTATCACACTAATCAAAACGAAAGTAGGTCTTTAGTTTTAGTTTAACAAGTCAAATTAGTGGCTGTCTCTATGTCTCTACCATTTGGAGCATCTTAAAAAATCCACCGATGTTTCTGAGATTATGGGATACATTCCCAAAAACAGAGAATTTCGAAAACTCCCTGCCAAAGTCAATATTTCAGTGCCTACATTTCAACCTAAAACAATCAACAGTGATTATATTTATGAAATATTTGGATCTCCGAAATTGTTGGATATTACAATAGATAAAAATGGTTACAAATTGAAAAAACCGAGGTTTTTTAACAAAAGGTCAAAGTTAACTAGTGTTTTTAGCGAGTTTTCACTTTACATTGATGAGGGGATTGATCCATACAGATTGTTTGACAGACATGATCTTTTGTTTGAAATCAAATATTTTGAGTAGATAACACAGTGCAAATTTAATGATTTTCCAAACGCTTCTGATGTACAATTAATTTTTAGTTTTGACTGATGTGTTTGAATTTTTTCTAATGTGTATTAGACCTGAATGTTAGATGTGTTAATAGAAAGGAACTTAAACATGAAAGGATGCCTCTTCATAAGGACAAATTTCTACCTTTTTTATTATAAATGTGCAAGGTTAAAATGTGTTACATGTATATTTTGCGTATTCAACATTATACATGTACCAATTATTAAAAGTTCAATTACTATTCACTGTTTTAATTTAATAACAAATAGTAAATATATATTACCATATGCACTATGGTACATAAAGATGCATACATGTAACTTGTTATTGTTAGTAATTCAATTTAATTAATAATTATTATGCACATTGATCTTCACATGAATAAAACTGAACTTTATTTCTTTTACAACGATTGATAAACAAGTTCTACAACTTATATTAATATCTTTTGGTGGCACGGATGTTAGCGCAAGGGGGTCATTAATGTGGGAGGAAGCCGGAGTACCCGGAGAAAACCAACGTGTCCGAGCGGGCGACCACCATACCCTGTCACATAAAACCACTGTCGATCACGTGGATCGCATAAGCGATAAGTGAGTGCATAGTCCACTGCGCTACTCGGACACCCTTGCGTACACATGAATGTCATCATGTCACTTGAATGAGTTATACTTACAGATATGAAGATTTAAAGGACGTCTTGTGACCAAGAATTTACTTTGATAATTATCAATGTGCAAATTCTATGGGGGGTTTTTCCTTTGCTAACTATATCATTTGTGTTGCAATTAAAAACACGGACTCTGTATAGATATTTTAAAGCTACAGTAAGGTGATCAACGATAACCTGTCAAAGAAAACTAGGTACATGTATACTTATCTCACATCAAATGTGGTGGTATTCCCAAAGGATGACTGCACTTAAAGCCGTATTTTGGGTCCTTTTTCTGTCATTATGTTACATTTATTCCTATCATTTACTTCAAGTCATTAATTTTGTTATATAGTTTGGTCAATGTCCAATAAAAATTTATTGTCGGAATGCTTTAAAACTGCGTTGCAGTAAAATAATTCGTTGTTTTCTTACCCTTACTATGGTGGCATATTTCTGCCCCCTACATGCAAGATAAATTATGTCAACATGCAAGAAAATTATGTCAACATGCAAGGTAATTATGTCGACATGCAAGATAATTATGTTAACATGCAAGAAACAAATCCTTTTAGAGAATTTGATTTTTATATGGGTAAAATGACTTACTAATGCCGTACTCTAACATCATAGATACAAGATGCAACATAATTATGACAACATGCGACTTATTTATGTTCACATGCGACTTATTTATGTGAACATGTGAGTTAATTATGTTAACATGCAATATATTTATGTTGACATGCGAGTTAATTATGTTGACATGCGACTTATTTATGTTGACATGCGACTTATTTATGTCAACATGCAAGTTAATTATATTAACATGCAAGATATTTATGTCAACATGCAAGCTATCTCGCATGTTGTTATAAATAACTTGCACGTAAACATAATTATCTCGCATGTTGACATAAATATCTTGCATTTAACATAATTAACTCGCATGTTAAAATAAATATCTCGCATGTCAACATATTTATCTCGCATGTTGACATAAACTTGCATGTTAACATAATTAACTCTCATTTTAACATAAATAAGTCGCATGTCAACATAATTATCTCACATGTTGACATACATTTCTTGCATGTTAACATAAATAACTCGCATGTTCACATAAATAAGTCGCATGTTGTCATAATTATGTTGCATCTTGCATCTATGATGTCAGATACGGGCGTAAGTAAGTTATTTTATCCATATAAAAATCAGGTTCTTTTTAAAGATTTGTAACTTGCATGTACACATAATTATCTTGCATGTAGACATAATTATCTTGCATGTTGACATAATTTTCTTGCATGTTAACATAATTTATCTTGAATGTAGTAGGCAGAAATATGCCACCATACCTTACTACTCTGCAAATATCTTGAATTTAGACTTGTTTGCCCTTCACTGAAGATGCGACTCAAACATGCATGGAGGGCTGATATAATACTGTATTATGGTGGCATATTTCTACGGAAGCGTATCGGGGCCTACACTTGTTCTGTTTTAACTTATAAATTGTCCTTCTTTTTATTGTATTGTCAACATATAAAGTATTGTGACCTCTTATTTATGTAAATAAATTGAATTGTATCTTGTGATTTCTATATAATGTAAATCACCTTATTGAATTTTACCAGTTTTATTGCTATCTGCGTTATCGACTTTAAAAAATATGAAGTTTGAAATGTTGATTTATGAATGTGAACTAATTATATTGAGATAGAAAATTAGACAAATAACAATAAAATAAATGCTTTATAGCCATGTCGATATCGATATACTTTCATTTTTAGGGAACATATTGCGAAAATATTATCGAATGAACTTCGCGGGCGCAGGAGTTCTGAAGGTGACGTCAATGAATTCTGAATATAGCTGTAGACGGCACATGTAGACTGACATTGACAGTTTTATATAAATCAGAAACAAAGAACAGTAATTACTTAATAATAATTGCAATTAGTATAAGTATTTGTTATCACAGTTAGAGGACTGCTGTATGATCTATATTTAAGCAGTTCGTTATGATCTTCTATGTTTGGGTTACTCTCCAATAAACATGTGATATGAGTTTTGAGACAGATACATGTAATTGAACATTTAAACTACATGAACCCCTTTACTTACACGTATTATATTATCCCCCCCCCACCACCACCACCAAAAAAAAATAAATGTTTTATTTACCAAAGCGTCGAAACAAAATATACAATAATTGTATTTGCTCTTAAATAATTATATGCAAGAACTAATGGCACGAGCGTTGCGTTTTCTCATCATTATGATTTGATGCGAGTCCTTTTACCACGCGAATAAAGACAACACTCACATCAAATCATGGTAATGAGAAAATACAACGCTCATGCAGTTAGTTCATGCATGATAGTATTTGGTATCGTAATTACATGTAGATAACATTGTAGTTAAGAGGGTGGGTGATTCATCCAATAAAATTGCTTTGAGATCGTGTAATATCAATTTGAAGACGAAGACAGATGGGTGAAACATTTTTAGCCTCATCGATAGGAGACCGTTGTAACAAGATTATTGAATCATGATTATAATTTGGAGGTAGGGCTGCTCATGTCTACCACCCCTAACTACGATTACAAATGCAGATATTTGGATGTTTGACATTAAAAGAAATATCTGAATTTTAGAGTTTAAATTCCTTTATATTGGAGTGAATTTCATGGAGCCAATATTCGTAGATTAGTAATTTTTTTTAAATAGGTTAATGGTAACATTTCGTGGAAATACTTGTATTATAAATAGTAAGCGAGATAACTTGCATGTTGACATAAATATCTTGCATGTTTACATAATTAACTCGCATGTTGACATAAATAAGTCGCATGTCAACATAAATAAGTCGCATGTCGACATAATTAACTCGCATGTCAACATAAATATATTGCATGTTAACATAATTAACTCGCATGTTCACATAAATAAGTCGCATGTGAACATAAATAAGTCGCATGTTGCATCTTGCATCTATGATGTCAGAGTACGGCATTAGTAAGTCATTTTACCCATATGAAAATCAAATTCTCTAAAAGGATTTGTAACTTGCATGTACACATAATTATCTTGCATGTAGACATAATTATCTTGCATGTTGACATAATTTTCTTGCATGTAAGGGGCAGAAATATCCCACCATACTGTAATGTGTGTTCTAAAATTAGAATAGCGGCACTATATAATTGAACTATCTCTCTCTCTCTCTCTCTCTCTCTCTCTCTCTCTCTCTCTGTGCATGCTGCTACGTGGATGCATAATAAATTTATAACTTCATAGATTTGTTATCATTGCAACATCGAGTGTCTCTTGATGTTTATGCATTCTTGTTTCTATATTTACTTAAATTTTCTTAATAAACTAAATCTTGATTATTTTTTTCATAGCTCGAAACAGAGATTGAAACGCAAATAAAAAGCCGAGAAATAATGTATAAAAACCATCTAAGCCATCTTTAATGATTTCTTTTTTAAGAGAAAAATAAAAGAGAATCATAATTCACATCTTTTACATATAAGAGACATTAATAAGACATGTTGTAAGTATTATACTTTTTAAGGTGTGACAAAACCAGTTGCAAATTACTTTTATTTCAACTTAATATATATCATCAACTTGCCAATTAATTCCTTTCATTCAGAAGGGAATTAACGGCATATATCTATAGATATACCAAAAGCTGTGTTCTGAGAACTTGGTTGAAAAAAAATGATAAAGGAAATGTTGAATTTCGTCTTTAAATTTATTTGTTTACTCTTAATAACAACCTACATCTGATCATGTTAATCTTAATCAACTGATCAATTTTTTTACTTCTTTGGAAAAGATTCTTTTAAAATTTGATGTACCTTAGAGTACGATCATGGAATGGAACTAGTCGGTCTGCGTAAACAGATAATTATCCACACTTAGGGTCAATGCTTAGTTCTTGCCCTGTATTATCGGTCACTGTAATAAACTAAAGTTTTTAAAATGTAATCAACTAATCTCAACTTGAAACACGTGGGGGGGGGGGGGGGGTTAAGTGTAATCTTATCGTTCAGATCAACAAAAGATGTCTAGATTTATATAATGGAAATGTTCATTAAAGGCAAAAGAAAAATCTAAGTAAAGATAATAGCTACTATTAAAGTATCACAAAACGAAAGTGGATTTAACAACAGGATACGTGGGTTTTTCCAGGTAAATAACTGCAATCTGGAGCTCAGGTATACATGATACATTAGTTTCTTTACTTTCTTTCTAAACTAAACCAAATTTTAATAAAAATATCAGTTTGTGTTGTGTTTTATGACAGATTTTAATTATAATTATTGCTTTTCTTATTAGGTGACAAGGAAGGCTGAGTGATAAGGATCCAACATTTCAAGGAACTAGGTAAACAAGTCGTTTAAGCACTGAATTTTAAAAATAGAGAAATAGTGCAGCTGACGACAATAAAATTAATCAACTTATTAATTCGATACAATTTTATCTTTGTTTATTATACTATAGATGGATCCACGCCGGAGTATCCAGGACGTCATCCGATGTGACCTTTGTGAGGATAACATTGTACAGAGTTACTGTGACTATTGCTATAAAAACCTCTGTAAGCCCTGTATAGGAGAACACATCGCTGATGGATACGACAAACATAAAATAGTACCCTTCCAGCAGCGGAGATCAACCTTGATTTATCCAAAATGCAAAACTCATCCAAACAAAACGTGTGAACTGCAGAGTAAGCAGAGTAACGAGTTTATTTGTACTATATGTTCTGCATCAGACCACGTTAAAGGCCATGATTTTGTAGTTCTTGACGATCTGTGTAAATCAAAGAAAACTGACATTAAAAGAGATATTGAAGAATTAGAAGAGGTTATTTCTCAAACGTATGTGGACATTGCAAACAACCTGGAAAACCAAATTGCTAACCTAGATAAAGAGTATGAGAAACTTACTACAGAATTGTCCAAAAAACAAGAAGAATGGCACAAAGAAATTGACAACGTTGTCAGCAGAATGAAGTACAAAATAGACGGATTTAAAGTAAAACACCGGGACGTTCTTGTGGAGCACTTGAATGAGATCAAAAAGATAGAAACGTCAATTCAGGAAAGCTTATCGGCTTTTAAGGAATTAGAGGAATCTAATGTTGCGACTTCTATCATGGACTACAGACCCCGAAACAAAGAGTTTAGTAAGCTTCCACCCAAAGTTACTGTCTCGATGACTACATTTTATCCCAAGACCATCAACAGTGACCAAATTTTCGACATGTTTGGATCTTTGAAACCTTTTGATACGAAAACAGACGAAAATGGGTACGAATTAAAGAAACCACTAAAATACCGGAATTTACACGAACTTACTGAACAGGAAGTATTATATACACAGGCCCCAAAACAATGAGTTCAGTAAGCTTCCACCCAAAGTTACAGTCTCGATGGCAACATATCATCCCAAGACAATCAACAGTGACCTAACTTTTGATATGCTTGAATCTATGAACATTTTTGATACGAGAACAGACGAAAATGGGTACAAATTGAAGAAACAGTTGGACTAACAAAATTCACTTTTGATTTATTCCCGATGTAAAGAGGAAATCCAAAATGGGTGCTGGAATGGGTAGAATGGACTGGCTTCATCTGTTAGGCAATTTTTTATTCAATTTCAACAAATTTAGGTTCCCATGAGATAAAGTTATATTATATGATTGACAATTAGTGTATAGTGGCTGAAATTTAAAAAAAAAAAGATGAATAGAATTACCAATGGAAAGATGAAAAAATACTTAGAAATCACAGGAATGGACATTTATTAATCTCTGGATCCTAAACTTCGTTGATCTTTTCATAAACATATTATGATAAAAAAAAATCCAAAGTAATCCAATACACAGTAGCTACATTGACTGTAATATTGTCTCTGCATCAGATACCAGCATAGAGTTATCATCTATTTTCTTCTCCTTTTTTTTTAGGAACATGACAACTTGTCACTTAGGTTCGTTAATGAATGAAAAATTTTGTATACTGTGCTCAGTTTTAATCTTTCTTGACAATCAATGTCTAAAATACTCTGATTTTTTAAACCTGACTGGATTTTTTTTCAAGATTCTCATTTCAAAATCAATTTTGTCTGGTTTTACAATATTTACATTGAAGATCATTCATTGTCCAGCGGTTTTTGCGCAACTGATATAAATGGGAGTATGGATTTTTAAATAGAAGAGAATTTTTTAAGGTGGAATAACACACCTGGAAAAAGTCACTTAAATTAACAGTAATTTAGTTGATTATGAAAGATATAATAATAAATAAACTGTACATAAATATTATGTCAAATAAGCGAAAAATTTGCAGCTTGGGGATAAAAAATGAATATCTAAATAATTCAACTCAGAAACAACAAAAACCACTGCGGGATTCGAACTCGGGATGTACGGATTACAAGCCCGACACTTCATCCACTCGGCTATGGAGTAAGTTACATGTTGCCGTCGATAATTTTTTTTAACAAGAGGCCCATGGGCCACATCGATCACCTAAGCAACAATAGACATAATAAAATCAGCTTTACGTAGTCATATACAAAATATCTTAACATTGTCGTGTGATAGATCCTGTATAAGAAAAAAATTCCCCTGCATATTCTTATGTTTATCATTGAGCCTTTGTAACAGGATGATTTTACAGTCATATCACATATTGAGCATTGCAGTTCTCGAGAAAATGATCAGACTTAAACAACTGTTTATATATGGATTATAAACCTACATCAAACTTTGAACCCCTTATGAGGCTGAAGAATTGTCAAGAATTGTCAAGAGGCCACAGTCTAAAGTAAAACCGTATATAGTAACATTAGAGTTTTTAATCAAGTGAATAATTTAAATCGTTTTTAATTTGTAAAATTGGAACCCACCCCCCCCCCCCCCCGGTGGCCAAACCCTACTTCGGAAGATTATGATTTTGACAAATTTTAATCTACACTATCTGAACTGACAAAAGTTACAGCTTTTCTAGACAAATTGTGTTTTAGATGATTTTAAAAAAAATTTCCCTATTTATTCTTATGTTAAAATTTTACACCGCTCCCCCCCCCCCCCCATTTTTCCCCCCCCCCCCCCCTGGGGATCATGATTTAAACAAACTCAAATCTTCACTACCTGAGGATGCTTCCCGCAAGTTGCAGCTTTTCTGCCCAATCGGTTTCTTAGAGGAGATCTTTAAAGATTTTTCTCTATATATTCCTATGTAAAATTCGACCACCCATTGGGGCCCCACCCTACCCTTGGGATCATGATTTGAACAAACTTGAATCTACACTACCTGGGGATGCTTCCACACAAGATACAGCTTTTCTGGCTGATCAGTTTCAGAGAAGAAGATTTTTAAAGATTTACTCTATATATTCCTGTGTAAAAATTCGATCCCCCATTGTGACCCCACGCTACCCCTGGGGATCATGATTTGAACTATCTTTAAAAGAACTCTGTGTTTTCCTCTTTACTTCCTATTGAACCCGTTTTTGAACATAAAGAATTTTGGTTACAGGGAACTAAAAATACATGTATTAATGATTTCCTGAAATACATATTGTGTGGTATTCGTTTGATAATCTTCAAACTGGAACTAAAATGACTGTTCCTGCATTTTGTAAACGGTTGAGAACCCTGCACCTAACTTTTTGTATTCCGTCCCACAGCACAATCGGTTAAAGAGTCAGCTTTTGATTCATAATCATGATTTAGAAATGATCTGGAGTTTTACAATGTAGGCTATACGTTTATGAGAAATTTTAAAATGCAACTTATTCCTACAAATTGTGTAATTTGAAAATCTTAAAATGCTAATGTTATTTTGAATATGTTGCACTCTCCCGTATACTGAAATTTCAAAATATTTCATTGAGCATTTTCTGTCCCTAATTTAAAGTTAAGAATAGAAATTTTAACTTAAAGTTAAAAAAAAAAAAATTCTAAGTATAATTACCTTCTTGAAAATAGAATATGAGTGATGTAATAGTGAAGATATGATCTTAGAAAGATGATATATTTTTGCAAAATTCATGTTTTAATGTGAACATTGTGTTTTTTCCAATGGTTAAATATGCCACACATCTTCATGAAAACAATGAAAAGAGCAACAATTTGTACAACAAGGTCAGGTACACATGATATATTTAATAAGTTTAAAACTTACATGTAATTATATATATATTACACTTACACATGCACCCTTGTTCACAACTTCAACATTTATTAATGTACATTAAAATGCACACTGTCAAATTTATTATTTATTACTATAATTCACTTTTTGCATCATTGTATCAAATATAGCACTTATTAATAGATGTATGTATCAGATGCCCTCTTGCATCCACCTCTGGAGTTGTAACTCAAACACGTCACTGGCCCTCCTCTGTGTCTTTAGATCCTCCTCTAGCTGGACAAACTGTTCAGAGATCCGAGGCTGGCCCAGAGTCTTGTCCAGATTATAAGGTCCATAGCTCCAAACACTGGCCTCCACCTCATAAAACGATTCCTGTATGGAATTCTGGGAAACTTCACTCTCTTCCTGTTCATACTCGAACACACTCCATGGAGGAAGATTCGAGATGTCTGGGATGTTTGTTTTATTCAAGTCTGAACCGTTTACTAAACTCTCAAGGTATTTCTCAAACTGTTTCGACTTCAGTTTTTCTTCTTCAATGGTTGTTGACAAGAGAGTAGATGTCTGAGTAGCATCATGCACTGTCTTCGGTAGAGGGTCCAAAGAGGCTGACTTTTCTTTCAGTCTGAAACTTGCACTCTTTTGTCTGCTATTTGATAGGCTTTCTTTTTGTGAACACTTTCTTGCTGCAGCTCTTTGAAATGTTGTTTCCAAAGAGACAGTTTCTGCAGAATAAGAAAAATGCAATTATTCATTGTATAAATTAATTCCTAAATTCAAATAGAGAGCTCCTTGCTCCTTGGAATATGCAAACAAAGATGGAGATACTTTCCAATTTATAGATATATATATATCATAACATCTGTAGATAGAAAGTCTTAATGTATTAAGTCATCCTAGTGAATCAATTGATTTGAAAAGGGAGACAAACACTTGCGCACCATTTTTATGAGCATAAGTTCTAGTTCCAACCAACCTTCTCTATCCTGGTCATTTTCTAGATAGCGCCACTCGGAAGGAGGATCAAAGGCCAAGAGGGCCTCCTTGTCATACGTCAGCACCAACTCCTCCATTCCTGTCTGTTAAACAGTCAAAATATTCTATATATAATCTTTAAACAGCATTTTTGAATAAATATGTAAAAGTAAACACATTTTATGGTGATCAGTAGAGACAAAGTAAATGCAAAAATATCACTTAAAGAGGGCTGGGTGGTCGTGGTCATGGACTGTATATGAATTTCCTTAAGAAGGATAAAGCTGTGTATAAAGATACAGGAAAACATTCAAATTTTACATTTAAAATTTATAGAGTTTTTCTTTACCAAATAATACATTATTGTATAACAAATCATTTTTAAAAATGAAAGGTATATCTGATGGCTTATTTGTTGACTACCCAGCCTCCTTCACTGTTTTGGACCCGCTACATTATTTTTCACAGATTTAGTAGTTTACCTATTTTATAGGCTGAAAAATATGTTTGTATGATAAATGGTGTTAAAGCATATAGTAATTCTTGCCTTGGGTACTTGGTTTACCATCGGAAAATTGTCTCTTATATAAATTAGTTCATTAACTTAACTACAGTATCATAATAAAAATTACAGAGTACCTCTGAGTTAGGGTCCATGAAGTCAGCTTCATTAATCTTAAACTCTACACAGGCCATAATGAGGTCAGTCCATGGCATGTTGATGTAGGTTGGGTCACAGCGACTGACCCCGGTACAAAGGTCACAGGTGTCCTGAAAGTCCTGAAGAGTTCGATGCAGAAGAACTCTAATTCTGAAATATGGGCAAAACTTATGTTTTACACATCCAAAATAAAATGTCTCTCTGTCATTTCATTGTTTGCTTAATGTAAACTCAAAACTCAAAAATATTTCCTTAACTGAATTGGCAGATGTAATACCAAGTTGATGAACTGGTAAATTTTATGTGAAAGAATAATTTTGAATGAATACTGAGAAATGGGTGAAGACCCACAGTGTCATCAGAAGCCATCAAATATTCAAATCTAAAACTATCTAATCATTAACCCAAGATGATTTGCAAGTTGATGCTGGGTTTCTACTTATTCCAATAGCCTCCATCGATTCACAGAATAAATTGAAAGGTTCAATGGGACCAGAATCTTACAGATTGTCCATTTTGTCCCTCTTCTTTAACCTACTTTGATGTAAAATCCACAGAATTGGAAGGTGAGAATCCATCGACGATGCGCTGTACGTAGGCCCAGACATCCTGACACACTGTCGACCAATCATCTTTCTCCTCCTGACTGTATGTAAAGCTGGGCAGCTGAAGGTCAGCAAGAAGGTCAGAGACCATCGTCAAGTGTTGGTCAGTGTTCCAGTAAAGGGGAGGCAAATCTTGAAAACAGAGACAATAAATTGAAACACTATCATAAATCAATGTATTTTTGCACAAGTTAAGGCAAAAAATTAAATTTACCCCAAAACAATTGTCTTTCCTAAATATATGTACTTGTGCATCGAAAGATGAGTTCTGGTATCAAATACTTTTTTTAGTTAATAAGCATGAATGTTCGCAATCTAAACTAACCATGTCTTCTTGAATGGGTAAATTCACTGACTGGCCAGGAGTGATCGGATAGCTTTGGCGATGTAAGCACTTGTTGTAAATGGACAATACCAGCATTGTATAGAGATATCATTGTGTTTGGATCCTGAAAAATAAGCAGAAATCAGTGCATCAATACAAAAATATGCATGTGTAATGATAAATTTAACTTTCCTATTATCAGTGTTCACTGTTGAATGAAACCACTGAACTACATGTACTAGGGTTGTCCAAAAAGTTCGTGGACACATGTTATTTTATTCAAAATAACGGCACCATTAATATCAGGAAAGTATTATAATATTTTAATATAGAGTATATTAATGTATATGTATAAAAATCAGAGCAATGTACATTTTTGTATTGGAGTTATCATTATATATACATTGCCTATACAGGCTGCACGGCCCAGTCTGACGTTGAGTTGTAACGACGTTTCTATAACGTCGAAGTCCTGGGTTTACCCGAGAGTAATATGCCGCATTTACCATTTGGTCAGAGGGTACAATCGCATACTCCATCAAAATATCGCTTGTGCCACTTGTGGATAATTAAACTCGAACTATTTCGATGTTTTTCCTATTTCCTTCATCGTTTGTTTTGTTTCTATCGGTGTTTTACCTCAGTTGACACAATTTTATGATTGCGCGTTTCCGTGCGGTCAGCTGACATCGCTTTTTCAGGCGTTTTTAAAGACATGTTCTTGCGGTAATATCTTTTAAAAGTCCTCTGCTAGTTTGAAAATAGCTTCAAATGACGCATGAAAATGACGTACACCATACAGACCACATCACAATAGATTATGAAGTTTTGAAATGTTTTATAAAAACTGTAAATATTCATATCTAAAACCTCAATTACAAAGTTTGGACAATTTTTACGCTGGGCCATGCATACTTTCCGCGACCCTTTGATACATTAAAATTTTAGTTTATTTCTATGGAAAACATTCAAAACTACTTTAGTTTGATTTGAAATTTTATGACAAAGATTTAGATATACAATATGTATGTATAAACCCATTTAAAATGACAAAAATATGATTGTCCACAAACATTTTGGACAACCCTCGTATATTACCAACACATTCACTTTCTAAATATGTTTAATAAGAAAGTACTACAGTTTACTGTGACTTCATCAGTATTCGTTAAATAATATTTTTTGTTAATTTCATTGTTGAGTTGATCCATGAAACAAAGTGTTCATTGAAGAGCATTATCTAATGACAAATTGTATTGATAGAATCACTGGCCATAAATCCTTGAAGCTGCCAAATTCACTTATTCCATGAAAATTGATGCCCATGAACATGATGCCCACGAAATCACGAATTACCATGAGATGACTCATTACCTGGTGCAGATAACCCTGAAGTTTGCGCTGTTTGAGGTTGTACAACACTCGCCTGTAGAAGTGTTCCTGTAGGAAGTCCTCCACCACGGACCTACAGTACTGAGTCTGGAGGCCTGGGGTCCCAGGGAGCTGTTCTGCCAACCATCTCACTCTGTCTGATAACTAAACACAACAGACAGTTAGTCTCATCTTATATAACACAGACAGTTAGTCTCATATCAAATATGTATAAGACCTAACCTGATCAAACTTGCACAGAATGCTGCTATTTTTTTTAAAAAGAAAGAATTCAATTAATTGGAAATATTGGCATCAAGATCCCGAAAATTGGATATTGCTGAAAAATTAATCCCATATTAGTTTAGAATTGGCTTTTAGATACACGTATATCAAATTAAAATACCGATTTCAGTTATTTCTCAAAATTATATACTATAGTCCATACTTGCCAACCTCCAACATGTGAAAATCTGGTCATGACCAGATTTGGAAAGTAAAAAATCTGGTCATAGCGCGTAACGACATTCACGGCATATTTACCATGCATTTCAAAGGTATATACAACAGAAATTTGTGTTAAAATGTATGTGTAATATTTTGATGCAAAGAAGCATTGTTACTAACAGTTGCTGATTTTGAATTGTTTATTACTTCCTATGTTGCTATGTACTCAAAGCAATCAACAGACTAGTTAGATTTACAAGACAGTTGGGCATTCAATGCAATTTTCATTGTTAAGTTCCAAGCGAAACTCATTGTAATTTTTTTAACAATGCTAAAAGCTCTTTCTGAATCAGTATTACTGTTTGGCAGCACAAGAAGAGTCTTTGCTAATTTGGCAAGTATGTTAAATTTTGGCTTCTGAGTGCAAGTTTTTTTGTTTTTTTTATTGTTTCTAAAAGCACATGAGTTTCTAAGATCACACTTCTTCTAAATGTTACTTTTCAAAAAGCTTCGGTCATCAGATTATTTTATGACGTTATCGTACACTGTATGGTTAAAAAGTCGTTTTTGGTTTTGATTCCGCTGGCCCCAATAAAGATATCTTCCTTTTGGGAGCCATCGCACTTAATGATTTAAACCCTCGGTTTGTCAAAACAACTCACGATAATAATTAAGCCTAACAATTACTTAGCTGTAATAGCCATCGGCATTGTTTACGTAAATCCAAGCTCAGCTTGAGTTCATCATCTTCGCTAGCCAAGGGTTTTTGGTCCACTTCGCTCCCCATAAACCCTTGGCGGATTTCATAACGAAAACTCGGTGACAAGCTCCGTTTTATGATTGGCTGCAGCTGTGAGTAGCTGATCCAATCGCAGTGCTTGTAAATATAAACTTTAAAAGAAAACACATGTGTGATCTTTGGTAAAACATTCGGTGCTTGTTTAACAAGTTGAGACACAAGTTCTCGAGTACAGTGCCTCCCCAACGATGGTCTAACCAGATCGCTTTAAAAACCTATATATTTTACTGGGATAGAACATAGTTCTACAAACTTGTCAAGGGTCGCGTGATAGCATGGGAAGTAAACATGGCAAATGTAGAAGTTGCCTATCCCGTTAGTATATACGTTCTTGCCTATGGTTATCGCTTTCAAAAGTTCAATGAGCTGTGTTTTATTTTATTGCTTTGGTCCGCAATATTCACGACGACGATACCTGGTTTTATGGCATGAAAGCTTTCATATAAATCGGTGACTTTTTCACTCCCGGTACAGGTCCTTACAAAACACTGTGAATAAAACATCCCGTGCTTTCCCTAGGTTATAACTTAATTCGTATTTAATAGCATCGTTAATTATGTTCCGATATTCGGTAGTCAACATGTTTTCAAGTTGTATTAATGCCGTAGTGTGTATATAACCCGTTGTTTAATTTGATTAAAATGTAAACATGCAAGGGGCGCAACTCAAGTTGCTCGCTAGATAGCGCCACCCCGTCACCGAGTTTTCGTAATGAAATCTGCCAAGGGTTTATGGGGAGCGAAGTGGACCGAAAACTCTTGGCTAGCGAAGATGGGGTTCATAACTGGAAGTCCAATGCGCAACCTAATTTACGAACCAAATCCGGAAATCGGGAGGTTTTCAGGTTGTTCTACAAAAATCGGGTGAAAAGCATGACCCGCCGGGTCATAAAAAATTATCGGGTGGAGGGTTGAAAAATCGGGTGTGACCCGACGAAATCGGGTCAGTTGGCAAGTATGCTATAGTCTGTCCCAAGTTATTGCTTCCATCACTTTTTGATGATTTTTAATAAAAATACACATACCTGTGAAAGAAATACAGTTAAAATTGATAAAAGGGAAAATATCCAAGATATCTTCATTGACCTATTATCATTATTCACTCATAAAAGTTCACAGGAACGAAAACAAATTTCTTGAGTCAAAGGAAGAAACATTCGTTTAAGACATGGTATTAAATTGATATTATTCTAAAACCATTACTCATCAATGAGTACTATGAGCCGCAACTGAATTCATCGACTCATTAGTTTCACGTATAAATTTCAGTGTTCTCTTTATGAAAGATTATACAGAGATTTATAATGGGAATAGTTACATCTTTTCACCATTCGGAACTCACTCGAAAAACCTCGCACAATTTTTGAACATCATCCGGGCTATTTCATGGCTAATGCAATGTAAAATCTCTGTATACTTTCTATTTTGGGTTGTGTATTGAAGTCTGAAGCGGTAGAGGGGGCACTTTAAAACAGATAATCTGGACATTTTTTATATAAGTGGAAGAACGTAGTTTAAGCACAAAGGTATTTATGATTATCGAGATATCAAGCGAAAAGTGGTGGAAGCAAAAACTCGGGACAGAGTAT
>WFKH01003881.1:22035391-22097992 GCA_016163765.1 Magallana hongkongensis | reverse complement strand
TATTTCAAACTTATGTATACAGATTATATTCAACTGCAGAGAAAATATGAAGACAGACACCAAACCAAAAATCGAAACATCCTTATATGTCATTGAATAAAGTTTACCTACTATAACATTTCTATCAAAGAAAAATCAAATTTGCACATATGTTATAGTAACAGCTCTTTTCTAAAAGGAACAGAAATTGTATACCAGTATTCTCCATAAATTAAAGCATGTTTTCAGTACCTGCACAGAGGAGAGCTGTTGAGATGTGAATGTCCCTCGGTGGAACTTGGCCTTGAGCCACTTGGTGAGCTGTTGGAGGCCTTGACCTTGGTGCTGGGTCTGGATAAGGTCAGGGTCAGGCAGAGAAATCACCAGCTTCCAGAACATGTGAACACAGCTTGGATCTTCTGATAACAGAGAAAGAAAGAGAACTCATACTAGTATATCATTGTACACAAAAAGTAAGAACTCATGCTGTATACAGGGAAATATTTGCCCCCATTTTATTTTCGCCTCTTTTGCCCTCGTTGTCAGTGGGCGAATTTAAGACTGGGCGAATTCCAATGTCTCAAATTATCTCTCTTTCAACAAAACTGTCTGATGAATTTAAGACGGGGCGAAACAGTTTGCAAGTGTAAAAGGGTGAAAATTACATGGGGCGAAAATACATGTAACCCTGTATACAGTAGACCATACAATCTGAATCATGTACAATATATACTTTGAAATTCAGAAAAATTTACATTTGGCTCATGCATATCGGTCTCAAAGAAAAAAAAAGTGTGAAAAGTGCAATCCCTCCCTAATTTAAATCAATAAACTTTTCATAAAAGAAGACATAAAGAATATGTATCACTTTAAAGTACATACTAGTATCAATGATCATCATTATCACATAAGTGGAACTACAATTTGTGGTTTCTATGATTATGGTTTCCCGAGTACCCCTTCATACCAAATCTATCAGAAATGTTGCTTTTTTGACAACTTTAAATGCATGTAACATTGGGAAACAATGAAATAAACTCAGACCCACTTTTAATAGCCTCTTTGTTTTGAAGCAAAAGTTGATGCCCAACTAAGGACCCAACATCCAAAGGTTTCCAAGCTTTTTGCCGACACAGATTTCTGTAGATCTCATGTGCTGTCAACACTTTTTCCTCCGCCTCCAATCGCTTTACGTATTCCATCGGTGATTCCAGCGACAGTTTGGTGGTCTGGGTCACATAGAACCCTTCTTCCTGAATCTCCTCTCTCCTCCCATCTGGAATCAGAGCCTCTACCTGCTGCGCTGGGTCTATCATGGCATTGGATGAAGGAAAATCCAGCATGGATCGTTTGAACTTGATGCGAGCGGAGTGCTGAGCTTTCCACATCTGGAAAAAGCGCCCCGCTCTCTTGACCTTGACACAATGTTCCTGGTCGGCCAATCGTTGCAGTCGCTCTACCACATCTTTTTGGTAAAATTCTTCAGAGAGAGAGTGGGTCATGTCCAGAACAGAGGTGTTTAATATTGCCATTGCAACTTCTGCAGAACACCTTTCAATTCTCTGTCTCTTCAGTTCAGCTTGAACTTCCCTGTATTTTCAAAATATTTAATTAATTCATGTTTATTCATAAATCACACAAGCACCTCACGTTACGGTGGATTCCTAATTAAATGCGAGGAATTAATATCCACCTAAAATCATGAAAAGCACATCTCGCAAATTTTAAAATCTCGCTTTGATTTTTTGGACATACAGTATGTAAACTACATGAAACTATGATAAAAATTTGGCATTCGCAATTTTTTGTTCTCATGATTTGATGGTAAACGATTTAAACGCGGAATTAAGTACTCACGTAAAATAAGGAATCTACAGTAACTATTATACTTCTGATGAATAAAAATATACCCTCTTCCTAGCATAAACAGGAAAGGGGCATAGTTTTTATTATGAGAAACATCAAGTGCCTGTGTTTAAACACTGAATCAAAATAACAAAGAGAGGTTTGAAATATGTAACAATGGAACATTACTTGACTTAAAAATTCATTCATCAAACTAACAAAGAAAAAAACTTCTTTGATAAAACAGACAACTTGCCTGAACTCTTCAGTCGCTGATGTGAGGGTCTCCTCATCCAGGACTTCCTTGAGAATCTCACTGGTTATCTGAACTGCTGCAGCATTGCGAGCTTGGGCTTCCCTCTCTGCCTTTTGCTGCTCCTGTAGGGTTTTCACTACATCTGCAATCTCCCTTAATATAAAGAAAATAACAAATGTAGCTCAATTTGTCTACAAAGTGAGAGAATTGTACATTTTTTTATAATTATGATAATTGTGCAGGTAAGCTAAGGTGTTGACTTAAAAACTGTTCATACTGGATACCGCAATTGCCCAAAATCTAAAGAACGTTAAATCAGTACTCAATGTTTAAAATAGAAATTCTTTTGGTAAATTATAAAATATAAATGTTTCATCTAAAAATTTCAAGTGAATTTATTTTTTCCTCATATTATGACATTACATCTTTCTCTCAATTCATTTGTAAGAGTTGCATGTGCATCCATAATAATGATTTGTTTTCTGAAATAAAAATAAATTTTTGTTTGAGAGAATGAGAATTTTTCTAACCTTAATTTCTTAGCGTAAACAATATACAAATCAATACATGTGAACGGAGTGCAAATTAGTTTACCATATTGATAAACTGGAGTCCATTCAAGAGTTTCTAAGCCTGATAACAAAAATCTTCTCCAATAAAGGTACATGTACTTATAAAACACAGATCAACTTACAACACAAACTTGGTGACGACTTCGGTTGAGACAGAATCGTACACAGACAGGGAGAAGTCCATTAATGGGTCCACCATATCACGCTTCACTTCCTGTCCGATCTCCAGACAAAGGCCGTCAATCACCTCCCAGAATAACAGCTTCGCCTCCTCCTTGACTTCCTGAAACAGAACCGTTATCATGTAGATTACTGACAAATGCATGCAAATGCTAATCTGATAGAAGTATGATGCTAAAAGAGGCCGAAATGTACCAGGTGATGAAGTTAAAATGGTTTTGATTTCACAAGGCATATGATCGAACATTTTGCCAATCATTTACCATTCATTTATCTTGTTCTGCTAAATCCAATGAAAAAAAAAATAGATTTAGAATAAACATGAAATTGAACCACAACCATAAAATGTATCAACATGAAAAATGAGGAAAAGTGAAATACAATTCAAAGGGAATGCCATGGCAAGAAAATCATGACACACTTAAATAAAGCTCCCCATTACAAACCTTCATGTAAGTATGAAGTATTGTCAAATTGTCTCTAGAACTTTCTTTGCTAAGCATAATAGGCATCAAATAGACAGAAGGACAAAGCAAAACAATCAAAACATCAATATGTACCTCTAATGAGAAAGTGACTTTGGGTTTGCGTTCAGCTGGGGGTTGGGGGGTCAGCACTCTTTCAGTGGAAACAGGTGCTTGGTCAGTCTCTGGTCTGATGCTTTTTGGCTCTTTCCTCGGAGAATCCACTAGATCTGCAGTCCAAACAAAAATTGTTACAACATCCTTCATCATCATACTGAGACCATGGATACCACAAACTTTTGAAATGCAATCATTTTATTACCTGAAGCTTTAACTATAATCTGGCCAATAAACCTCCCATTCTCATCAAAGCTGTTTTCTGGTTTTGGTGGTGAAAACACAGGCAGTGGACCCCCATTTATAGCCTAGGAAATAAGAACATGGTTAACAATAACGGAAATCAGAATGTTATGGCTATTATACAAAGTATTTTCGACATGTTTGATTCACATAGGTATCACATTATAACCTCGCCAATTGAAGTATTTCGTTTCTGCTCAATAAGGGCTGATCTACGTGGGCACCAGTTTTCCTCTGGGTCGATAAATGCCGCCCTGTCCAGAGTAACGCAGTTATCTACTGTGGTCAGCCCAAAGAATTGACAGAATTGAGCAGCCTCATTCTGATCATCAAATCCCATTGTCCTCACCAAGTCATCCAGTGGAAGCTATACAATGATTATAAATTAAATTGTATACACACTGCTTATACTCCAAAAGTTCTGACAGATACTAAGTGTATTCTCAAAATCATTTTTTTATGACCAGCACTCAACATGTAGCATTCCAAATGCATCCTTATTTACAAATTTAAGAAACAATAGATTGATTTCAGTATCTTGAATATCATTACCTAACTGCCCACAAGGAACATACCTGTACACCTTTCCGATAAGCCTTAATAAGGATCTGTAATGCTTTCTTTCTGACCTGAGTAAAGTATCTGCAAGTTCAACCATAGATAATGATTACTTTTAAATGAAATCACATTTGCATGTGGATGCAATATTTTTTCAGCAATGATAAAGATATTTCCAAATATTTCTAAATATAAAATTTTCCAGAAAAAAGGGTAAAACATCAAAAATATGTAGCAGTGATATTTTCCATTTTCTGGGGTTTATGGGTTTTTTTGGTTTTGTATTGTACTTTTATGTGTCAAATAAAAAGAAAAAACTGGCACTACAAACATTTGTATCTATTCAATCAAAGAAGATGTGTTTCAAAATTGCCCAAAACCAAATCAAACCATAGTGACAAAAATTCTGCAACTTGATTGATTTGAATTTTCACATAAAAAATCTGATGTGATAATATAAATGTAACTGTTGTGATAATATACATGTAAATGTAACTGTTGTGATAATATAAATGTAACTGTTGTGATAATATAAATGTGACTGTTGTGATAATATAAATGGAACATGAGTTCTTTCAGAATGTCACTACATACCTGTGCATGATACAGGCACACAGAAAAGATCCGCCCCTGACCAGTCGGAAGAAGCGGACAAAGTTGTTACTGTTCAGGGCCGCGTACACCTGTAGTGCGTAATTAATGTAGGTCGTGTTTCGTACATCTGGTCGTAGCTGCTGTGTCTCTCTGGAAAACAGTCATGGTAAATAAGTTAAAGATTTCACATTAGTTGCACCTCTTTCATGAAAGATTAATTCTTTCATGGTTCTTACGAAGAAATTAAGAAATCCATAGTCAATGATAATCTTTGAACACACAATAATAGGGCATTTTGTTGTTAGTACCCAGATATCAAAACAGACTAGTCTATCTTTAATCTCTGCAGGATTTAGTCACAAAACTGTAGCAAACTAAACCTTTTGAGATTTACATATACATGTACTGAGATTTCAATAAGTTTAGATAGACTAAAATACAAATATATATATATGAGAATGAAACTTGAGATCTGCATGTGAACCTACCTGAGGATGTCTCCTTGGTTGAGATTCATTAAGACCATGTAACACCTCATCTCTGCCTCATTTGGACAGAACTCCTGTTTCTTCTCCAGGTCCGAGTAGTTCTCCTTCAGCGTCTGTAGGCACTTTGTCATGTTCTCGTTGTTGATTTTGTCGTCAAACGAATGCATGTCCTCTTCACAGAGTCGCTCCGCACAGAAGATGTGGAAGCGGACACACTTTTCCAGCAGAGCTGTGCTTTCTGTATTACAGAACTGTTGCTGGGTGATCTCCTGTAAAGGGCAGGCTCAGATGTGTACGTCGTATAGAAAATTATAATATCAAACACTGTTGAAGTCATGTATTTTTAATGTATTTATTTACATTGTACTCCTCATGAAAAATATGCTATTATGTATTATTTTTGCCCTGTTATACATGTACATTGACCGATAAAACATCTTCAGGTAGATAAGCGCGTGCATTTACTTATGTAAAGTGTAACAAGACAAGAATTATTCAACATTGGTAATATAAAAATGACTGAATTTCAATCTAGAATTACAAACAATGTTGCGAATTATATTTTCCTTGTCCAAGGAAGCATGCATCAAAAATTTGTTACCTTCCGAATGCCTCGAGTCCTATTCCACAAGAAATCGAACCAATCGCCCCACTTCCCGTCCTCCCCACGGTCAGCGATCTCACTCAGTAAGTAGGTCATTGTTAAGGTGAGGGTGGGGAGAGTCCTCAGTTCATACGGCAGGGGTTCCTCCTGTTGATCAAATGTAAAAAACATGTACTTATTATGTCTACAGCTGTATTGCAGAAAACTGTAGACAATTAGCATTGAAATTTAAATAATACAATACTTGTAAGAGTATCAAGATCTCAGTTCTATAAGAAAATAAAACTTGTCACTGAAAAATTAGGGCTAAAAATAGTCAATTATCCTGTCCTTTGATCAAAATGCATTGATTTTGTCTTCATTTAGGAATATGGAAACTGTATTAATATCAAAGTTAATATAACCATACTTAGTGTTGATTATAATATGTTGATGATGTCACTACTTACTAATGATGTTAAAACTAACCTGATCTGCTGATGATCGACTATACTCCTTCACTGCCAAGGAATGGTTAACTTGTGGATTGCCAGTCTGTAAAAATTAATTGGAAACACCAATAAGTTTTGTGGTATTTGCAAAATACTATTTGAAACGCTTGATGTGTAAAGAGTTTTCTACAGTAAAATAAAATTTAAAGCTTCTGTTGTATGGCTCCAGCTTTCACCCTGTGACCTTGCCCCCCTGTGACCTTGCCCCTCTGTGACCTTGCCCCCCTGTGACCTACCCCCTCAGTGCCCTGTAGGACTTCGTAGTTATGAAGCCTTCGTTTCTCCTCTCGGTCATAACGCTCTTTCTCTGGACACATGTCCATACAGCTCCCTACAAAGGCTTTGGCCGTGGCTAAGTCTGCCTGCTTTTTAGAACCTGTAATAAAAACAAAAAGTTGATGTTCTTGTTCTAATAATACTTATACTTCATGTACTGTGGAGGTCACCTTTAATTTGTTTTCAAAAAACCCATTTGCATGTTTATGTACATATGAAAGAAATCTGGAGTTTATTTTTTCAAGTCGTTAAGTACTTTATCATTAGGTATTGCCCATTTAATTTGATGAATGTACTAATATACTTGCATTTACGAGGAAAAATCTAATCATCTCTCAAACTTTCTTGCTTTAACAAGAAACCAAAGAATAAATTAATATTTGTACAATTATGTATACATGTTTATGCACTAATATATTGCCATTAAACCTTTCTGATGTATTGATCTGGTCAGTAAAACTTGTCTTGACCTACCATGCCTGTTAACTTTGTCCCGTAGATTGAGGATATGCAGTTTATCTGAATTACTTCTAGCAGTGGAGTTCTTGAGAGTAATAATAGAACCTGTATCAAACAATTATTTCATTACTAAATATTACTAAAAACAAGATACCTGTATATACAAATAAACATAAATACGGTAAATGTTTAATTCATGTTAAAATTTCCAATGTATTTCATTTATCCTTGTTATTTCCAAACATTCTTACCTTGATCTACTTTTGTTACCATGGCTACGCTTGACCCTGATGTGCTGGGCACAGGGCTGGAGTGACGTGCCCCTCGTTCAGTGGACTGTGACGGTTGAACTATGACCTCCTGCTGTGGCTGACTGAGGTCACCTGAGCCTGACATGCTGGCTAGTTCATCATCCACCTCACTTCTTCTCCATTTGTGCTGATTTAACCTTGTTGTATCTACAGTACAAACATCTTTAACTGGGTTTGTGATTAGCAATAGTCACTGTAAATCAATTATTAAAACTATCCATAAAAGCTGGTCAAAATAAATTTTATTTACCAATATCTATGAAAAGAAAACAATAAATTAAATATGATTTAAAGGTTTTTTTATTTCTCAGCAATCAACAAAATGAAATATTAGACTGAATTTTGTAGTATCTTTATGCAATAGTTATCCAGAATTCTTGTATGACTGTGTACATTTTTCATTCATAACATACATGTACGTGTATATGATATTGAATAGGAAGTAGGGAATAAAAGAAGTCTGGGCATTGGAATCATGAGGCTGTATCTTTATATTATAAACATTGGCTATTGGTATGTTACACAAATTTTATTCCATGCATATTATGTAACTAACTGACCTTGGGCCTGTCTTTTGATTGGTCCAGCGGTTTGACCCGTAGCATCTTCTGCTGAGGATTTTCTTGCCTGGACTTTCCCCGCAGGTGAGTAAGAGCTCCAAAATAGCTCCATTCTCTTCTCTCCTTTCATGATAACTGCTCCTCTTTTTTTGGCTTCTAAAGCTGACTCCTAGAAAAATCAACAACACGGCATATGAGAACTAAACTAATAATGGTGTTCTGTTTTTATTCATTACTGAGATTTCCCTTACATATTTCTTTCCAGATGAAATATTTTTTAATGTTATATTATCAAGTCTAACAAAAGGAAACTATTTGCAGTCTTTATTTGAACCACCTTTTGATCTGGTAAATCTGTCAAAGGATTCTGGATTATTTTTAATCAATAAATCGCAATAAATTAAATACACGTAACTATAATGACTTACATGGGTTTTGAAATGAATAGTAGCCATGGCCTTCTCTGGTTTCAGGAAAACTCTGGCGACCTCCCCAAATTTACTGAAATGCTGTCGTAGCTTCTGGCTGTTGTTGAATCTAGGCGGGACATTCTTACAGATCAAGGCGACCCTGTCTTTGTCCTCCGCCACTGAAAGTCTCCTTGGAAGGGTGGTCCTTTTTGCTTGGTTTTCTTCCTCTATTATACCATAGAAAAAAGATATCTTAATTGCTTGCGTGACTATATAAACATACAAAAGTTTACATACATTTAATTAAGAATATCTATTTGTTATTTATTAAGGGAATTAGGAATTATTCTTTGAGTATTATGAGGTGATCAAATACGGTCGGGGTGATTAAATCCAATAGATAGATTTGATCATGCACAACCATATTTGATCACCTCATAATATTCAAAAGAGGATTCCTTATTACTCATATTTACATGTATATAATTTTCAGCAATTGTACGATTAAATATTAAAATAGTCATTGATGAAATGTATTCCGCTATACATTACAAAATCAATTTGTAGTGTTATCACAGGCAAAGACACTAGAAAATGTAAATATATATTTATATTCTGAGCACTTCATTGCAGTGAAAGTTATCTCCCTTATCAGAGGATTAATTTACCCTAATGTACACCACACTTGTATATTCCAGTACAGTACTTTATGTAAATAATATGGTCTACAACCATAGAAGAACACACCACTCTACAGGACCTTATGCTATACAAAGATACAAACAAACTCAGAAAGAAAACAAAATCGTTTAAATGAGATTAGCTGGGCTGGTTTACCTGTTCCGTCGCTGGACTTCCGTTTGATTTTGCGCGCCTCCTCTCCGTCTGTGGTACGCTTCCAGACCCTGTTCTGTGAGCCAGCGATTGCCTTCCCAAACAAGACCTGAGATGCACCTAGGGTCAAACATCTTTATATTAATGCAGATAATTTTTTTAATAATTGATTAAAATCTGGCTGAATCTATCTTCTCCTTTGAAAAGAAAAACAACATTTTTTTCAAATAAATATGATTTTAGTTGTTTTAAAGACATAAAAATGAAGAGAAAATCAATATTTTAAAAAGCTTTGATTTTAAGTACAAGTATCTTCAATATCGAGCATTATACTTCAAAATACATTCTTTATAATAATAAAGTATATCATTAATGAGTAAAAACTAAAGCGGTCCTGAGAAAGACTCCTTGACCTAGAGCAATGGTCTATGTATACACGTTTTACCTGGTCTGGGTACTGAGTGGTGTTCTTCATAGAACAAAGTCTTCTTAGATTTTGTTGTTGATGTTTCAAAGCCTTGTTAAATAAATCATCAGATGAGTTTCATAATTTTTTTACAGATGCAAGTACATTTCTTTTCTTTTTTTCAAATGTCTAAAATCTTTAAAAGAACAAAAAAAAAAGAGCAACAGTGTAATGTAGAAAATACAGACAGTATCGGTAGTAAGGAAGCAAATTTTTCAGAATTTTTTTTCATTTTAAATTTTGAGTTTAAACTTTATACGTGTTCTTTTATCTTTACTTGTCAATAAACGACTTTGACTCACTGTCATTACTGGCGGTGGACTGTATTGCTTTGGGAGCAGAAGGTCTCAGAATGAACTTGGAGGCTGGAGGCACCAACCCCACGATCTCCCCTGTTCCTTTATCTTCTGACCCCTGGCTCAGCTCATCTTGATCAAATCCCATTTGCCCACTCATTCTGGATGCCCCTCCTACATTTGATGTGTTCGAGGACTCTGGTTTACCAAACATTTGGGAGCCTTTTCCAAACAGACCAGAACTACTAGACACTTTTGCCCCAAACTTCTGGCCAACTTCATTTGCTTGTGTTAAAGATTTAAACTGTGAGGATGTTGATTGGGTAGGTGCGCCAAATGATCCACTTTCTTTGGGAGGACCTCCCCTGGGTGCTGACGACAATCCGCCAAAAGGCACATTTCCTGTTCCTGTAACGGCCCCAAAAGCAGAAAATCCAGTAGTTGTTGAGTTTCCATACACACTGGATGTGGATGTTCCAAATGCATTTTTGGCACTGGCTGAAACAGAGCTGACTGTTCCACTCCCAGCTGTTGATGATGAAAACACATTGCCTTGCCCAAAGAATGCAGGAGTGGGTTGGGAGTTTAGGGAGTTTAGGGAGTTTAGAGCATTTCCTGATGAAGACATCTGTATACTTTTACTGCCTTGCCTATTTGTGGCTCCAAATGTAGCAACTGTCCCAAATGATGATGTAACACCTTCAAAAGAAGAAATCCAAAAAAGTGTTATCTACTGCAATCAATTGGAAATTCACTAAACATCATGCATAGACATAAGAAATCTGATAAATGTAGCCCAAAATACCAGTACATGATCAGCATAAATACACTGTGTATGCTTTCCTTCATGCAAAATACAATTACTACCCCAAAGCTAAATTTCTTTTTCAGTTTTGATATATTAATATATGACAGTCAATAATAATGTTAGCTACCTTGATTCTATCTATGCTGAAAGAAGGATTTTAAGAAAATAACTTGAACTAAATATAGCATTCCCCTTATTTCTAACCTGTTGATGGACCAAAGCCTCCAGCTGTTCCAAATCCAGATGAGGAAGTGCTGAGTGTGGTTCCAAAGCTACTTCCAGCTTGAGTTGTAGAACCAAATCCTACTGACTTCCCAAAAGCAGGCAGATTACTAGATCCACTTGAGATTGAAACTACAGAGCCAGATCCAAAACCTCCAGCTGTTGTTGGCATGGAAAAGGTTGCCCCAAAGCCTCCACTAGATGATAACCTTGAGGATCCTTGTCCAAATCCACTTGATCCAAATCCACCACTTGGAGTTGATCCAGAAAATCCACCTCCAAACCCACCACTACCTGATCCAGCATTGCTTGTTCCAAATCCAGTGTTTATCGTAGTTGTTCCAAAGGCAGAACCTCCACCAAAACCCCCAGCTCCAGACTGGAATCCAGTCCCTGTGATACTTCCTCCAAACCCTCCAGATGACACCCCAAAACCAGTGTTTGTTGATCCAGCTCCAAAGCCTCTACTGCTAGCAGTAGATCCAAATGCAGATGAACCAGATCCAAAAGCATTTGATCCTGTTGGTTCTCCAAACACCGCTGATCCTGATCCTAATGTAGGATTCCCAGGACTTCCAAAGGTTGTCCCAGAGCTTTGACCAAAGGGGGAAGCAAGAGTGGATGTCCCACCAAATACCTGCTGGGACTGGTTTGATGATTGTGCACCAAATGATGCCCCAAATGGGGATGAGGAGCTCCCAAATGGATTTGACATTGTATGATCTTAGTTTTCCTATAAAAAATATAAAGATTTTGAGAGCAAGGTAGAGAATGTAGCAATGATTTAGTTGATAGGGCATTCCTTTCACAATATGAGTTCCCTGACATGTGTCTACAAAGTCTTCTGACATTGTGCAGATGATTTAATAGCAGTATGTAAAAAGTAAACATTTATCAATAAAAATCCATCCGATTTTTTTTATGACCTGGAGCTAGACCTGCAACTCGGATTAGGGGCAATTCAACGACCCAAGTTAAGAAACAATCGATAGCCTAGCCTTGGCTTCCATATATAGCACATACTACTGCACTTCGTTCTCATGGTGTTTACAACCGAAGTCAAACAACACATCTTTTAATGACTATAAGTAAAATCTGTTTATAGCCTAGTTGAAGTAAATTCGGACGTAGTTTCACCATGTTTTTTTTTATTGACTTATTTTGTTATCGTGAAAAAAAATAATTGTACTTCTACGTGTACCTATTAATCAATAATCACACAATTGCTTTTCATGGTCATTTAGTCCTATCTAATGAAACATATTCGCTAAAGCCGTAAAAGCGTTCAAAGTCTCCGTCGTTCGTGTGCAAAATGGTAAAATGAAAGGGTGATACTAAAACAAGTCCCACGGGGAAAACAAGTCCCACGTACGTCCCACGTAAGTCCCACGGCAAATGCGGCTATATATCGATATAATTGTTATTGATTATGATTAAATATGATAAAATAAACATAATTCACAAAAAAAAATTTTTTTAAAGCTTTTATCATGTTTATTATGGATTTATCGACGAAAAATCAAAGATGTCGGTAAAGATAAATAACTCGTACGTAGAATTCATACGCCAGCAGAAGAAATCTATTATATGCATGTCCGCCGTTTAATTGATGGATAATTTTAATTTTCTCTGACAAAATAAATTCTACTAGCAATAAAAAGAAGACTTTATATTCATTAATTAACACAAAATTAGTAAAAATCGGATAAGTAGACAACTCTTACGCAAAATGCATTAAAGTACACGCCTGCCGCTTATCTGATGGGTGATTTTAATGTTTTTCTTTTATATTTTATATTTTCTAACTTTAAAAATGATAATATTAAAATTAATTTAAAAAATTACAATTTTTGTTGATTAACACTAAATTATTAAAAATCATGTAAGTAAAAACAATTCTTACGCAGAATCCATCACAGTCTAATCGCCTGCCGTTTACCTGATGGCCAATTTTAATTTTTTGTTGTTGTACATTAGTCTTTTATTTCACTGTACTAAAAAAATTGCATAGATAAAATTATAAATTTCTTTACGCAAATTTTGAAAAAATTAATGACTTAAAAATAAAGGGATAACTTTAACGCAGAATTCTTAGGCTGTCGCGAATGACTTAAAACTAATAGGAAAATTCTAACGCAGAATTCTTACGACTGCCGATTTAAAATGCAAGCCTGCCATTTAGTAATGTCATTTTTATTTGTATAAACTAATTAGAAATTATTTCAGATGACTATAGAGTTAACATTGCCTTATAATTATTATGATCAGAACTTTACTTATTGCTGTGATTAATCTATTTTATTACATGAAGTCGGGTGATACGAGTTTGATACAATCCGTATATCACCCCTTTTAAGTGTGATCCAGTTTTGTTTTTTATTTAAATAAACATAATTTTTGGTTATTATGCCTGTCACTGAGGCTTTTATGATAAATTATAATGCAGTGAAAGATTTATGAACAAGTCAATACGAAACACCCAAGGAATATACATGTAAATGTGTATACATGTGTATGCTTTTACCCGTGTCAAAAACCTATATTAATGGATTACATGATTTTTTCATTTTTTTTTAAATCAACTGTATGTACATGAATAAGAATTCAATAAGAATTATTAAAGAGATATATTATTAATTATTATCATAACTTTTTGCTCTTGACGCAAAAATGGGTGATCTTGATTTCATTAAAACTAAACCAAGTAACCATTCAACAAATAACCATTAGATTTTTAATAATATTAAAACATAATAAGAACCATGCGTTCATTCAGAGTATTTTTGAAAGGGAATATTCAGGTTTGTCGGGGATAGGGTGTCGAGGCATATTTTTGGTAATTTTACAAATAAATGAAAATGGCATGTAAAATATCAAAATCGTTAAAAAAGCCAGGAAAACGTCAGATATTTTGGACTGGGGGGGGGGGGGGGGGGGGGGGGGCTCCACCCCATCCTCCGAATCCTGTCTAGATTAGCTCATGAAAAGTATGCGAGTAAAAATCTTTTACAAAGCAAAAAAAAAATCTTACATCTACTCCAAAAAAATTAATGAATGGTGACTGAAATAAATATTTGATGGAAGTTCATGAGTTATACTAAGTAAACATATACATGTATGTACGGCAGCTTACCGTTCACGAGACTGTTCCATGATATTTGGGTCTATAGACCAACCCTGTTTTAAATGGGTTTTTTTCTGCATAATGGATGAAAAATCGTGTTTCAAAAATAGAAACCAGCAGAAATCGTCATATTGGTGGTTTCGTATATTGGAAACCCTTATGATAAAAGAGAAGGCTTTGATAACGTGTATATATATAGTTGTTTGCTTGTCAATTCTCAGCAAGGAATCAAGCTGTTTTCTTGAGATTCCATTATATTCCCCCAATTTATTCGGAAACCTATGGAAATATATACATGTATATGTAAAAAGTAACTTTCTACTAAAATTAATGTTTTCGACTTCTTAATTTATCGATTTTTCATAATACTAGTAACTGCTAGAATCATACAAACGTATATGTATACAAATATGTGTATCTGTAAACATGCATCTCTTTCTCTCTCACTCTTTCTTTGTCTTCCCTCGATCCTTCTTTCACTTCATCTCTTTCTCCGTCTTCTCCATCCATCTCTTTATTTATTCTCTCTTCATGAACGGAAAAACAATACAAATATCGAGAGAAAAAAATACTTATACACTGTACGGTGTTGAACCTGCGTTTAACTGTTCTAGTACATGTATATGTATTTTTTCAATATAATTAAAATATAGAGAAAACTATCAAGCAAACGGGATTGAATGTGTAGGAAAATAAATAAATAGCTATAGGACAAGCACAACAAATCTGTGCCAATATATAATTTATTTTCAAACTGATATACATATTTCGTTATTTTTTTAGCGAGTCGGTAAGTGTGTCACTGCAACATTCACATTCTAAATGTTCGAAAAACAAAATTTTAATGAATCACACTAAACAGAATGAATCAAAGGTCGAGAAATGTTTTACATTTGATAAAAAAAAGTCAAGAATAATGCATGTATTAATATATATTATTGATTCTTCAATGTATATACATGTATAAATTTCCATACGGCAAACAATCATTCCCTTCACTTTCCCTCAAATGGTTACACGCAGAGTTTTGTAAAATTTAAAAAAAAAATAAAAAGGAAGCGTGACCATATCACAATCTGAACACGAGCATGTAGATTAATTTAATTGTATCTCTACAAATCATGTACTAATTACAAAATAACTTGCTCATTATTTCCTTTACTGTAATATTTTGGGCTAGTGTGGGGGAAGGGGGGGGGTACCTATCCAAAGATGATTGGTGATCGTTGGCGCTACCTATACACGTGTATACACTTGTTAGTTTCTTGTATATTCTGTGTGAATTGAACGGTTTTTTGTCCCTCAAGAAACAATAGACCTTTACCTACCTGTATATTGGAAGAACACCTATACACAACAACCCTCTCTCTCTCTCTCTCTCTCTCTCTCTCTCCCTCAAATGTTTTATGTGACTAGGAAAAATAGTTATGTTTCAAGATACTATGTATAGCGTATGAACTTACACTTAGTTATTAACTCGAGCTCAAAAGGATTATTTAAACCTTGCAGTACACTTTTATTATTTCCGTTGATAGAGCAAGGTCGCTACATGCAACAGAATTATCAGAGTTTCTGACACCCAATTGAAACTTATATGTAATCTATATGAAATTGAAGGCGAATAACACTTTATCCTTATATATCTTAAATACACTTTCACTGAACACTTAATCAATAACTATTATAAGCCATAAGTGTTTTATTTAGTCAAACTTACGTCTCTTCATAAAACGTATAATTCATATAGTACATTCATAACCGTAAACATTTAAACATTTGTGTTACTATCTTCGAGAAGCTTATAAAAATACAGAAAAACAAAGTTGATTTTGTAAAGGAAAGTATAATTCATTATTATTTACGAAACAGACCAGACGTTTAACCAAGAATATTGCCATGTCATTAAGTTGAATCATTTTACAACGTTAAACATTGAACCGGGTGCTTTTTTCTCCATTGAAAATTGAAACCAAAATATACCCGGTTACATCCGTTACATTGATATCATGCAATGTAAAATTTTGCTATATGTCATGAATGATGTGTGTAATACTTGTTTTTTAGAAACAGAATCAGGACTTAGATCTAGATATGAAAAAGAACAGGCTTACGTACTTGTGTAAGCATTCCAGATTTTATAAATATTTGTTCTCCTAAATTCGTAATTTTAGTAAATGTATATAGAGAAAGAAGAGACGTTTTAAGCAAAGTGCATGAACATTTTCGTACACAATCAGTTCTGTACAATATACAACTTTTCATGAGCTGATCTACGTGGAATTCGGGGCGGGGGTGGGGTTTGGAGTTCCGCCCTCGTGGAAAAAATCAAATTTCTTAAATTTCCTCGATCCCCTCCCCCGACAAACCTAAATACCCCCCCCCCCTCAAAAATATTCTGGATGAACGCATGGTTCTTATTACGTTTTAATATTATTAATAATCTAATTGTTATTTGTTGAATCGTTTACTTGGTTAAGTTAAATGAAATCAAGATCACCCAGGCGAAAAAGTCATGATAATATTTAACAGTGTACTTCTTTAAAACACAATAATTCTTATTGAATTTTTATTCATGTATACGAGGGTTGTTAGAAAAGATTGTGAGCGGACTATTCACATGATACCAGCGAAACTTTTCAGATTTAATCGACGTATTTTCTAAGAAATATGTAAAGATTTGTTTGTTTTAAATGCACCATAAAAAATATACAGCTTAATTATTTTGATAAGATATGCTTCACGGAGCATGTCAGTTTTTTAATTTTGTATATTTTGTACGCATTTTTCCTCATTAAGAAAATGTACCGTTTAAGTGCATAGAAATAAACGATATTTCATACGACATTACGATGACTTATGAAGGGCATTTTGTGAAAGTTTCGATTAATTTGAAGAATTTCTGACTGTTTTATCGCCGAATTTGGACGAACAACGCTTGAAAAATGAGTCAAAAACGTTGACGCCAATGGACATCTTGGAGCACCGGGCCTTCAATTTTTTGTGCACGCAGGAAAATCTCCGATGGAGACCAAAAGGTTCTTATATGGATGCTGCTATTTTTATAGGAAAAAGGTTTACAACTAGAATCACAGAGGTTTAAAGATGGAAAAACTGATTTTTGTTAGCCCTTGCAGCATCCCAACCCCCCAACCCCTCAACCCCCTACAGCCGGGATCTTGCACCTCTGAATTTCGCTTTATTTCCTTATCTAAAGTCGAAATTGCGTAGACCGAGAATTTTGGACCCAAATGATCTATACGATATGCCACAAAAGACATTAAACAAAAACTTGACAAATATTGGTATGAACTTGCATTTTAAAAATCGATTAAATGTCTTGAAAAAGTGTGTGGAACTGAAAGGTGTTTACTTTGAAAAAGAGTAACATGTTTAATTGACTTGCAGTTGATTGACGTCACCTGACGTCGTGGAAATGTGAAATGGTGCTCCGTAAATCTAATTCACGCAAAGTAAAAATCGCTGAATCTTTTGAAAAAAAATCAAATTAATATAATTTTTCCATACTTATTTTCAACTGGTATTCATTTAATAAAAGTTTCGCCATCCTACAAAGTACACAGTAATTTTGCCGTAAATTACTTTGTCCGCGAATTTAATTTAATTTAATCTAATTTAGTGTTAATCAATAAATATGGTAATTTTTTCATTAATTTTAATATGATAATTTTAAAAGTTAGAAAATATAAAATATAGTAGAAAAACATTAAAATCACCCATCAGAAAAGCGGCAGGTGTGTACTTTTCTCGGCGGGCGATTGCATTTTGCGTAAGAGTTGTCTACTTATCCGATTTTTACTAATTTTGTGTTAATTAATGAATATAAAGTCAATTTTTTATTGCTATTAGAATTTATTTTGTTAGAGAAAATTAAAATTATCCAATGGCATCAATTAAACGGCGGGCATGCATATAGATTTCTTCTGCTGGCGAATGAATTCTACGTACGAGTTATCTATCTTTACCAACATCTTTGATTTTTCGTCGATAAATCCATAATAAAAGCTTTTAAAAATATTTTGTTTCGTGAATTATGATTATTTTATCATATTTAATTATTATAAATAATTATTGTATCGATATATAGCCGCATTTGCCGTGGGACTTACGTGGGACTTACGTGGGACTTGTTTTCCCCGTGGGACTTGTTTTAGTATCAGCGAAATGAAAACTTCCGCCAAAATAATTAAAGTTCCGCAGCAAATGTCTGGCAAAGATAGGGCCAAGATTAAAATCAAATATATAGGCCTACAACTAACACAAAACAAATAACTTGAATTTCCTTTGATTTAAGAAAATAATAAAAGCAGCCAAATAAATTTTAAACTTTAAATTCCTTCGCTGCGTTCCTAATGTTCCAGCATGGCGGGTTTCCTGTCAAGGTGTATTGAAAAAATCAAATCATGGATTCATTGGTCTTGGACATACCTGTTAGCGGTGTGGGTGGTTTTAGTAGTGTTTGTTGTCTATATTCTCCGAGGACCATTGAAACTTAGCGAAAACTTTTCTTATGGTGAGAAATATTTTTTATTCACCCGAACAAGTCAATAACATCAGTTGCAGATTTAGTGCAGATGATGTGGACAAAGTATGCACATATTTAGGGTGACCTCAACATTATCCAGGACACTGTGATTAAGAAGATGTTAATGCGCTTGCATTTAAAATGCAGCTAAATATTTATGCATTTCTTAAAGCCTTCTTGGGGATCCAAAATATCTAATTCATTCACTGCTTTGAGTCTTCATACAATTCTTTTGCATTCAAAAACACTCACAAAAGCTTCATCACCCATTAAAGCTGCATTTTGCAAGTTCTTGTTGGTGGTTCATAATTTATTCTAATTCATTTTATAGTAGTATGTGTTTATGGTGTGACCGTTTGGATGGTGAAGCCAATTGACCACAATCGCATTTTCACTGTTGATTTGCATCAATAGATTCATCAGAAACGTGCACATTTCGATTGCCTATCTATTCATTTATTACACTAAAGATTGTGCACTCAGTCCACATTATGACATTCGTCAGTGACAAGGCTCTGAACAATTACAAGTTTGAAAGAAGATAAAAACGACCAGTTGCAAATGAAGAATATTTTAATAGAGTCTTGGTAAAATGGGTAGGCAAACCCCAGCTGGGGCAAAATAAAAGCCGGGGCAAATTGAGATTTTTTAATTTTCTTCGTTATTATTTTGCCAATCTCATTGAACTTTTCAAGATATGCTACGGACCAATATATCTGTATTTGCTGTAAATATTGCTGTACAACAAAGCGTATTTTGGAAATTATTGACGATTGTTGATTTCTAAGTTGGTAAAATGGGTATAGGCAAACCCGGGTCGACATTTTACGGGTTTGTGGACTTTAAGAAGAAATCTGATAATTCGTGTTAAATTCTGTTAAAACATATGAAATACTTTTTAAAAATAAAGATTTCTTAAATGTAAATTGATATTTCTGCGATTAATAACCTGTTTTAAGAAAAACCGGGTCATCAAAACCGGATCCGATCACCCGGGACAAACTTGATAATTCCGTAATAGTTACATGTCTATGTTATCCTACATGGATATTTATTTTCTGTTTTATGCAATGGTATCATCAGAAATGTGAAGGTGTAACAAACTCAGGTGACAATTTCCTATTCAACTGTCCATAGTGTGCATCAGCCTCTCACTCCTATGGATATGTTTAACGATCTCCGATTCTCAGCTTAGTTCGATAACTCTAAATTATCCGGATTTCTTTTATTCGTACCATAAATCTGACTTTTATACAGACAATTTAATTAAGTATTCTACTGCTAGAATAACAAACTATCATAGAACTACATGCTTGGCGTAGTGGATCCGCAGAGCTCTCCCATGTAGATACATCTTGTTATAGAGTTCGAGCCATCGATGCACCGGCATTTTTTTTTAAAACTCAACTTGTTTCTTTATTCCATTATATCCATCGTAGGTAAATTTGCAATAACTTTGTAAAATGCATGGTTACCCTCTAAAACTTTCATTTTACATCAATTCATTCATAAAGGTTGAAAGAAAAATATCATTCTTATGATGAGAAAAAAATTTGAGGCTGAGGATCGGAGAACCTTAATATAATATCCCAATTGTTTTTATTTCTATCCTAATATTGGTGCTTGTAAGATATTGGGGGTTTTTTATGGGCAAACTGAGCCCTGGTAGGACGCCGTGTTAACCACGAAAAGAACAGTAATTGTGTACAAAATAATAATAAAAAAACACAAATAAACCCCTCAGCATGCTTTTTCATTTCTATTATCACTCTTTTAAATAATTAGTTCTAAATAAAATTTCAAAATCTATAATAAATAAAAATAATGCTAAAAATAATTTTAAAAGGTAAAAATTAATGGGTAGCACCCAGAAATGATGAGTAAATCACTTTTCTTTAAGTTTATTAATTAAGGCTCTAATGAAGATATCTCCTTGTGAATTGCGGATAAAGCTGGGAAATGTCACAATATTGTGATAGCTTACATCCTCACTTCAGAATTTTTGAGTTTGTCCCGGGTGATCGGATCCGGTTTTAATGACCCGGTTTTTTAAGGCGTCGAGCTAATGCTCGGCAGCCTTCTAGCGATCGTCTGGATTGGCAATCGTCCAAATTGTCACATTCTGCACCGCCTTTTTAATGCGCATAAGAAATAAGTTCCTTAAGGTATCAAAAGTATTACAATATTATTATTCCATTTATTCAACTAAATTGTGTACAAAAAACCCAACTTTGCCTCCCTAGTTATTGACAACTCATTGTGTAAGTGTAAATTTGTTTAATCAAGAAATGGCGGATGAATACAATAAGGTATAAAAATTCACTAAATATTATTTTAGTTTATCGCTTACATTTTGATTGGAGACCGTGCCCGATGGAAAAAAAAATTGATATGTAAATTTATTTGTTATCGGGCATGGTCTCCAAAATAAATGTAAGCGATAAACTTATCTAGTGATTTTGTTGCAATAAATAAACACGATAATGCAGTTGGTTTGGTCGAGCATTTTAGATAGCACGTGGTGTGGATTTGTTTGTAAACAACCATACCATAGGTAATCTTGTTTCAAACGGGAATTGAAATAAATAAAAGTACCGGTATGTTTTATTATTATAATTACGGACACACTGTTAATTTATTCAAATTTTGAACCTGTGAACATTGTTCAAAGACTGTTTAAAGCAGAAAGAAAATTATTTATTTTTGAACTTTGAAATTTCTTCGATTTTTGTAAACATGATGAGTTATTGTATTATAAACGCATCACTACCTATTTGATAAGGAAATATACAGATTTTTTTTTTAAAGCAGCACAAAACTAAATTAATTTACTTTTTTATTCTAATATTATTTGATATAGGCCAACTACTATTAGTACAGAAATTCAAATTATTGACCATTTCTATATAAAAGAAAATGTCAGCTTGACGCCTTTGTGGCCGTTCCGGCCTTTGATTTTAAAACCTGTTATTAATCGCAAAATTATTACTTTCTGTTCAATAAATGTCAATTTCTTAATAGTATTTCATTTGTTTTAATGGAATGTAATATGAAATATTAAGTTTCTTCTTGAATAAGTCCACAAACCCGTAAAATGTTGACCGGGGTTTGCCTACCCATTTTACCAACTTAGAAATCAACAATCGTCAATAAATTCCAATTCCGTAACATATCCTGAAAATTTCAATGAGATTGGCAGAATGGTAACGAAGAAAATTAAAAAATCTCGATCTGCCCTGGCTTTTTTTTGCCCCGGCCCGGGTTTGCCTACCCATTTTACCAAGACTCATATTTATTCTTTAAAAATAATTTTTATGAAGTTTTGCCCTCTACAAAAATAGTATTGTTATCACATAGCCATATGCTTTATTCAGAACCAGAAGGCTCTTTCATAAACATATACCACCTTCATTTTTACTGGTAAGTTGTAGAGCAAAAGATATACAAAGATAATGGGTATGACTTCACAGTGACTTTACAGTGAACCCACTAATTTTCCAGAACTAAGAGGAATTGGTAAATCAAGCATCCGTAAGATACAGAGCTGCAACTGTATCCCACAATGCATTGAAATTTGTTATTCAAGACACATTATGATGTACTCTATTTGCAATTTATAACGGAGCAAATTTGGTGTGGTTTAATATAATATTTAAGAGAAAGTTAAAGTATATTGGATAGATTAAATAATATAAAAGTTACAAGCAATTGACAATTTTAATGATATAAAATGCCCACTTCACACTGCACCTACTAGAACATATGTTTTAGTGTTGTCAGTGTAGGAGTCAGTGTTTCCACAGCTGGAAATAATGTCTCTCAATCTGCACAGGAAGTATGTATTGTATATTAAGTGAACAGGTCGACATATTATTTAATTTTAAAATTATTTGAGGTTGAAAGGTTTTTATTCAGTGTAAGTGAAATTAAACATTTTAATTTCCAGGTATTTTTCTACTTTTAATACTCTGTTTGCAGAATCAACTCTTTTTTGAAAATCCCAATAAAGCTGTTCAATGTACAGTTTGTGAATTTCTTTGACTATCTGAGTATTCTTACAAAAATATATTATATAACTTTGATTCGATCTGCAAACAGAGTAAGTGGTTGTAACTCACAGGATTTCTGTATTGTATTTGCAATGGGTATATAATAATAAGAGAGTTGTCTTCCTTATGTATAGAAAAAAAACAGAGACTGAGAAAATTGTTATATAAGAAAGATTCCAATAAAGTTTTGAATATGCTTAATTAAGGATCTTCTAATTGGCAGCTAGGGTTACAGAAAAAAATTGTTATGCCCAAATTTCACCTATAATGTATTTTATAAATTTTTCACATTTTGTGTATTTAAAAATTTTCCAAAGATGAAATTTTCACATCTCTTTAAGTCTAAATTTATATCCCATTTGGATATTTATTATTTTCCAAATTATAACCCACCTTAGCAAGCAGTCCAAACTTGTGAAAAGAGGTATTCCAAGTTTTATAGACTTTAAGTTTTTCTGCATGTTTAGATATGGATTCCGAGTTGTATGGTTTCTATCATTATGTATAATCGACTTTCATCGATCGGATGTGTCTTCCCAAAAAATGACACAATACAAATTGATCCAAGACTGCTTTGAGGCAAACATCATCTTTAAATTATTGATTTGGATGTTGTATATACTAGTCAGGATGGGGTGAAATTAAACATATAGCTCAGTTCACTTTTTAGACTTTTTCACTCTCAGTCTGTCTTTTACAAATGGGGTTCTGTATATTGTTGTAAAATGGGTCTGAAATCAAAGGCGAATTTGTCAACATTTCTGCCTTAGACCCCACAACTGCTTTGGATTTATTAATGTAAAGACCAGCTCAAGTTTTAATAAAAGTCTCACTACAGTAGTGAGCTCAATAAACTTTTTTTAATGCAAATATGCATCAGAGACCAGAAGTATTATATAAAATCTTCACTTATGATCTCAGTCCAATTACCATATATCTGCTTTTTTTTGCGTGTCACAAAATTTGCAAAAATGGGGGAAATGTGTAACTATTTTATTTGCGTCAGTCATTTTTTCAATTACAATTTAAAAAATTTCTTATAGCAATTGAAATTTTGCGATGTAAAATTGATAAAAAAAACCCCGAAAATTAGATCATCCCGAAAATTACCTGATATACGGTAAGCGTTCCACTGACCACTATATACAGTTGTAGTGTTATTAACAATGTAAAAGAAATGCATATTAATTAAACATTAAGATAATGAACACAAAATGCCCTCATCCCTATGAATACAGAGTACTGTAACATTGTTTTTTGTGTAAGCATTACTGCATCAATGCAAAATGTAAAATCAATTGTACTGTATCAATTTCTATTATTTTTTCTTAAATGATAAATATTTTTTGGCCTTATAGAGAAAAATTGTAAAAATGTTACTGATCATTAAAAAAACCTGAGAAAGGTAAATAGTTAAAGAGGATTCAATGAATAGCTTTATCAGTATTAATAAATTAGGATGGATTGATCAATCAGTTTAAAAATTCATATTCAATTTAGTACTTATAACTGTCCTTTAAAATTCATAGGTAAAGTACAGATTCGTACTGATTCAGAAGCATGTAATCATGCAATATGCCACATACTAAGACATTTTAGAAAAAGGAAGAAGACGGAGAATTTTGAACAAAAATATGCATTTGATGGTACATTGTCTTAGCTATGTATTCTCTGCACTGTGCCTGTTGAAAAATGCACATGTACCTCCAAAATTGTGAGCATAATGGAGTGTGTATTCAGTCAAATCCATGAGACACTGAGTATAGAGTATGGCTGTTTTTGAATTGATAATGGTTATCACGAACTGCAAAGGTCAAGGTCAAATAATACATGACAATCTGTGGGAAATCTTCTTTGTTCTAGTATATACATATATACATGTATATGTGAGCTGGTTTTGGTCAGTTTAATTGAACAATATACTGTTTTAACAAAGTTAAGTTAAACGATGTTCTTCAATACATTGGGTATGTAAACATCTTATATTGAATTTTGTTATGATGATGTAATAGGCAGTGTGAGGTGGGCTGAAATGTTGATTTTTAAGGAATTTTGTGGATTTGTTTAAAATGATTTTCATCAAAACCAAATTTCATGAGTTAGTCTCATAGTCATATGCTATCTACTAAGACAACTTACAATTTATTTCATGTAATTTTTGTTTATAAAATGAAACCGTGGTGATCATATAATAGCTAACCTGAGTGGTCATACATGAAAAATTTGAGTTATTTGCTTTCACTATGCCTGAAAATTAAATTATTTACCAGTAAATGCACAAAATGTAGTGCTATGTTTTTTTTCTTATTTTGACTAATTTTACATAAAATTTATGAATCAGATCCATTAACTACCATATATATAAATGAGTGAACTTTATCCACACTGCATGGCTAACACTCCCATTTATGACATAATCCTAGCGTAGAGTATGGAAATGCATACAATAAACAAAAATGTATACACAAGCAATTTACCTGTTTGTACTATCAGTACTTTGATTACAAACTCTGCATTTTATTTCAATCATTAAGAGCAGGTCACCACTCCATAATTACTACAGTTTAAATTTGTCTATTAAGCATATTCTCCTTTATTTATGCTGCTACCTATTTCCCTTGACCCTCCCTCCCCCCATGCACCAAGAAACATAAAAATACAGCAAAAATAGTAACTAAGATGGGCACATAACCCTAAATTTAATGTGTTCACACAGTGGAAAATAATTTGTACTGAAGGATAATGGGCTGCAAAGACTTTGCATAAAGTACACATAACAGTCAGTGCATATTAGTCACTGTATAATCTGGGTGTCCATTATTCCACCTCGGTCATTTTTTTCATGTACCAGTAACAGTGACATAAAAATGCCCATAATGATAATTTCAATAAGGCAGGGAAATCTGGTTGTGATAATTGTCAGTTTGGGCGGCCAGCTGATCGTCAATTTCCAGGCTTTAGCTGGTATTGATTTTTCTGTCTCCATATGCGATGCTGCTACAGTCAGAGGCAGTCCTCAGTCTGTGTTGGCCTCTCGCTCGTGACGTAAGGTTTACAGCAGCTTCTCTTTCAGCCATCATGCTTTCCCTATTCAGTGACACATGTATGTATGAAGATTTTTCTTATCTTCCATGAGGTTATGACATGAAATTAGGGGGTTTTTTAATGGTAAACTTGATTTCTACCTTAAATATCAGAGGATTTTGTTGTTTATGTACAAGGGAATATTGTAGCATATTTGTTCACTTTAACAGGCTAGATGTAGAGATATTTTTGCTTATCCTCACTTAGTAAAATGAAGATGTCTTGCTTTTTTTTTTTGAGTGACATTTGAACCTGATGTGGAAAAGTAACCTTTAAATGGCATGTACAGTGTGTGTACGAAACAGGAGGTTGCCTCTACTGGTTATTGATAAATTAGTAGCTTTGAACAGAGTGTAGATGAATTATTGATTTTTGAGTGTGTTTATTTCACCCTCACAAGGAGGTGTTTGTCAGAAGTTCAGAGAGAGAACATGTACATTTAGTATTATGATGTTTGTAGATTAATCTCAAAATAACCAGGTTAGGTTTTCACCAATGTCTGCAGTTGTCTAGCTGTCATTTTATTGAGGTGCTTTCTTACAAATAATGAGCTTCCGAGATACTGTAAGGCTTTTTACTTACAGCTGTAATCATACTAAAATAAATGTGTTTTACCTCTAACCCCCACCCCCAAAAACAAAAAGGCATATCAATTACCATAGTTTCATGGACATGTATGTATGTGAAGATACTGAGCAGACAAGCTGGCTTTAAAATATGATAACTTCAATTACCGTACCGAAATATGACTTACAGAAGCAGATTTTCAAACCCCTGGTTTGATATCAAAGCCTAAGAGATGTATAAGACGATTTAAGTTAAGTTGACTTTGTACATTTGATATACAGTGTACATGTTTATTTAACTACATTTATGTTTGAGTACAGTGCTCAATCATATAAAGTATGCATTACCATACTGACACCCCTTGCTCCTAACTCCCATCCTTACAGGTATTTAACCTTAATGATACAGGATCAAGGTACTTTGATTATTTAACTACTGTGCAGTGAACACTAGGAACTGTTAATATTTCATGTATGTTGTTAATAATTGATTAGCATACAGGACAAGGGTTATGAGATAAATATTGGCTTATTGATCAGCTGTTAATTAAATGGTTTTCCTTTGTTCCACACCAGGCTTTTCACATTAGGGTCTCTTTAAGGTTACATAACTTTATTTTAATCCATTAATTTTTAAACAATTTCATATATATATATTGTACCTCTGTGATAAGTATTTTAACATTCTAACAATACCAGGAATGTAGAATTGACTGCTTAATATGATGACCTTCATTTTCGAATAAGACATAAAATCTAATATAGATTGCATCTAAAAACTGCATGTGATTTGGTTCTTGGTGGTGATTTTTTCGTTTCTGATTTACTTGTCAACATTTCTACATGAAGCACTTGCGGATCCTCGACACAAAACACTGAGACAGTTATATAATTCACAAGATACTCGGTGTTTGTAGCATGAAAATGTTTTGATGGATTTATAGCTGCTGGTACTGTGAGAGTGCAAAGAAGGTGAAAAATGATGTTATAAAACGACAACAACACACATAGTACACAGTTTTGATGCTTGAGAGTTCCAGCCTTAGGCGGGGGGACTGTATTGATTGCATACTGACACCTTACACGTCAGTTTGAAAAACCAAGCTCAGAAACAAAGCTTGGTGACAAAGTTTTACAATCAATATAATGTCTGCAGTTATACTGCAGACTGAAAGCCTTGTGAGAGAGATTTTCTGCCTGTGACCAAATTAGCCAGTTTAATGGCATGTGTAGTCTGCATCTGATTTAACTACAGCTATTGGCTCTTGTAATGAGCTGTTGAAATTGTGTATGTCTAAGTGGATTTATTTGTTAGGTGTTAAAGTTACTTTATGATGGCATTTACACATGCAGGGAATCTGTTATCCTTTAGTTTTATTCCACAGTTATATTTTATTACCATATTGAAAAACAGAAGAAATGTTTGTGATATTTAGCTTAAGGGATGCATATGATTGTGCACACAACAAAGCTACAGTGATTTTGACAGCTACAGATGATTGTGGGCTAATAATTTCTGACCATTTGAAAACTTAAAAGAAAACCTATTTGAAAAAGAAAAATATCAATATTAGATTAAACGCCAAAAGCATAGGATGTGCATTTTATCTGAACTTTTAGGTATATCTGTTTAGTAATGTGCAGTATTGTTGACCATTTAGCCTCTTGAAGATATAAAGGTAAATTGGGAGGGTAATGGCATTATAACAGAAGCTTAAGGGACATTCAAAATTTTCCTATTAGCAGTACTCTAAATCAAACCTAGCTGCAGGTCTGTAGCTCCCGGTCTGAAAAAATTCGGATGGACGACCTAGGAGCTACAGTGCCTCCCATAGTAAAAAACTGCAATTTACGGCGCATAAAAAATTGTGCTAGTTTTGGACTGATTAATCTTATTTCCGAACACTTTCTGTACAAATATTTGATTCCAAAAAATTCCTCGGACATTTTACTACAGATATCGTCACTTTTCTTGCCTCTGATATTCTTTTAAACACCATCATCAGTCCCGTAAAGTGAAGTGGTGCAGTTTGTTTACATGTAAAAAGGGAGACTCTCGATCTCGACGTGAATTTAACATACTTCATTTTCCCAGGTCGGTTAGCGTATTTCGGGAAAAGTCTGAGGCAAGTATAAAGAGACGATATCAGTAGGAAATTGCATGAAGAATTTAATGGTACTAATTTTTTCCACAGAATTTGTGTGTAAATAAGGTTAATCTGTCCAAAACTAGCGCAGATTTTTGTGCGCCGTAAATCGCAGTTTTTTACTATGGGAGGCACTAGCTCCCAGGTCGTCCATCCGAATTTTTTCAGACCGGGAGCTACAGACCTGCAGCTAATTCAAACCATATAATAGCTGGATGATGCAGTGTTGGTGGCTCCATAATTTAGAAACTTAGGTACACATATGTGCATTAAATGGGGCACCACCATTTGTACCATTACATATCATTATCCATGTTTATGGTATGAAATCACCAGATCTTTTAATGTACACTTTTAAATTACCTTATTTTAAGTTAACATGGTTAATGTATAGTATATTTTTTTCCAGCAACCATGTTCCTGAACACCCTGACTCCCAAGTTCTATGTGGCACTGACGGGGACGTCCTCTCTCATATCGGGCCTTATTCTGGTGAGTATCTTGAGGTGTCTGATGGACTACCTACATCATGCATATAGGGGTCTCTGTTAGGTTACATATCTTTATTTTAAAACAATGTCTTGAATTGAACACCCATTGTCATTGACTTTGACATAAGAGCATCTTCACTACTGCAGAGACAAATTTAAGCTTTAAATCAATGTACTGATGTATGCCTTATGTCAAGTCCTTCAAAGAATTAAAATCTGATTTCTCTATAATGCACCCCACCCCCATTTTTCATGCTGAATTCTAAAAATAATAGCAGGTGAAGCCTGAACAACACAGTCAATGGCTGGTGATTAAGACTGCATGCTTTTAAAGTGAGAATGGTTTTAAAAAATTATGGTGGAAGAAGTTTTGATCCTGTAGGATGTAAAGATATCTGGCCAAAGGTCCTCGACTGCAGCCTTTGGTATCTTTTATAGGAATTGATTTCTGTCTGTCTGATAACCAATGCAGGCCTCAGATGCACAATTAGAAAACATTTTTATTAATACAGAGAACAACAAAGACAAGATAACTTCCTCTGTGATTTCTGTCTTTCCTGAAAATCAATCTCATCCTTCTCAGATAACTTGTAAACAAAAGTGCATGATGACTGACATTAATTTAGAAATAAATAAATCTCTCTCTCTCTCTCTCTCAATCAATCAATCAAACAATTGAACATCTCTGTAGATAGACATCTAGTTATATGTCAATACAACAAGTTCAGATAAGGGAATGCTTGTGAGTATAAATGTCATGTCAGGTGATATCTGGATATCATATTTTCGAGCAGATGAAGAGATTTGATATTCAGATCATTTTCACAACACCCTTCAGACTGTTGACTGTCTGTGAGAAGTTAATTATCCAGCATTTTAAAGAAACTCTTTAGCAAATAGTTAGTTATTGATCCATGTATCTTGTGTTCTGATAAGTGATGATTCAAGCTAGCAACACTTAAATGCTTTCTTGCCAGATAAAGAGTGTTAATCAATTATTAATGGGTATTAAATAATATTTGTAAATGGCAGAGAACTTGGTGATTTCCAAACTGTAAAAATTGATGAATAAAAAAAAATTGCAGATAATGATGTTTATTTGTATCTTTCAGATATTTGAGTGGTGGTATTTCAAGAAATATGGCACCTCCTTCATAGAACAGGTGTCCCTGAATCACATATCCCCCTTGCTGGGTGGAAATGACAACCCAAACCAAGAGAACAACAATACGACTCCCTCCTCTTCTTCATCATCTTCATCTTCATCAAACTCCACACATCAGCAATCCATGCCAGGTATAGTGTGTTATACTGCCTTTGAAGAGAAAAGTGTAATGCAATTGGTTTGTAAATGTTGGTTGTTCAGTCTGTCTGTTGTTATAGCATATGTTGTTGTTCAAAAATTTTTATGAAAACCCTGCTTGAAAATCTTCTGTTGACTATATGGATGACCTCTATTGACAGGTCAAAAGTTTAACGGTCATTACCGGTAAGCGTACATGTACGACTATTTCAGGCTCAAGTATTGTCTGACTGGGTTTTTTTTGCTTGGCAGTCATGAAGATTGTAGTACAAAGTATTGATTTTTCAGTGTCAGATATCACTAGGTTTAATGATAATAATTATACTGAAAAACAACATTATTGACAACAACTTCATATTGCGATTTACAGGGGCAAATCTAGTTTGGGCCAACATTATTTTTCCACAAAGTCTATGTTTATAATCTTCATCAAATACATAAGACTATAAGGACTGGTTGACAGTGAGAAATTTTGGCGACAAAGTTTTCACAAACGTCACACATCACAAATTTTTTTCACATACAAATACAAGTTTGATCGAAATACTTCAGATTTTTATATAGACGTGGTTTTCTAAGACAGATACTGTATTTTAGGCACATAGTTTACTTACATGTAAATATAAATATACATTTATTTCTCAAAAATACATGTTTTTGTATGTTCTATCAGTTTCTGTTTATAATTGCTGTCTCTAAATACGTTTTCAGGACCCCAATGTGAACTAGTTACTGTAAACTAATTGTGCTATCCGGTATAAAAAAAAAAAGGATTACATGTATTATACTAAGTGATTTTCTTGTGTTATTTTTCTCATGTTCATCCCACTGATTTCATTGACCGATTTTGTCTTACAAACATTTGGAGAAAAGGGGCATTTATGATCAACAAACACTTCTTGTTTTTATTGAAGTTGAGGTTAAATGGAGGGCTGTATGAAGAAAAGTTTTACCAATGTGCCTGAAGTGTATTTCTGTCAAAATATATATACTAAAATAGCTTAAAATCAAAATTTTTCACTCTACAGTTTTTATCCATGTTTTGAAAATAACCCATGTATGTTTATTCCACAGAATGTAAGGTGTGGAGGAACCCATTGAATTTGTTCCGAGGGTCGGAGTACCAGCGCTTTACGTGGGCCAAGGGGAAGGAGCCCCTCACCTATTATGACATGAACCTGTCGGCCCAGGATCATCAAACTTTTTTCACCTGTGAGGCAGATGCCGGGAAACCAGAATATGAAGGTAAGAAGATCCTACCTGGAAAATTGTTTATAGGTGGAAATTGATGCTGTTCTCAGGCTCATATTGAGTGTTCTTGCTTGGTAAATCTATGTGGCTAGGGACAAAACCAGGTTTCTAGTAAAGGTCAAAGTCAGTGATAAAGAAGTAGATGATAACCACACCTACATTATTTTCTTTGTATTTCCAGTTATGCAGAGGGCATGGAGAGAAAGAAACCCTGCATCCAGAATAAAGGCAGCCAAGGATGCGTTGGAGAAAAACCCAGAGTAAGTTTTGATTACAGTAAATATGTATCTATTGGTAGATTACACAGTGGTCCTATAATTAACAATGTAACATCAACACAATTCCACCTTACACCAAACAGCTCGTTACAAGTACCCACTGACACCTTGCTATCACCCATCCACTACTCCCCCACTACCACCCAGAGCTGGTTACTAAACCCCCTCCCCCTCCCTCCAAAAAAAAAATCTAAAGTTAATTTATTCATTGTTCTTTAATTTTCTTTAAACTTGACATGTTTAAGTAATAGGGCGACAGATATCTAAAAAAATCTTTTAAGTTTCAAATGTCCAGGAGCTTCATACATGTGTATGTAATTTTCCAATACTTTACATAGGTACATGTACAATTTAGGCCAAAAAAAAAATTATTCCTGTTTCCTGTCGCCCGACCGACCCTATCTTTTACCCTCCAACCCTGAAAGTTTTTTTGTGATCATTGTGGCGATCGGTAACTTCGCCAGAATTTCCTCAGAAAGAGAAGTGAAGGTGCCCAGTCTTCTGAGTTCACAATAGTGTAAATTAACATCAGTGGAAAAGAATGATAGCAAACTAATCTACAGACATTTTTATTGCATAAATTACCTTGTGGTTAATAACTTGCGACTATCTTATCTTCAGGAGTTATAAATACGGGTGATGCAACAACATAGTGTGCATTGGAAATTACAAAAACGATGTTTATTACTTTCATTAAATCCTGATATAACAGTTATTTAATAACCTGTTATTAGTTAATAACTGCAATAAATGTTAAAATTATCATGAAACTGCTTTCTATATTATCTAGAGAATTAAACAGATCCTCTACATAACGTACAGTAGTAAGTGGGTCAAAGGGTTGGACTAATACCCCAAATACACGGAAGTACAGAGACTGATTTAATTAATATTGACATTAAGCTAATACAATACAGAAATTTTTATCCAGAAAAGTATAAATACATTCATACACATGTAGATTAAATTTTGCAAATAATATTAGTTTTTATTTTTAATTTTAGAAAAAATATTTTTTTTTTCTTTGCCTGTTGTTTTTTATACATTACATGCATCAATAATACAAAGACCTTTGGAAATTTTAAGTCATCATTAACATACTGTACACTGTGAATATACTTCTTTCTCATTATTACACACATGCTCCAAGTTTTTTAAAATAAAATATTTTTTAAAAATAAAAATTTTTTTCTACCTACCTTCCCTAATTTTTTTGATCAGGTGACAGGAAACAGGAATTTTTTTTTTTGGCCTTAAGGTTCCTCGACACACCAAAATTTTATTTTATGGATCGATAGAGAATCTTTTTTGAAATATGATTCCACAAAACAGAGATCAATATCGGTCACAGTTATTTTATATGAATTTTTTTGTATTTTTTCAGTGAAATAGGAAAAACTGTTTTGTGGACAAACAGGGTATTTTAGAGCTTAAAGCCTGGTGTCAATTAATGTGTAATATAATTATGAATAAATTCATGCCAAAGATCATTTGGTCATGTGTTTAATTTTTTAATTAAAAAAATATTTCTGAAAATCAAAATTGTAATTCTTTAATATCTTTTTAATCTATGGATAAAGTTTAAAGAATTACATATAGTCACGTAAAGTATTTACTAAACAATGATATTTTAGAAAGAAATTGAAATGAAAATGCGAAATTTTAGAAAAATTGCTATTTATCAAATTTGAACCGATCCCGATTGAAAAAAAACTGATCCCGATAAGAATTATTTTAAAATTGAAATTTTACAAATAAACTGCAGTTTTTTCTTAGTAATTGATATAAATTATAAAGTTAGTAAATGAAAAAACCATTTACAGCTAAACAACCTGAAATTTTTGCAAAATTATTGTGATTCATTCTAACTTTATGTGATTTCGTTCGGGATCAGTTTAATTACAATCGGGATCGGTTCGATTTTAAAATTTTCCATTTTTTCTTTAATTTCACTATTTCGTTTCAATTTCTTGTTGAAATATGATTGTACAGCAATTGTTTAATGCGAGTAACAGTTTATCTGCAGTTTTTATCCATAGATTTAAAAAAATATCTACAATTCTTGTTTTCATTTTCATAAATATTTTTTTTACAAAAATATTACAAAGTTTATCTGGCCGTCTTTGATATGTATTTATAGATAATTGCATTGTGCGTTAATTGATACCAAATTTTTAGCTCTAATATATCTTGTTCGCAGCTAAAACGATGTTTCCGGTTTCTATAAAAAAATACAAAAAATTCATATAAAATAATCAGAAGCCGATATAGGTGTCAATTTTGTATAATCATTTCTCAAAAATGATTCTTCATCGATCCATCAAATAATGCATTGGTGTGTCGAGGAACCTTAAGTTAAATTCAATATTTCTCTTTGTTGTCAAACATTGATCAAAGATTTGATGTTATGTTCTGGAATATGTTGATACATGTATTAAAGGTCTGGTTTATGTTTTCAGCTGTCCCACAGCCATGATATTATTAGCAGAGGAAGACACAAGTTCTATAGTTGATGTAAGTATAGGGAGAACCAGTCAGGGATACATTATATTTTAGTTTAAAAAACTACTGATAATGTGTATTAAGAACAAAGAGAGAAAAAAGCAGCCTTATGTATTTATGTACAAATGTCAGATGCTGTGCAAACAGAAATTGTAAGGATACATTGGGAATGACATCTAAGGCATGAAGTCTACATGAAATAATCAGATTGAATGATGAAAATATAACTGTCAGATTTATGAACATTTATATACATCTATACCAAGTCTTTATTCATCTACACAGTCAAATAAGCTAGACATATGAATTCTATTTATAATATTATTCTATTTCAAATCCAGATTATTGTCAGTAACAAAGGGTATATACATAAGATTATATTGGACTGAGGCTCGTCAGTTACAGAAATATATTTTATCTTGAGATGTATAACTGAAAACTGTGATGACTTACGACTCATTGTTATTTAACAGGCGGAAAAAATGTTTAAACAAGCGTATAAAGCAGCTGAGGTGAACTACAAGAAGTCTATACAGACTCAACATCAAAGCTCCACAAATGAAGCCATTCATCGTAAGATTTCCCTCAATATCTATAAATCTTTTGTCTTGTTTCTTTTCTGTAAATCTCTCTTTTTTTTAAATTAAAATGTGATCTGTACAGTTACACCCCAAAAATAATGCGGAAATTGTGTCTAGACTTATAAAAATTAAAGATAATGTATTAATGATCCAATTTGAATAAGTTGAGATTTGATGAAAACTTTCAATGTTTAAAAAGAGAAAATTAAGATTAATTTTTCTTGTAATTTGTTGATGTTTACATTAACTTTTCATATGTTTCTTTTATAGGAAGAGATGTTAATGTTTTAGTTTATGTCAAAAGACGATTAGCCATGTGTGCTAGAAAACTAGGTCGGACGAGAGAAGCTGTCAAAATGATGAGAGAGGTCAGTTTGTCCTCATACCGCAGTACAAGTATTTTATTATTATTGAATTTTAAGGTGGTATGAGACACCTGTCAATATTGATGGGGATAAAAGTACACTATAATCAAAATAATTTCAACCTTTTAGAATTTTCAAATTTTACAATATTTTACCAAAAAATATGTTCAAAAATTTTTGGAAAGGGAAAAATAATAAAAGGCCCAGCGGGATTCAAACTTTTGACTTACAGATTCATAGATAATGCTCAAACCCATTGTGCTACATTGCTAGATAACAATTTTGGAGGTACAATGATATAAAATTATACATGTACTTGATTTTATTGTTTATTTAGATATGAAGTACGTCACAATATGGAGGTGTCCCATACCACCTTAAATATATTCTTATGAAAGGTTTTATGTTAAGTTCAATTGTTTAATGTGTATTACTCAAATTTTTTGGAATTCATTGAAATCATTGACAAATAACAGTTTTGTTACTAAATATAAAGCCAATGAATTGCCTTCAATGGATAGTGTTTTCAAGTTTGATAAATATTTCTGTTTTACAGCTCATGAAAGAATTTCCCATGCTCAACTTATTCAATATACATGAGAATCTCATAGACGCATTATTAGAACTACAAGCATATGCTGATGTTCAAGCAGTTTTAGCTAAATATGATGGTATGTATCAGTTTATTTACTGCTATTTCATATAAAGGACAATGTATTATAAGTAGACTGGTCTACAACAAAGGACCATGTAAATAGGTATCTTGTCCTGATTCTGAATCATCTGAACAAAGCACAGAGATCATCAAATTGTGATCACTACTGTCCAATTATTCTTCAGTGTACTGTTATATAGAGAATCATGAATGCATTTGCAAAAATTCACTAATAAATTAAAATATAAATATCTGATACAGGTGATTGAAATATATAGACTATGATGTGGGGGAAAAAAAACATGCAACTTCTGAAGAATTTTATATAGTTACATGTTAACGTATTATAAATGGAAAGAATTTGGGAATAGAGGTGTTTTGATTCCAATAATTTTTCATGAGTAACGGTTCTTGGACAGAGTTTTTAAGATGTTTTTAAACACATTCTATATCCTAATACTTACCCACCACAGAAACCATTCTTGTATTTTACAATTGGATTAATTTTTTTGTAGATATAAGTTTGCCAAAGTCAGCGGCCATTTGTTACACAGCAGCTTTACTCAAAGCGCGAGCAGTGGCAGACAAGTAAGTATTGACTGATAATGTCTAATAGTTCTGTTAATTTAGGAGAGAAGATTATACTTACAATACCTGTTGTAAAAAAAAACTTTAGCTTAGATCTCATGGATTTTAGTTAGTTGCAATTACATGTCATTTTGGAATTCCTCATACCCATAATCCTACCTGAAAAAAAATGGATTATGATTCATCTGTTTCATTAGAAATTGTCAATTCTCAAAGGAGAATTCCTGAAACTCTTTTCCTACATCAAATTTAGTCAATATTTGAGGCATCTGTTTTCTTGAGGTACATGTAACTAAAAAAATTTATGCACTGGAAAACTAGGAAGAGACTATGTTACTAAGACTTTGAGTAATTTCTGATGAATAAGATCTAAATTGCTGATGATCTTACCATAAGCGCTTCAGACATATGTTTTGTTTGTTTATTTGCTGACTAATATTACTGTACCATACATGTAACTGTTTTTCTGGAACATCATGCATGCCGTTGCGGTCCTCTTTGGCGGACTTGGCATGCATCACTTATGATGGCAGGTATATATCTTGTTCCAGGTTCTCGCCGGACATCGCCTCCAAGCGGGGCTTAAGTACGGCAGAAATGACAGCGGTGGAAGCAATACACAGAGCAGTGGAGTTCAATCCCCACGTCCCAAAAGTAGGTCAAGGCTCTAAATATAAGTTATAACTTAGTGTCATTGACAATTGACTTTTGCCAACTGGTACTAAATGCTTGCATGCATCGATTGAAACTCAATCGCCAGTTTTGAATTGGCAAACTGATAGTTCTTTAGTGATTTTGTTTCTTTAACTGTCAAGCTGCCAAAACAGAGAGCTAGTTGTTAACAAATAAAAACGAAATCAAAGGAAGTGGACTTAAAAGTTAAGTTTTGAATGTTGACATCAGTTTCATCTAATTGCTTGGATATGTCTTACGGAATATTAAATGGCTGGTAATTATAACTCTCTGTATTAAACCTCAGATAAATTAAGGATACCCCATTCTATAGGTTGGATGTGATTTCCTTCCCTTTGTGTATCTCGTTGATACATATTCGTTATCATGTGGTATAAAGCTTTGTCTACCAGCAATCATTCACTTGCATTCATGATTAAACATGAAGTAAAGAAATAAAGAATTTCAAATGAAGACTAATATATAAATGTTTTGTTGTTGCAGTATTTACTAGAGATGAAGAGTTTAATACTACCCCCTGAACACATTTTAAAGCGAGGTGACAGTGAAGCAATAGCCTATGCGTTCTTTCATCTACAACACTGGAAGAGGGTTGAGGGTGCTCTCAATCTCTTACACTGCACATGGGAAGGAAGTACGTGATGCGAGGCAGTTCACAAAGCAATGACTTTATTGTTATGTGTACACTAATACAGCAATGCCACTAATTTACATGTACATAGGAATGACTTCATTATTATGTGTAAACCAATGCCACTGTTTTACATGAAAGTCTGTGTGTTTGGCTTTTTCTTTGGGGGGAATGTCTGAGAGGGTTACTCATTTTAACATCATGCTGACAGGGATATTTCTTTTTTTTAATGGAAGGCATGGTACCATCTGTGAAGGATTGCTAATTATGCTTTGTTAAATATTTGTAATGAGTTCTTCAACATCTTTTAAGTGTAAAAACTTGCAAATATGAAAAGTCTGAACTAGATGCATAATATACAGCACTACAGCTCAAAGGATGGCAAATAATAGTCTTTATATTATTACATTATAACACCTTTAATTTCATTATAAATGTTGCAGTAAGATTTAACCATACATATACATGTTTATTCTATTTTGTAGCCTTCAGAATGATCCCCTACCCACTGGAGAAGGGGCACCTGTTTTACCCCTACCCCACCTGTACAGAGAATGCAGACAGAGAACTTCTCCCTCGTAAGTTACACAAGCTTGTTACATACAATCATTAATTAAAGAAACATTATTACTGTATTTAACGGGAATAAAAACAATTCTTCAATCCTTATCAAATTAAAGGCAGCAATTACTTATCTTTTTGAAGATATTACTGTATACAGGGTTATTTTCGCCCCGTTTAATTTTCGCCCTGTCTTTAATTCGCCCAGACACAGTTTTGTTTAAAGGGAAATAATTTGAGACTTTGGGATTCGACCAGTCTTAAATTCGCCCGCTGACAACGAAGGCAAAAGGGGCGAAAATAAAACGGGGGCAAATATTTCCCTATATACACAGTATTACAAAGATATTTGTGTATGAGAAAAAGGATGAAGCAATTTGGCCCATGTAGCTATCTCTCTGTTGCAGCTTTTCATGATGTTTCAGTGTACCCAAAGAAAGAGTTACCGTTCTTTATTCTGTTCACCGCTGGTCTCTGCTCCTTTACCGCTCTATTGGCTCTCCTGACCCATCAATACCCCGAACCCATGGGGGTCATTGCTAAAACAGTAAGCCCATATCTCTATTTATTTAACAGTAAATTTTTAACATGTATTTTTCTTTCTTTCATTTATTTTGAATTTTATACATGTATATAAATTATTATATACAATGAATTGCTGTTATTTTGTACTTTAATTTTTTTGTAGGTCCTCACTTGGTTGTACATGCCCATCAGCTACATTTTGGAAAAACTGGAAGCCATCTTGCCCTCAAACCTCCTCCATCAACTCTCCCGCATCTAATCACCATGGCAACATCCCAAATAAAGGAGTTCTGTCATGTTTTGATTGGGTTGTTGAAAAAAATCATGTGAACTTTTTTTTTTTAAATTGGACAGTTTATATATATAAATATGTTTGGTTGTTTAGGAACTGTAAAACAATTGCCCTTTATTCTGATTTTTTTCCCCCAGTCACTGCTGGGGTTTTACAATATTTTTCAAAGGAATGATACTGAATCATGTGTGAAATTGATGGACAATTGTTTTTTTAGCTATATAAGGGTACTACGCTGGGTACTGTGGTAAAGCATTTACAGTATTTCTTTGAAGTATCTCATGAATGTCTATTCTGTTGCTGAATCAGCAGTTAATAAACATTAAATGATTTAAAAATGGGGTGGGAATGGTGACTAACTGTTCTCCTCAGCCATTTGCCCACCAATAACTTTTAAAAGGGGAACACAGAGAGTTCTATAGTGTATAAATCAATGTCTGCATGCCTTCAAAATGCCCCTATCATTATTTCAGAATTTCAGATGAAAAAAAATACACAGTTACTGGTAAGGACAAAAAATTATATATATTTTAAAACCAATCGACAGCTAGCTGAAGATCTAGTCTTTTGACCTTGCTTGAAACAAAGCCTTCCCAGCTCAAGTACTAAATCAAAATGGCCCATTTCAAGAAATACAGTGGTAACTACATTTCTACGAAAATCACTGTGTATTGACTTACCCCTTTATTCCCATTCAGATCACAGTGTTAAAACAAATATGACAATGTTCAAGGTAATTTAAAAAAAAATGATTAACATATCCACTGAGGATCTGTTTATTATGATATGGTAACTGGAAACAGACATACCATAGGAGGGAGGGAGCTGTCAATGTCATCAAATATAATACTAGAAAGGTGATAAACCCTGTACTGATCTGTCCAAACATTAGTGGAATTCCTTCACACCATATTTGTGGTTTCTGGTGCATTTCCACAAAATGTTGAATGAAGAGCTAATCTGTTTATGTTACTGCAAAAGGATACATAAACATTGTCATTATTGGAGGTTTTTTAAATCGCTGATCTGGGCCAGTTTTGTGTTTGGTGAGGTTTTATAAGCAGATTAGTGTCAATTTGCTGCCTTAGGGTAAACAATCATATTTTTTTCTTTGGACAGACAAGTATGAATTTATTTTTCTTTACACCAGCAAAAAAATCAGTCTGTTTTCTCTTTAGAAAAAAAAACTGCAATATAATTGTTTATCAAAAGAAGTTTTCACAGCTCCAGGAAAAGTTATCATTACTTAACAAAGACCAGTTTAGGAAATGTGTCAAATAGCTGGAAAATATTCAGTGCTTTTCCACTTCAGTATTAGTTGAAAGATTATTGTTGATCCTCCTATTTTTTATTGCAAATACATTTTTACCGGCTGTCTATGGGTATTGATAACAAATGGCATTGATTGTCATTAATAAGGGTAACAGTTTAATGAGTTAGAGTAAATTTGGGCATTGTATGTTTAATATTAGAATACTGTCTTGCCTCAAGTCCCAAGAAAAGGACTAATCTGGGGAAAATAAAAGAATTGAAGCAGCAATTTTGAGTTATTGTTTATTCTGACTGAAGGTTTCGAGTTCAAATTCTTTGTGAAGATGCTTTCCTTGTGGTTTATATGGGTATGATGGTTGTCCTTATTGCAGATGCACACAACCCATCAATCCCCTCACGTGGGTTGTGTTAAAAATTCTGCAGCCTTTATATCTGGTATAAACCACAATATAGCATTTTACTGTTGATATTTGCATACCTCTTTAAATCTTTCGTAAAATTTTCATAAAAATATTTAAAAATGCGCATAATTATTACGTTACTTATATGAAAAAAAAAAACAAGAAAAAAAAAGAATTTACCTTCAAGTAATACTTCTTCCATCTATAGCGTTTGACGTCATTGACGTTCTTAGTCAATGTCCGACCGGCCACGAAAATAATGTCTACGAAGATCTAGAGCATCACTGGTAAAGATACATATTAGTAATATTTAACAAAAGTAGAGTACTATATTTGTGTATGCATTATAAGCATTTAAATAAACTTCGGGGGGGGGGGGGGGGGGGGGTAATCGCACGTACAGTATTTCACAGAATGTTCCAGGAACGCATACACAATGGGTTTCCTTAAGAAATAATAAAGAGGGGAATATTGTTCCAAGGGTGTATATATACACTTTATTAATTACTAACACTGTCAAATAATAATCAATAATTTTAGTCAAACTAGCATGAGATCATTGTGCATTACTGTTTTGGAAAAAGTCTCGTTTTTTAATGACAAATGAGTATAAAACATTTAAAGCAAAGAATAAGTGACAGCGAATCAAACCGCTCATGCCTGCAATTAACAATTATCATCATAATCAACAATGGCATGGGTATTATTTCTAATCTATTTTAATAGTGACTGTAAACGAATTACTGATATCCTTTCTTATCTTGCTCTGACTTCAATTATTTCTAGTGGTGTTGTCTCTATACTTACAATACTAAACATTTTTATTATGGTAAAACATGTAGGCAATAATTATGTAGAAATGTCACAGGGAGTAGAGTTGTCCCCATCAAACATCAGCAGAAGTACTTGTCTGTATATTTTGCGTTTTTCAATGCACCTTAATGAATACTAGTACTGTGGCCTTAAAAACATTTCGTTAAAATACGTGATCATGAATGCCATACAGAACGATCTAGATTTCAAATTGCAAACAATGCTTCAGACCTTGATTAGGGTTAACTTATTTAATTCTGTCTATGTTGATTAGTTTCTGTTCATTTTTCTGAATCATCCCAGTCAAAGCTGACAATAACATAATCCGTGCGTGCAAGGCCTTTCTGATTAATCTATCTCCTACAAAAAAATAAAATGAGCATTGTGACCTGAAATATATTAATAATGAAACTCTCATACAATCGGATATCAGCGATAATAAATTTGACGATGACGCTCCCGCCTACATTTCAAATTCTATTACAAGCTTAACACATCACCCGTTGCCCCTGGCGACTACAGAGGTGTTCGGTTACTGAAGTATTGGGCATGATCATAGCGACACCACACGGCAAACAAAGCACACTCAGTTTCCGTCTGGTCGGAAACAGGCGTGTACGATACCCAGGATTGGTTGAATAAATACCCCATTTACGAAATTCAATAAGCATTCTCTTTAACCCGTGATAACTGTGCTTGAGGGGATTGAAAAGTCATATGTATCCATTGCACTTCACCGCAGACGAGAGTGTCGGTCTAACTTCCTCTGGTATTCGAAAACTGATGAAATACCATTCATCTTTATGTAATCAAAACTTGAAAAAGTATGAATGGGTTTCCGACTTCTGCCGGCGTCTAGCGTCGGAGCTATGGATTTATTTTCCCGGGTCGCCGCAGTAGAAGTACGGAACTTCGACCCGTATACCGACAATCTAAAGTCCCAAAGACAAGACTATTTGCTTTCTAAACAGACCACAGGACTTCCTCGCCGTTTTATCTACTACTGTCATTGATTTTATCATTATATTGGATTGAGTTTTATATCCATGATCCAATTTCTTCTGAAGTTTAATGTGATACCCAGTCTTGACGTACAAACGGCGTGAATTGATCCGGGATCGGTAGCCACAGTGCGGAGCGATAATACCGTACAGCTATTGAGGGGGATTAGTCGAATATCTGGTGTGAAATCCCCCGAGTTTATAAAAATTTAACTTTTGTAGATACCTGGTTTAACTTTGTAATGGGAGATAGGCAATAGTGGAAAATCTCCGTTTTCCTGTTTAAGACCTAACTACGACTTTAAAATCCAAGATAATATTCGAAGAACTTCGCGTACTAGAACCACAAAAACATATTAAACAGATTTTGAACAGTACGAAATATTATACAGATATTCCCCCGAATGGTTTTCAAAATAAACACATAGACACATAGCCATCAATTGGTATCTATTTCATTTACGCCACCTAAATAAAAACATCTCCACTTACATACTTAAACTGAATATTAATCAATGAAAATATTAACTTTAAAATAATGTCCTGTTGTTTGATTTTTGAAGACTATGCAGAAGTAGTATCGCCGGGGTAAAATCAAACTAGATAAATTTTTCCTCGTATTATAACTTAATACATCTGAACTCAACACTCAACATATGAAAGTATGGATATAAATTTTAATAAAAAAAAAATTGTCTAATATTTTAGGGGAATAGGCGAGGAAAGCAATGTTCGTAATTGTTGTAAACAGCTTGTGATCTCTCATACACTTTGCATGGAAACGTATAACTTATTTCACCTTTGGGTTTAAAACAATTTAAACACAACGGAACCTTTGGCAGAGCTAGCATAACATGCTTATATATCCTGTCTGTTACCACCTTAATCAGAACTATATATATACACTCTATTTCTTACGTACCAGCCGGTTCTAAGTAACCCTCCATAGCATATTAAATTCTTACGAGTTTCTTTAGAAACCCTTTTGTACTGAATATGGTACAGCGATAAGTATGTCCATGTAAAAAAAACCCTGATGTTTGTATTGTTTTTTGCTGTTGTACATCCCATTTAGACTTTTTCGCACAGGTCTAAAAATATCGATTGAAAGTCTTACATTTTTTCTTTAATTGCTCAGCATTACTAAACGTGCCCGGATTACCATATGCGACATGCACGGATAAAAATTAAGATTTTATTTTACACATTTTAAAACACTTTTATTCAAATTTTCCGGATTGAGCTTATACAATGTATTAAGAAAATCCTGTCAATGAGCAAAGAAGTAGTTTTCTTTTTAGTTTAAAATATTTTAAAACAACGTGAATAATTACAAATATTTTTAGAATTAGAAAGTCGTTGCTAAGGAATGTGGTATAGTTTATCGTCTTTGTTGTATTATGCGCTCACTGTAGTATATATATAAGCCATATTTGAATTATTACAATACCCAATTATTTTTGCAATAAAGAGTGCTAAAAAAAACCCAAAATATAAAGAACAAGAATCAGAATTTCTTTACAATAAAATTAAAAATCATTTACATTTTTTTCTATAAATTGGAATTAGGAACCAAACCCTATATATCTAAAATTAGAATAACAAAGAGGAAAAGAACAAAAATGTGCAGGCTAGATTAATCTAGCTGATATCCTTTAATTGGATAATTTTTCATGATATTTGTCCGCGGAGTTTTTATTTCTTTTAATTCAGCACGTTTTTATTTTCATTTTTGATCGTGCAGTTGGGTATTTAGCTAGCAGAAGATCTAAGAGAGACCAAAAGAAATCTTTTCTTTGAGATCGCGGGCAGCATGTCTGACGTAATTGATTATCGACTCGCGGTCACACAAGAATCTCTTTTCTCGGGCAGTGGGTCTCAGTCTTGGGTCGATGGTCCTCTGGCTTTATCCTCTTTATCCTTCTAAATCCTCACAAAACACTCGGGAAATCCTCCAAATAAATTTATGAAGCATGTCAACAAGAAGGGAAAAATCTGTTATTAACAACATGGCACTCATCAGAATTCTCTCGACTTCAAAGGCTTGCAGACCTTCATCAAATCAGAGCTGATGTCAGTTTCTTTGGAAAACTGTTTGCCGTCTGCTTTTGTTATTATAAAATTAAATTCGGAGTGAAATACAATAGTTATGTTTTTACCGAGTCAGCCAACTCCGCCGAACTTACGTTACCACATTCAATTAAGATGCGAAAACTAACAAAACACACTCGCGGACAGGCGTTTTGTAGTGACTGAACTTTTATCCGTACCGGACGGAAGGCCTTTCTTTTCATGTATAACATTTGTTGTGCGGATATAGTCTGTAACACCTGAGAAGACTTTCTTGGACCCAGTTAATTTCCTCTCAAGTGGAATTAATTGATGACAAATGTACGATGCCGTTCATTGGAAGAGATTTCGGGGATGAATTTTCATAACTCGTTTTTGAGTGTCGTCTGCCTCCTTCTTTACGTAGCCGGAAAATCTCGATCGGACGGAAGCTTGGAAACATTAGCGTAAGTTCTCATAAAAATTTAAATCAACAAAGTTGGCACTTGTTTCTACAATTTCTTTTATCTTATTTATATAGATAAAACCTTTAGTTACAGTTTACATTCTCAAAAAACACAAAGTAGATAGGATATAAACGTTGGCGTGTTATGTTGATGTCTTGCTCCTCATTAATACAAATAGGATTACTTACTCCAATGTACTAGCTTATTGACCAGATTAAATTGGTCTTTCCAAAAAAAAACAAAAAAAACAAAAAACAAAAAAAAACAAAACAAAAAAAAACCCCGCTTAATGCCATGCCATGCAGATGTAATTATGTATCTCAAATATCATAAATATGTTTTTGAAATACTTTAAAATTAGATGTGCAGTAAAGGACTTCCAAGTTGTTCTTTTATATTTTATTAATCTAATTGTCGGTTCGGTACTTACAAATATGCGTTCTTTGCTTAAAGTTTGTTACTAATGCTACTTGTGACCATTTCTGTTTGTGTATATTTTCCAACATTGATAGGTACTGCTATTATCTATTTTATACACACAACCAAAGAACGCGTAAACCCCTTCTTGGGTGTATTACTCACTTATTTACTCTAATAATCCTTCCAAATTTTCTACCGATAGTAATTAACTCTACAACAGATAAATCGTATCGAATAATCGAAAGTTGTCGTGCGAATGTACAGCGGATTGGATCTCTGGCAACGCGCACGTGCAAAAGAATGCCAAGAAAAGAGATAAGCCCAATTTTAATGGTCACACCTTTCTGACAGATTTTATATATGGAAAATTTTTAAAATCTCTGAAAAGTATTATAAATCAATCAGATAGCTTTTTGAAAAATTCTTGCCAAATGGTAAACTGGGTTTATATGTTTCGCTGTCTGTTTCCCACCAACGAATGGATGTAATTTTTACAAAGGCATCTATTTTCTTTCAAAAATTTGATTCGGAATTCTCTTGAACACAGTTTCCGTAGAATGTTTATGGTAAGAGGACAATTATGAGTTCTGGTACTGCAAATGTAGCGAGCATCAAACTGCTATTTTGTGATGTAAGCGCTCTCTGTATCGAATCCCAATTCAGACGGCAACCGTAACCTTTGACCCCGAGCTATGATCAGATAAAAAGAAGAGGCAATATAAACGTCTATCACGGCAAACTTAGAAAAAAGATACACCTTTTTATTATTTTCTTCCTCATTTCATTGAAAAATTATCAGACTGTCGATCGTTTTAATGAAAGAGTGCAGAAAGGAACAGAAAAAAAAATTGAATACTTAGGAGTGGAGAAAGGAACATATATACTTTGGCGGTGAGACGTGGAATTGACCGTGTACTCAGTCATGTTAAAGGAATTCCTGTATCAATTTTACCGCTTTTGTTCCGATTGTTTATCCTCCAAGCAAAAGTGACCAAAATATTATTGGATTATTTACCCAGCTATTTAAGAATTAAAGCAATATTATTTCTTTAGCCCCTGCTTTGTCAAGTCCAGAAGACGCTCGGCATTAAACGAAATTGACACGGGAGATCGACCCTAACCCCCGTGCTTCTTGAATTTGGAGAAGGAATATGAAAAATATTATTTTTCATCTACTCAGTATTTGAAGAAAAGGATTGAGATCTCAATCGATCAAAGAAAAAAAAAGTTTTGTTTTTGGGAGAACAAGCTGGATTCTCAAATTGAAAAATGTATTACAAAATATTTAAGATATCGTGGATGATTTAAAGGACTCTTGACTGAGATTAAATGAGATTTGATTAAGATGATATCCATGACATAAGTAGGTAATTGATACTTGTACTTCGAATGACTCTTACTATTCCTGATGGATTCCCCGCGATGACATCGAAGTTTTTGCTCAATGGATTTCTATTAATTCTTGTCGGGATTCTTGTTCTGCCGGTGGATAGCACATGGTGGTGAGTTCAGATTCAGTTGAAATTTTATTTGCAATTTAATTAAAAGCACTTATTACAGGGATTTCCCAAATCTCAAAATAAGCTAATGTCTATCAAATTAAGCCCTTGCCGTAATTCAGTTTAAATAATCGTTCAGTTGATTTATACTTTGAGCTTTTTCGTTGTAATTTAGTCCCAAACACATGTACTTGGGTAAAAGTTTTGTTCGCTTTATCTTTTAAATTACTTTCATTCACAAGAAAGATGAGAGTCATGATTCAGTGAAATGATATGAAAAAATTCCTGAAACCTGCAAGTTTTTGCGCTTCTAGACAAAAAAAAACTTGTTCTAAATGAATGATTAAGTGTTGGTTATAGTATTTTAAATTCAATTTATAAGAAATATTTCAAAGTCGGCAATGCAGCTGCATGCTCCCGTATTTTATTAATCTTAATGCACTACTTGACCAGAGTTTCTATCTCGCCGTTTATAAGATAGAAAAATGCGAAGAGTTAATAGAGAACGATTTATCATTGAGTGAACTGCAGTAATATTATGGTAACAATCGGCATTGATTTATCTCCCCTAACAAGGTCTCGCGGGATTTGACGAGATAAGACCAGCGGAGGGTCGAGATTGCATCCCAAGCTTGATATAACATTTGCAGCAAAACCATGACAAAAGTGTTATAAACATCTCAGAAACAAGATAATCTAATGTTTTTCAAATTCATGAAAAATAATCCAGTTAAAAAAATTTAATTACATCATTAAAAAGCCTTTCAAAAAATAGATCTTATTACCGACCTACTGGGATTCTTCTAGTTTTTGTCTCCGTATCGAGATATTTCATAGATATCACACTTCTGGGATTTGTTAAGTGGAATATATATTCAAGTAATTGGATGTATAAGCATGTGGCATGCCTTGATTTACAACGTGTATAACTCATTTATGAGTAAAATTTAATATGAATTTATGCATATAGACAACTTTGTATACTAGTAAACGCCCGTTCAGTTTAATTGGATCGGATATATCATCTGTGCAGTTTCAAAGTGTCCCTTCGATTTAGTGCAAGAGATAAGGTCAATTTTTCATTCATTTGAACTTGAAATTCAAGACAGAGTCAACTTTGTATGAACATCCTACTGTAATATTTAGCATATATAGTCAATTTTCAGACTAAGCCCCTCCATCTACTTTCTTTACTTTCACATGTGAGACAAATGCTATGGAAATAGATACTAAGATTTAATAAGTACTTTCTTCATTATTTCTTAGTTGAAAACCGATAAGTACATACTATGCTCTAGTATACTAACAAAAACAGGAGCGAAAACCAGTTTGATCAAGGACATTTTTGAAAGTGCAATTTGCTCGCGTATGAACAATAGACCGAATGGGCAATGGCCTTGAATAAACCTCTGCCAATTAGTTATATATTTATAAACTTTCTTAAAAATTATATTTTTGGCAGGTTTATTTTTAATTGAAATAACTATAGCATAAATATTAAGTTTATATTACTAAATTCTTCGGATTATGTGATAGCTACCTCCAAGTCTGTATGATTTGCTAAAGATGGCATTTTATTGTTTATATAAAAATGCATTATAAACAGTTCGTTTTATGATATATGTACTAGCGGGTATACTTCATATATAAATTATCTCTCTATTATGGAGAGCAAAAGACACATTTATTAACAGAGTTGTCTTCCATGCCGAATGGAAAGTGCACCTTAACACGACCACCCCCCCCCCCCCCCCCCTTCCACACTTTTCATGTTATTTTCTGCATTGGTTCACCATTACATTTACCTTACGTTATAATTCAACATCGAAGAAGTAAAGATACATTTGACGCTATCAGATGAACAATTTTTGATCGACCTTGCTCAAATTCCAGAGTTAAATCTTCGAAAATCAGTCTAATTTAGACTACGCCATAAATGTGGATTATAGGCTCGTGCTGCATTCTGTCTCAGTTGGTGTCATGGCGGAAATAGATCATCAATTCCACAGCTGTTATTCATAGAAAATATCTAAGATACATAGAAATTCTTTTAAATATGAAAATTAAACTGCACTTACGACTTACACGACAATACATACATTATATGAAATATAGAAAGTTTGTGTCTTAGAATTAGTGGTGCGTTATACTTAGTAGGCATTATAATAATTACTAATATATCAATTTATCAATTACATAATAATGAAATTATTCATTTAATGATAGCATATCTATCAGTTTTACCTCGAATGGCTAGCGAATAAAGATCACTCAACTTTTCCAATTTTTATTCATGAACAGACATACTAGTAAACATGAACTCCGTAATCAAATTCTACATATTTTTTATTTGCCTCACTAATATGCTTTATAATTTAGGCAACGGATTTCGAAATACGACACGTGCGTATGTTCCAAAACAATTCAATTTCCTCGTGGCTTTATGAAATTAATATTCTCAAATGAATATAATCAAAGCTTCACAAACTCTAATTTCACTCACAGTACCCGTTCTTACCCCATAGCGAGGCTCGATTTAGTGAGTAGTATCAGGATTATTATTTCAGATCACGTGGGTTGATGAATATAATGGATGCTGAGAATTTGCATACAACGAGTAATTACCAATGTACGAGTCTATTATAAAGTGTGAATTGAAAATTAACGAAGAAGGATTAGTTGTAAATTTCAAAATGGCGTTTGCAAGTTTCAGTATGACGTCTGGATTTCCTTTTAGTTCTTTCGCGAAGACAAACATGTTTATATCGTCTGCGAGGAATCGTTTTATTGCGAAATGAAAAAGTGCTTAATTTTAGTTTGTTAGTAAACAAAACAGAAATAAATTTTACAAAGTTAATTAAATCAAGAGATGAAACACTTATCTTTCTTCTAGCAAAATATGACTGGTTGCTGTTTTTGAAAATGTCTGTTTTAATGAGAAGTTCTTGAAAACTTGGTATGGGTTGTTGAAGATTATTGACGGTTTAACAAAATGCATTAAAGTCTTAACATCAAAATCCACTTGATGGGGAGCAGAAACAATTCACTTGAAATGTTATACTAATACATGGTTACATTATTATGGGCATTTTTCTATTTTCGTCAAATTGATAAGACATAAACAAAGATGCGTTACGACAAAAGGCGAAGCGCCAGACGCTATGAACTTACTGTGCTTAACTTGTGTACTTCTTATTTCAAGGCTTCATTTATCAACTTTTATCTTTTTTTCATTTTGACAGTTAAAATTCAAAATATGGGTAGTAATTATGATTCATTTTTATGCAACATAAAGAGTCCATTTTGTTTGATAAAAAAAGATCATGGGGAAAAAGTATCCATAAATCTTTTACCATATCCAACTCAGATTTTTAAAGTTTATTCTTAATATCACAACCTATTTAACACATGTTTGACGATTTTTGGCAGTATTCAGATAATTTAACTTCGACTTGTTGGCTTTTGTCACGATAAAAACCAAAGATCCCAAAATTGATATTTCATATCATAAGTCAGATCTATCGTCATTCAAAGTACCGGTATATCTCGATTAATTTTTCGCATCCATACGCTGTAATAATTGTACAATACACGTAGAAGAGGTGATTTTTCTGATCGCTTTTGTACTCGGAATTTTATCGGTCAATTGCTACTGTAGATATTATATAGTGATTTCTGACTTCTTTTGTCCTTGGATGCAAGTTAACATTCAATGCTACTGTATTTAGCAAGTGATTTCTGATATCTTTTGTCATTGTATATAAGTTAATCAGTCAATTGTTATAATGTATAAGTACATGTATAGCGATTTCTGATCGCTTTGGTCCGTGTTGGTTTATCAGCCAATAGCTACTATAGATGTAGCTATCCTAGCGATTTCTTATTTGTGCATGTAGAAGTCGTAATTTCTGATTACTTTTATTCTTGTAGGTTTATCAGTCAATAGCTACTGTGTATGCTTTGTCTTTATAGTGTATAAGGATATTGATTTCTGATTGCTATTATCGTTTTAGGTTTATCAGTCAGTTGCCGCTCCATGCCGTAGGCGCGGGGGTGTTGTGTGATAACATTCCGGGACTCGCCGGTCGCCAGCGCCGCCTCTGTCGGATGCATCCGGGGGTGATGGTCAGTCTCGGGGAGGGGGCCAAGATGGGCATCAAGGAATGCCAGAACCAGTTCCGGTTCCATCGCTGGAACTGCAGTACTCTCGACAGGGACGCGTCGGTGTTTGGAAAAGTTATGTTAAAAGGTAAGGTTAATGGAAGAATGCAACAGTCTGATAAACATATGATTACTTGCGTAATATATCCAGTCATAATCGTTGGCTATATTCTACAGATATATGTACATGTATTTAAATTATACCAATACAATACGTTAATAAATCCCTTTAGTATAAACTGTATATTTTCATTACAAAAGTATAAGTATAATTTATAAGCATGCTTTGGTCTTCATTACTTTGAGTACTATACATTTCGTTCGCCCGCATACAAAGAAAATTGGACATATAGCCCCTGTGAGATTAATGTTTCGTTCAAAGCTAGCAATTGCTGTAAAGCATATCTCTCACAATCTCGTTGAAAGCGAGATCTTGGGAGTCCGTACAACTGTATCAGCAATCATTTTTTATGATATTAGAAAAAGATAGAAACCAAAGGAGGTTGTCATGAGCCCAGAGTGATTTGGTCGTAGACCTCACAGAAAGCTCTAGCTAATTTACTTAAACTGGAGCTATTTCTCACCCCTCGTGATATAGGACAGGACTCGGAGCTGAAATGACCCCCGTTTGAGGTTCCACAATTTCACAGCAATCGAAAATGATAAGCTTGGAAATAATTTCTACTCAAAAATGTAGAGATTATTATCGAAAAGTTTCATTTGATTCATGCTATTTCACTTGCGGATATGTCATAGGAAAATCGGGGTTTGGGATTATGTTTTTTGGCGCGGATTATTTTTTTTCCAAGATAACTGGTATCAGTGGTATATATATTAGGTAATTAAATTGCTATCTAGATAGGTGGGTATTTTGAAAGAATCTCCCGCGCGTGTCTTATATTGTTTGGTGTAATCTTTACCATGGGCTTCATAAAAATCATATTAATTGCGAAATATTGGTCGGTCCTGCTCTAGAACGTCTCTGCAGTTTGATTTTTTCTGCTTTAACAGACAAGGTCGGTCTGATCTTCAGCATATATTGTTCTCACTGTTTGATTATTAATTAGATCATATCAGCAGACGGTTATTTTTGGTTGACGAGATGCAATATAACATTGAATGAGTTGGCACAAAAACGAGCCTGTACTTCAAAAAATTAATAAATGAAGGAAGAGTACATTCTCATTTTATCCCTGATATCAAATTCTCTACATTTTTGCTTTAATTATATTTTAGGGGAGTGAGCCTGTTTTGTCATCTTCTATTATGTCTAGATATTCTTATACTAAAAAATATTACAATATGATTTAAAAAAAAAAAACAACGCTTGTCACTCGACGCAAATGTAGACAAGGTGAGCGAAACCAATTACGCTCGGTGGCAAATCTGCAAAGAAAAATGATTTTTAGACGAATTTAGATGATAAACATGTACTTATTTGCTTACTTACTGATTTAAAAGAGGTATGAAATAAAAACTAATAATTGGTCAAAACGAGTACGTTCCAATTCTATATAAAAACAAATCCCATGAAGGAGTCTTAATACTTTGATTCAATATGTACATACGTTATGGTTTAATTTTTAACATAGGCCTATTTTATTCTTATCATAAACAATGAAATTGAGAGCTTGTTCCAAAACTTAGAAACGCTTGTGCTTATATGCTCATATGGAGCATCTTGGTAAACATACTCATGGATGTAACACAAGAACAAGGCGGCATTCTATTTATTAACATCGTACTGAGTTTCTTTTTTTTCCTTGAAAAAAAAAGAACTGACCATGAATGTGGGAGGTTGTTTAATGAAGGAAATTATCCAATTAACAGACAAAAGAACACAGAAACTGCGACAGTAATTCCCACTAAATCACACAACTGCTAATAGCCTGGCCAAACAGTATTCCTAGGGGCAAAGATCGGCCCAAATCAAGCATGTTTGTGGAGACATTTAAAACAGTACAAAGCGCAAACAAAACCACTCTTGAATCGAACGGAACCCAAATCTTGATCCCCCGTGCAATGTTCCATTCACCCAAAGAACTGCCCCTTACATGTTGTTTTGATTTCATTTACCATAAAACTAACAAACTACTTGAACCACTCCAGCCGAGCGAAAACCTTGTATTTTCTGCCTATTATCCGGATAATTGAGGGATAAATGGTTTAAAATTAACGTCCAAGTGTCACCAGATCGTTGAATCTACACCCAAACAGTTTGAGCGCTCGAGAGGAAGAGTGTTTTTTTATCCGAGAGCCGCGAAAATCCGGAACTGAGTAAAGCGCTTTACAACAAGACAAGCGCAGGGTCGCAGAAACGGCCACTGCAAGGTGTAATGTTTACTTGTTGATTTTGGTTGTTTTTATTTGTTGTTTTTTCAGGTATACTACAACTTTCATAAAATATTACTCCTTTCTCCATGATGACCTTTTATAGGTTCAGAATAGAAACTCAGTGTCTGTCTAATTTCAACAGATGTACTCATAGGTAATAGGGGATCGGACCTTTCCATTAATCTGGTATTTATATCCTAAATATAATGAATGAAAAAATTCTCATTTTCTTAATGTTTACGAATTTCTACGTAACACATGCCTATCTGTGATTTTCAGTGGGTTAGAGTTGGGTTAAAGCAGCTTGATCCGTAGGTCTTGGGATTGATTCCAGCAAGATTCGTAATTTTTTTGTATCAATAAAGCACTCTAACAAAGCAATTCTAACGCAATGACGTTTTTACACAGCTGTGTGGCCGTGAATCTAGTATTCATCAAAAACATTTATTTAAAACTAAATTCCTGAACCACCAGTATAATACCTTTTCAAAGATAGAATAAGACGTAATACAATATATTTCATTAAGCAACATAAACTTATTAGAACACATGAACCAATATCGCCGAAAAGTGCTGAACATGCAGTTTTCTTGTGGTTTAAAGAAAACCAATTAGTACGACTTTCAGGTTTATTTCATAGTTTTGTTTGGTTAAATAAAGAGGACAATACTGAGTACCATTGCTTCAATTGCCAATTAGCGGGAAAACGATAAATTTCATGCATCCATACATTATACGTACTGTATCATCATCTATGCTGACAGGAAGGAACAAATTATTTTGCATAAAATTGACAAAAAGATTCGATAACCAAACAATGATTATTTTAAATAATTTTGTTCACGTGGTTGAGTAGTTCAAGTGGATGGTTTAGATTAGCCCAGAGGGTTGCTGTGCCAAATTCCATAGAAGGACCTAAAAAAAATCATCCTTCATTCCTATGAGGTTTCCAAAGCCGCGTGTCGCAAAGCTTCCTGGTACTAAGGATTGTTTAAGTTTCATAGCTACATACGTTTTGGACAAGGGACCTTCGCAGTGTCTAGTAACGTCACACTTTGGGGAAAACAAAATCATTAATAAATGATGTAAAAGAAAACACAAAAAACTTGAAAGGTCTGCAAAATGACCCCGTTAGGTTGCCCCTTTAGAATGCTAAAGTTCTGTTTAGGTATATGATTTATTGCACTAATTTCCGATGAGTTTCTGAATTAACTGTTTCCCTGTTTTAGTAGGGAGCCGAGAGTCTGCCTTTGTGTATGCCATCTCCTCGGCGGGAGTTGTTCACGCCATCACACGAGCCTGCAGCAAGGGGAACCTACTACAGTGTGGGTGTGACCCCACCAAGGTGGGAAAAGGCAGGGACAAGTCGGGCTGGTTCGAGTGGGGAGGATGCAGTGACAATGTTCGGTGGGCCAGCCATTTCTCCCGGATGTTTATTGATGCAAGAGAACGGAGAGTGCGCGACGCACGCGCACTGATGAATCTCCATAACAACCGTGCCGGAAGACGGGTGAGTATTTTATTACGATACTATTGGATTAGATTAAAGATAAAAATAACGATAGCACTTTCTTTATTATGATGTAAATTTGCGGTTTGTTTAGTAGTTTTTATTTGTGGCTTTGTTTATAAAAAAAACCCCATAATACAGTATAGTACGTAGAGCTTTTTAAAATCAGTTCCCTCTATCTCCATCTATAGGCTGTCAAGAAGTTTATGAAACTCGCCTGTAAGTGTCATGGCGTGAGCGGTGCTTGTACCATTAGAACCTGTTGGCAAGCTATGCAACCTTTCCGACGTGTTGGAGAATACCTGAAGCGGAAGTACAATGGCGCCACCCACGTCATGATTGACCAAGGGGGCTCCGGAATAGTTGTCGCAAACCACCATTTCAAGAAACCAACACGGAAGGATTTAGTTTATATGGAGGCCTCTCCAGACTACTGTGTACAGGACCTTTCTATTGGTGAGTCAACCTATTTACGCACATTCTTTTTAACTCTTACACAACAATACGCATAAAACTTCCCTAATTTAGGATTTCTGAACCGATTCTATCCTCAAAAAACCATTGTGGCAGAAAAAATACAAAAGCCCGGGTTGATGCTAGCGCCATCTTTATACCAAAATGCGATGTTTGTAAAAAAAATCGCAAGAAAAGTGTGCGATCTACAATCACTCATCCAATCGAAATCGTTCCAGTTTTTGTAGCTAAATCTGTCGACATGAAGGATTTGTGAGGAAAGAATCGGATTAGAAAACTCTTGACTTGGGAAGATGATACGCATTCAGCTATTTTAAAAAGAACATGAATTTTGGGTATTATGTAACTTATGCTTCAAGTTAAAATTGATGCTGGCTTTAAGAGAAATATGCCATGAATATGTAGGCATGTGATTTAAAGTAGAAAAAATGCTGCTGATTTCTATTATCCAATTGCTGAATGACAACAAAAATCGACAGGTCATCATCAAATTGTTGTTTCACACAAACTACCCAAAGTCCATGGCCGTATAAATTTGCTTTAAAACATAACCAAACCAAAACAGTTGTTTATAGTAAACAATTTTGAGTTAGTTAGCAGGGAAATATAATCAATACTAAAAAAAAAAAAACCCTCATGTGACTATTGCATTTACCTTTTTCAGGGTCACTTGGTACAGCCGGTCGCGAGTGCAACAAGGCGTCACTGGGAACTGACGGATGTGACATCATGTGTTGTGGTCGGGGTTACGACACAGAGACTGTGACGCAATTTGACAAATGTCACTGTAAATTCCACTGGTGTTGCCATGTCAAATGTAAACTTTGTTCCAAGCGCGTGGATATTCATACTTGTAAGGGACCCGGTCTCCATGAGAATGGCAACTCTCTGAATGGATAAGTGTTTTCCATCTTGCAATGTCATCCACTTTGTTAAGTGCAATTTTAAGGAGTGCTATAGGACTGTGATGTCATGTGGCTTGGCAACGTCACAATAGTGACAAAAGACCGCGAAAATTTTGAATACAGTATTTATTGAAATATTTATACTGGCTTTGTTTATAACCTATTTATTTGTTTTTCTATTGTTATGTTTCATGTTTCTCAATCTTATACATTTATGTATTAAAATATGTTCTCATTAAAAATCAAGATAAATCATCGATTCATAAAAAAGAGACTTATTTTGAATCTATTCTTTAATCATTACATACATTCATAAGTAACAAACTCGTACCAATAAAAAATTGAAAATCTTATTGCAAGCGTAATCAATGAAGCATCAGAGTTTTCAATCATTCAAAAAAAAAAAAATGAATAGATGGCTTTGATTTATGATTATATTTACACAAACACATGTTCTTTCCTGAGAAACATGGCGATAAAGTATGTAAAATCTCTCTCTCTCTCTCTCTCTCTCTCTCTCTCTCTCTCTCTCTCTCTCTCTCTCTTTTTATACAGTCAGAAAACAATCGCGAACTGTAAATTTCTAAGGTTTTAATCATTCGTGATTGAAATTGATGTCACTTATTTTGGCACAGAGAAAATCATTCCAACAATTTTCTTCATATTATGTACGTCAAGCAAGAATTAAGCAGTATCGTGTCACAACCTCTAAACTGAACGGACTAGAATACTTTTCGGGTTTTCAGTCTCTGTTTTCAGGTGAAAGAAAAGATCCGATGAAAATGGTTTATCACATAGTCTTTGTTGTAATATAAAGCCACTCCAACAGGAATACACACTGTACAGGCCACTAAAACACGTTTATAATTTACACGTGATTTCCGGTGTTTAGGTGACGTCACAAGGTCTGGCGGGTCAACATTTCTTTTCTGAAAAACCTGCAATTGCAGAAATAATATGTTAGCATTTTTTTTTTGAAAATTGTTACTGTAAAATTATTAAAATAAGTTGAATTCAAAATTTGATAGTTGATAGAGAGAACAACGGAAGAATTGCAAAAACTAGAAATATGATCCTAGTGAATGAATTCTCTGTCAAATGATACATTTGTATTTAACATGAAAAGAAATCCCTCTTCTATCGTATCACACGTCTGAGAAATAATAAAATATGATAACAGAAGAAAAAAGTACATATCTTTCTTATTTATTTGTGTATCAGGCCAGAAAATGAAGTTTGGTGATAATATCTTAGTTATAATTTGAGACTTAGTTAAAAGCAAAGTAAGAAAACGTATAGTCATAGGGAACATCAAGTTGAAAAAACTTATAAATGGCAAAGTTGCATTGCACCAGAAAAAATAAATATCTTAGAAAAATGTTTCATAATAATGCATTGAACAGTTTTTTGAAGATGAGTCAAACACAAAGCAAGGTATAGCGATGTCAAGTTCACAAAATTGCTAGTCTGAAAATTATAACAGAGTTTAACTGATATCATCGATATATATCTTTATTTAAAGTCCGATTGAAATATACTGTAAAATTCATATTTTTGTGTGGTTGAAATGTAAAGGTTTGTTAGTTTTTACAATTCTTTGGCGGGGTTTTAAATTGGCGGCTCACAGCAGAGTACATGTATAAGGAAATAAGGCATATATCGCGTAGTATGCCATTTATTCATGGTTATCACAATGAAGGACGCGGAATTCGTTAAAACACATGTATTTCGATATCAATGTTAATTAATCCTCCTCAATTACACATGTTGAGAAAACGTTTAAAAAATATATGGTATTGTTAAAGCTGCATCTTTGCTAGCCAAGGATTTTCGGTCCACTCCGCTCCCCATAAACCCAAGGTTTATGGGGAGCGGAGTGGACCGAAAACCTTTGGCTAGCGAAGATGTTAAAGCTGTTGACTCAGCAAAACACAAGGGCGCAGATCTTCTGACATATTTGTTTTTTAATTTGAAATTTATAATATAAAGACTGGGACTTCTATACTAAACTCGTCACATGGACGTTGAGCGGTAAGAGTTCTAAATGTCTGTGGCATCGGGCCTTGGAAATTAAAGTCTTAACCAAGACAAAAAAGCCAGTAATAATAATAACTTTTAACCGTTGCTTTCAACATTCACCCTAAACTCTTATTGACACATGTACCATGATGTTAATGGGTATAAACAAAATTGAAATTACCAACGTATAGTTCAGAGAACAAAATATGTCACCATTAACTTTATACATGTATTTTATTACAGCTAAAGCACCCAACGTTTCAATAAATTATTTCATTATCCTTTTATACTATTAGATGTATTACCATGCGTGCGTCCCGGTTGACGAAATTAAATGAGCACAGATTTCCTCCCGAATAACTGCGTTTTATAAAAATGACCATACATGCCTAATGCACTCGTTCCACTGCAATGCTGCACTGAAACAAATCGTATAAGCAAAACACTTTGTTCTGCAAAAACCACGACTTCTTTCAAAACAAATGCAAAACTAGCAGTGGTTAGGGTTAATTGGGATTAGCGTGTGTGGTTAAAGAGAAACATGCGAAATCATTGTTTGCTTCGTTAACGAGTCTCTCTTCTCACTTGTGATACAGAATTGCATTCATGAACCGTGTCTTGCCAAGGAAGTTGTAAATTAAGCAATCAAAAGTGTCTGGGTTAAAGGTTTCGGGTTTTTGCGAAGTGCAGCGTTTGAAACCATACAGATGAATCTAGAAACAACCTTGTACCAGTCCACCAAAAACACTTAGAACTTGACCTGTGTTAGGCATGCGCGACTCTACACACGCCTCCACTGAGACTCAAAGAATGCCAAGGTTGCACCAAAGAGATGAGAGTGAGACTGCAATTAAAGTGTGTGGGGGACGGACATCAAGTGCAGTTTCCAGGAATTGTCCAGCACCCGGTGATCGTTATACTACGTACTGGGCTTTTTTGTAATCGTGGAATGATTTAAAAAAAATTTTTAAGGCAGTTTTGTTTGTTTCCTTTAAAAGGAAAAAGCCTTGAAATTATAGTTATGTGGCATATTTTGCTTTGACTTATTGTCAAAAAGTGTCGCCATGTACATACATAAATCATTAAAAAATATGTCTTCAAATAATATAACAAGGAATTGCAAGACCAATGAAGTCCAGTGTTATCATAATCCAAATGGTCGTTACATGTTCTTCGATCTACAGAGGAAACCTAGTTTGCTCTTAAACCCAGTATTTGACTTTATAAAAGTGGCTACTTCTGATTTTCATATCGTGAACTGAAAGATAAAAAAAACCCACTTTCGCAGATACTAGCATTCGTTTGTCGTGAACAAGTAAAATGTTTTAGATCACTTGGCCAACTTTCTCTTTCTCCCCCAAAGCCTTAAATACGATTGTACCACCGACTGATCGGGAGCTCTAATAAACCAATCACTTCTCCAAGTAAAATGACATTTACTAAGGCGGCTTTCTTGAAGTTCGATGAAAATGTTTACAACCATTACAGAATTTATTGCCGGTGAACGATCTCACCAGACTGGCACAACATCTGTCTCGTCTGTGCAATACCGATGCTCTACCATTGATTCTGTCATTCAAAACGCTACAGAGATTCTGCGCACTTCCTATACGCATTGAAACTTTTGCAAAATGCAACGAACAACAACTCTCGCAAGAGATGGTTGTTCTTGAAGGAACTATCGAAGATATTTTTACTACATTTATAAATATTGTATTTGAACTTTGCCGCAATCTTAAGTTTGTATTAATTTCAAAATTGTTTCACGGATAGCATCAACTTCTAAGCATATTTTCCAAATTATTTTTCAAAATATATGCACAGCTCTTTTTAGAACACAAATGTACAAAAGCTATAAAAGAAAGCATATAGTTTATTATCTTATGTAAGGGAGGCGTCAACACAGTGCTATTCAGTTCTATTCTGGTGCGTCAAGTACTCGAAAAACGATTAAAACTAATGTGTATTTTTAGACTTCTAAAGCATTCTTTAAAGAAAAAATAAAACTGAATAGTTTAACACTTCTAACAGAAGCGAAGAGGACCTAACAATGCAACAGACTAGGTAAATTTACATGATTGTTGGCGCTTTACCACAAAAACTATATATTTTTCTTTAATGTTGCTCAGTATTTTAGATTACCAAGTACCTTAATGGGGTATCATATTTTTATATTTTTAACTTCATAGATTTGTAGATATATCTGACCTTTCACAACCAATTTCAATTTGTGAACTTCAAGAGGAAAGAGCACACATGACGTAAAATCCACGTGAGACATAAACACGTGAAGAGATTTTCGTGTTAATTTCAATGTACATTTTTATCACAAGAAAGACTCATAGGCTTGTCTTTGTGTGTTATTTTGTACATCGTTTTGTATGAATGCAATGTGACATTTTAGTATTTCCGTGTTGTTTTTTACACTTGAAGTATCATGGCTATGCTCTTTTCACAAAAAACTTTGTGCGTATAAAATTGCTTAAAATTCTTGTTTCAATCAGTACATCTTTCAGTATTCTTACCTTTGTAGGTTTGTTACCTTGCTGATAACCTTCAATATGATTCTATTATAACTTTTTGTTACCTGAGTTAAAATTCTCAATCATTACCTTTACCAACATAATACTTTCTGTGAAAACCCTTTTGTAATGGTTGTGCTAACTTGAAGATCATTACTTCTACAAACAATAAAACTTGTGTAACCATTGTAATAATCTTACTTCAACCTATTACCTCTACTAGCAGTTACCGTCTTACATTTTTGAAATCTTGTTGACAACCTTTCAATTATTACCTTTACCAATATTCTAACCTGTTCAAATTTTTATTATTATAAATTCTATTAGAAGTCTCACTTTTTAAATTTTGAAACATTGATTTTTATCTTTTTATTTTTACATTTACCAACAGTTTTAACTTATGTTATTTTGATAACAACCTTACTTTAAATTATTGCTCTACCAACACTGGTCCAACAGTCCAAACTTTGGTAACATGTGTTTTAACCTTCCTGACATGTATACATATAACCTCTACTAATAATTCTACATTCTGCTTGTTGTTACCTCGGTGTTAACCCATCAATCATTACCTCTACCAACAGTCTAACCTTTTGTTGCCTTGGTGACAACCTTGCAATTACTACCTCTACCAAAAATCTTATCTCTTGTAACCTTGGTGACATCCTTACTACATTTATTACTACAACATACCCCTACACACAGTCATTTTGTAACATTAAGGACAACCTTTCTTCAACCTCATCCCACAGTCTTTACCTTTTGTAACCTTGAGGATTACCTTACTATTACTACCTTTATCAACTGTCTTACCTTTTGCAACCTTGATGACAACCTTTCCAGCTCTTTCTGTAGAAGCTCTACATTGGCCTGTGTCTCTTCACAGTGTTTCTGAAGCTGCTTGGGTGTGGCTCCATCCTATCAATTTAATAATGCATCCAAGTACTATTCTCATATACATGTACTAGACCGTATAACATTGTAATTTTCACTCATCAATCTACAAAAAAACCCAACAAAATCATTTTCTTTTTCAACAAGGTTAACCTATTTTGTATGATGGATTATGACCACTATGTCAACCCTACTATGTATCAATTCTTTGTTATCAGTTATCACATTTGTCTGCTCAGTGAGGTACAGACATGTCAAAGGTTTCAGGTTCAAACCCAAGCAAATCCATGTTTTGTTTTTATACATTATCAGATCTTTTATGTATCACAAAAAGTTGTACCTGAATCTCCAACACTGAAGAGTTCACTGTTAATTGGTCAGCAATGTAGTGTATGGTACTGCCTAAGTATTTGGTGTGTTTACTTATATTGGCTGCTATTGCAACAGCTTCTACACAACTGGAATAACCAAAAAATCATGTTATTGATTCTGTTAAGGTATAGTTTAATTCATTCATCACATTGATTTGGGATAGAAAGAAAAACAAATTTTAATATACAGTATGCAAGATGTTGAAACTATAATAAAAGACAGTTTG
>WFKH01003881.1:22012475-22035381 GCA_016163765.1 Magallana hongkongensis | reverse complement strand
GAAACAATGAAAGTTGGGTAATTTGTACATAAAGTAGAAGCACTAGTGTCATAAGATAAACTAATAATCTATGACTGACTTAATAAATAATTAATATTTCCTGAAAGTGAATGTGTATTGTAACAGTTCCAATATCTTGATTTTAGATTTTTCTGAGGAAATAAATCAATAAATATGACTTGAGTGGATGATCTTATTGTGAAGGAAAGTACACAGGCACCTGACGTCATATATTTTTCTCATAATAAAAAAAATACTCCGCTTACCTAATAAATGACAAGGTACCCATCCCCGCCATCTTGGATTTTTTTCAAACTGGCACATCAGCTGGAAGTTTTGCTTGAAACTCATCGTTAAAATTATTTTGCAATCCTCTCCGTCTCCCGATCGGTCATTCAACATCTAAGCTTACAACCAATTCAACCAAAACGGTGCATTACACCTGTCATTAATAAAAATAACCACTCGATCTGCATCTACTGCCTTAGATATGCGATAAATGTCTAAAGGGTGGACGGAAGTTGTCACCAATATGTAAATGAGATTTCCCTGCAACGTGTTCAAAATATATGCATTTTTAAACATGTTTATATAAACTTTGTGTAACAAAAGTTATAATTGATTGTTTATAATATCCCTTTTCTTAATTTTAACTCGTATGTTGATCGAATTCAAAATTGACGCCTTTTGAATATTCGTATCAGTGCTATATTTGGAAGGGATTACCCATATTATGACGCGATTTATGTCAACTTCCGTCCACCCTTTAGCTTTTTGTCGCAAATCAGCAGCAGTAGATGCAGAATGAGGAGATATTTTTAATAATAAACGATGTTATGGGCCGTTTTGGTTGAATCAGCAGTAAGCTACGATATTGAATGACCGATCGGACGGCGGAGATAATCGCAGAAAAATGTTACCGCTGAGTTATAAGCGAAAATTCACGGCGATGTGACAGTTTAAAAAAAATCCAAGATGGCGGGGATGGGTACCTTGTCATTTATTAGGTAAGCGGAGTATTTTTTTTATTATGAGAAAAATATATGACGTCAGGTGCCTGTGGGAAAGTATAACAATCATTAAGGAGTTTTCTGAATTTATTAATAAATATTTTTTTTTAAACATTCTTAAAGTAAAAACATATCACCTAAAGGTTTGACACATATACAAAATAACAACCCTTTTCGCAATTTTATAAGCGCCCGGGGCACTTATTAGGGATAATACGATAGCAATTGCAACCCTTTAATGACAATTGAACCTTTTACATCAAATATAGGTTTAACAAGTTACTAGAGTTTTGGATTGAGAAAATTAGGTGTCTAAATTGCCAGTTGTCAAAAAAATATACAAGTATAAATTACCAGATAACTAAAATAATGAGTTTTAAAATTTTTCATTATACAACACTCATTCATATCTTTTAATATTTACATGTATAGTAGTTGCAACTCCACTCCAATCATTATGAAATCTTCTAATTTTCACTGGAACTTAAACCTGACACTTGCCTCATTTTCTTGTTGTATTTAACGGTAGGTAAGCTCTCCTTCTCCCATTCTCGTTTGTGGACCGTGTGAATTCCATCCAGAATCTTCTTACGAACTCCTATCTGTTGAATTCCCATCTGGAGAAAAGATAATAGTTAAGAAAATCATCTACCTGTAGTTTTGTTAGTATGTCTGATTAAACATTATAACTCTTAATTTCTGCAAATCTCAAAGCAAAACCTCTATTATAATTCTAAATGATTGATAGTTGTTTTATGTTCTTATCAGGAATTTTTAACTTTTATTTTTGTAAACCAAAGCTCGAGTCTTATACATGTTATATTTGTTTACAAATAATGTAAAGTAAAGAAATTACCATTTCTTTGACAAAATGACTCGTTGCAAACAAGATAAACTGATTCAATGTGTTCAAAAATAATATTTATTTATCAACAGGAAAAGCAACATTTTGAAACTTTAAACCAGCAATATAACACACATGTAAACAATAATAAGACTTGAGCTTTGTTTACAATACAAAAAATTTCAAACTCTGTATCTTACTTGCAACTCGATATTTGACTGTCAAATTTTGAAGAAGCATTAAAAATACCCATTATGAACCATTCTATACATTAAAAATGGAAAAATAAAATTTGTAAAGTTTGAGCTCAAATCGTGTCTATGTGGCAGAATCATTATATATGATATATATGATAAGTGTATAGTTATTATAATGTATTCTAGTAACATAATTATGCTATGTATTATATATTGCATAGTCAAGGTTATTATATATATAGATTTTACTTACATCAGATAGTCTCTGATATTATTTAAGCAATTATTATGCAGTCAATAGTGCTTGACTTGAGTGAAACTGCCTGGGGTAAATAATTAAGTATTGGCCAAATGTTAGATATATATTTTAATCCTAATGGTGTTTTAGTTTTTTATTCTGTGTTTGGATTGGATAGAAAGGCTTTCCCTCCAAAAGTTCTTAGATTTTGGTCACTCTTTGTCACGATCTTGGTTTGGGCAGTTGTGTATATGACAGCTAGACCTGCAGACAAATTACTTTTCATTTAGACTGACATTTCCTCTGTATTGGTAAGTTAATATATTTACTATTAACAATATTTCTAATATACGAGGGTTGTCCCAAAACTACGTAGACAGAGCACCAAACTTAAAATCTGTTCACTGCAATTTTATTATACAACTATGTTTTGTTCCATGACACTTTGTCAAACAATACCCAAATAATCAAAACTGTGCTTTATTTATTTTTTGAGAAAAAGAAAAGTTTTGCCAGGCTGTGCAACGTGCGACGTCAAAAATTTTCAGTCTTTACGTCGTTGCTAAACCCTTCACATCGTTTACGATAATATTTACGTTTTATTTCTGAAAATGTCTTGGGGGAAAAAAATATTTTCTTTAAACATTTACCCTGAGTGCACATTCACTTTGCATTTAGAGTTTTTTAAAAATTATTTCATAAGAACAAACAATCTGCCGACTCCAAACATGTCCTGTATTACTTGTTATCTAACGTCTGTCATCCCGAAATGTGTCGTTCAGCATTTTGTCGTCCATTTCTATCGGTCGGGGTTTCTTTTTTCACCTTATATCATCATACTCGTATTTTTGATGTTGCTAGACTACTAATTCAGAAATTGCAATTCTAAGCAATTTTATTAATTTTATTTACTCAAAAATCGGCATAGGATTTGTTTTAAGGTCTATACAAAATTTAATAACCTACCGGTGCGCCGCCTAAAACGCTGACGTCATCATTTTGCTACAAGTTCACACTTTAACTTGTCACAAATTGCGCTATAAAATCTTAAATTGTTATAGCCAAAACACTTATTGTGTAAATAATAGAATAATTAACAAATTTAAATTCATGTTTTATTTGAACATTTTCAGTCGAAAAGTACTTCTCCTCACGATTTTCATTTCTTATTGTTGAAAGTTTTCATTTTTAACACTGCGCCGGATGTCGAAGTTATGATCTTTTATGCTTTCATTTTACTAATTTAATCTCAAATAATATTTGATATCAAAACATAGTTTTAATGCAAATAACTTGAAACCTTTGTGGCACAAGTTTAACTTTCCTGTGCCTTCGATTAACTGAATAAAGCCACTTGTCTACGTTATTTTGGGACAACCCTCGTATCTATTAAAATGTTAATTCCGTAATTTTGCATTAGATAATTTCCTTAGCACATACTTTTCTTGGAATAAATTTAAAGTGAGAGTGAGACATCAAATATACAAGTTACATGTAAATAGCAAAAAATACCTTTGTCTCACTGTGATATTTTATCTGTAAATATTGTTTTATGACAAAACAGAAGGTATTTAAGATATTTAAACAATTTGCAGATCTTCATGCTAAACATACAGAGATATATAAGAGATATATGTCAGATTGATCATGGCCTATTCCCATAGAATGGTATGATTGATATATTTTACCTATACTTAATTATATGATTCAATGAATATCATTTGAATTAGCAAAAGTGAATACTGTAGAAGCAGAAATATTCGTTGAGGATTTAATTTCGTTATTTTCGTTGGCAGTATAAATCAACGAATTTAAATCCATGACGAATTTCTAACCCAAGTATTAATGAATACAAGAGATAACGATATGACGAAATTAAATGCCAACGAAATTGTATTTGGTTTAAAAACAACGAAATTTTGACCCAACGAAAATATGTGCTTCTACAGTATATTTTATGTATTTGTCTAATATTGGGAGACTTATATTTGTATACAATATATCCATGTAATCTGAAGTTATCTCCCTTGCAATTGATTTAATTACTATTGATAATACAATAAAACTCGTTTAGTACGAACATGGATATAGCGAAATCTCGGATATAGTGAAGTTTTTTTGAGTCCCCGGTAAAATTCTTAACAAATCTTTGCAAAATTTTACGGTTATAACAAATTCGGATATAATGAATTTACGGATATAGCGAACTGATTTTGAGTCCCGTAGCAATGAATAATGACGAAATTCAACTTTTTTATAAAAAAAAAATTTCAGTTTAAAAAGTTTGCACTACCATTTTACATAATAGTTTGAATGAATTTATTTTCACATAAATTATTCAATCTACAATCCAATTATTAAAGGTATCAAAAGAATGTATTTTCATTCTAAGCCTCAATTAGCAAATAATTGTAGCCTGGTGAAAGAAAACATGTATACAGTAAAACTCGTTTAGTACGAACACGGATATAGCTAAATCTCGCAAAGTTTTTTTGAGTCCCCGGTAAAATTCTTAACAAACCTTTGCAAAAATTTACGGTTATAACGAATTCGGATATAACGAATTTACGGATATAGCGAACTGATTTTGTGTCCCGTAGAGGTGAATAATGACGAAATTTAACACTTTTATGACGAATTTCTTTACAGTTTAAAAAGTTTGCACTACCATTTAACATAATAGTTTGATGAATTTATTTTCTCATAAATTCTTCAATTTACAATCCGATTATTAAAGATATCATATATTTTCATTTTAAGCCTCAATTAGCAAAAATTGTAGTCTGGTGAAAGAAAACATGTATATAGTGATATAGAGCTATAGATCTTATTACGAATTCGTTATATGGATATAACGAATTACGGATATAACGAAGTACATGTAAATCCATTGGTCCCTAGGACTTCGCTTTAACCAAGTTTTACTGTATAGTGAATTCGCTATAGTTATTATTACGAATTCGTTATACGGATATAACAAATTACGGATTTAACGAAGTAAATCCATTGGTCCCTAGGACTTCGCTATAACCGAGTTTTACTGTACTGATTGTATATCAGAGATTCTATTATAGTAATATGTATATTTTATATAATTATTTTGATATATGTTATACAATTGTTACAGGGTCAAAATCATTGATTACTTGACATTATTGTCAAAATATAAAGCCAAGTCAGAACCCACAACAGACTTGTGTTGTTTAAATCATCCTCAAGAACTGTTACATCTAGGTCCCATTAACTATGTTTATTAAAAGAATAGTTTATTATTATTGAACTGATATTAGATGACTGTATGACCCCATTGATTTTTCTTCATTTTTTAAAGGGTCCTGTAGTTTTTGTTTTGGGAAAAATCATCAAAATTTTTATCAAATTAGAACAAAGTATCATAGTATATAGGCTTTTTGTTACGTCTTACATCAATGATTCATATGAAATTTTATAGTCATACATGATATGTATTGTAGATTAACCTTAATAAAGTCCTCATCAGTCATCCTCAAAAACATGTCAAAGTCCACCTGTTGTTCCTGGAACAGCTGGACTAAGTGATTGAGTCCCAGGCCGGTCAGAAACAGCTCCAGCTCCCCATAAATCATGGCCCTAAGGGGTAAAATAAAGAGACAAATAAAAACTGTACTTAACTCGGATACACACAGAAAAGACCTGATATACATTGCATGTATTACATGTACAGTAGTTTAGTACAGATATTTCCAAAGTTTATATGTAACAGGTAGTTAAAAGTAAATTCTCAATGTACTATGCCAGTGCTCTTATAACTGAGCTACTAAGACGTGATATATTGATTGACACACAGCTGTTAACCCCGTGAGATATACATGTCTCTAACAAAAGAACATATCACTGCCATGAATAGCAACCATAGTGTTCAAACTTGACTTACTTTTTGGATGGTCCTGAAACTTCAGGGATGCTGGAGTTGGGTGGTTGTGTCCATCCATTAGTGGTAAGGCATGCTGAATTGTTATAGCCACAGCTATTATTACTGCTGTTACTTGTGTCTCCACCAAGTATTTTAATAATCTACAAATTTACAGTTAATTCATGTATGTATAATTGTGACAGCTATGAATACATCAATTTGGATATAAAAACCAACATCCGATGTCACCAATACCTGTAAGATTTGATTGGAAATTTCGAAGTTGCACATTCTGAAGTAAATTTTTCCATTAACAGATTTAACAAAATTTGTTCAATACCCTGCTCACTTATTTACTTACTGCTTGCAGATCCTGGGCAATGGCTATGTCCAGTGCTGTTTGTCCGTCACAGTGGACCTTCTTAATGTCCGCCCCCCTCTCCACCAGAACTTTCACTGCCCCCTGGTGGTTCTTGCTCACTGCCCAACTTAGCGACTGGAAAAATGGGCAAAAAATATAATATAGTGTCTTTACAAATACAGAATAAATTTGACATGGAAAAAATTTATTTTTTTTTTCTAAATTTCAAAAAGAGTTAGAGAACAAATGAATTTAGAAGAAATAATTTCTGACAACTAATGATGTACATGTACGTATAGGATTATCATATTCTTCATGTGAATATATTATGTAATACTTTTTACTTTGCACTCAACAGAACAGCTGAAAAATACAATCTCAAGATAACAAAATGCATGATGAACTCTGGAAAGGAGTCACCATGATGACTTACTGTCCAGCCCCTGGAGTCCTGTTTGTTGATGTCAGCTTGGTTGTCAAGGAGTTTTGATATGACCTTGACTCTACCCTCTCTACAGGCATACATCAATGGAGACATATGATATCTGAAAAAAAAAAATTACTGGTGATTTAAATACATGTAAGAAGTGGAGACATGACATCTGGAACAAACATATCAAAATTATAATGAAAACTATTTCTTGACAACCACATTTGACTTGTAAGTACACATCAATCTACAAGAACTTGTCTGGTAACTAAAAAAAGGTCTTTCATCCCATTTTTACATATGTTTCTGTGGAATGTGCCAAACAATGAGCAAATTGAAAGATCTATTTTCAATAAGATTGGAGATACATGTAGGTACACTGATTTTAAAAATCTTTGAACAATTGGGCCTACATTCTCAATAGCAAGTTGTGTAACTTTCACAAAACAAACATGTCCAGATCTATATAAAAGTACAGTTTCATCTAGGAAAAACTGAAATAAAGTCAATTCAATTAATAATGATTAAAGCAAATCCATTATCTTATTAATGTCTGTGGGCTGTCATACAGTTTTTGTTTTTTTTGTACATAGGGATGAGACGATCCAACGATGCACTGGTGCATCACGGTTTTAATTTTGACGATCGCGATCTTTGGATTGATACACTTACCATTAGTACAACGATACCTTTGTGAACGTTTTTTTAAATTTTCTAAAAATGTCTGAGCTTCATATATCGGCTATTTTTAGTCAGTGCGCCTAATTTGAAAGTACAAAGATGGCGGAAGACTATGTAAAGTTGTAAAAACCATAAATGAAGCTAATCTGGAGTGTGCAAAACTCTCGATTACCTATTTATGACAAAAACAGTATATACACAACAGAAAAGACTAAAGTTATTTGTATACTGTGCAATGCTCATTTGAAATATAATGAAATCACTATGGACATACAGTAACACATCAAAAACTAAATAAACTTCAAATCCTTTTTTATGTTTTCATTGAGATGCAATGTATCCTGATACGTATCATATCGCATCTCAGGTATCATGATATGTACCAAATCAGCTAAGTACAATATCGTCCCAGCCCTACAAGTTGTACACAAAATGAGAGTACATGAAACCTATAATCTTCAATAAATCTTAATGATGGAGATCAGTGATCACTGCGGGGGGTGGGGTTGTGGTTGTGGTTGTTGTTTACCTGTCGTGAGCATTAACATTGACCCCCTTCTCCAGCAGGTAGCTGACACACTGCAGTATGTCCCCCTCACTATTGGCCGCTGAACCACAGGCTGCCATCAGAACAGTGTACATATCTGGAATTATTCAGAAAAACCCCCAATAAAAATCATGTCTTCATTGAAAAACAAACTGTAAAATGATAATAATTAAAACTAAAAAACAAAATGTTAGAATTTATTAAATACCCTCTCTTTCATACTTATGCAAATACACATTCAATAAATTTAATTAAGATATATGCAAGATGTATATTTCTGAAATATAAGGAATACAAAATACTCAAGACCATCTCACAATAATACATTTGCTCATTAATTTCTAAATCTTTATTACAAGCAATATCTAATACAACAGAATTCATATTATATTCATCGAAACAACAGTTGATCATACAAAATTCTGTAGTGGTTTCCTGATTCTGAGTTTCGATGATACCTTTGTGACTGTGGGGGTCTGCTCCATTATCAATCAGGAACTTGACAATCTGAGGGAGAGCTGAACTGGCAGCATACATCAGTGGAGTCCAGCCACACTTCAGCACTGTGTTCACCTTGTAACCTGAAATTACCATCGGCTACTAGTCATAAATATTCTCAGATATACAATACTCATTTATGTATACAATGTACATGTATGCATTTTCTTTCTATCCTTTTTTTTAATTTTTTTCATCCAGAACTGGAGTATTTAAACCAACAAAAATGTCAGAGATGAGAGGTCTGTCTTTTCCTCTCATGAGATATTAGCAGGGAGGCATATACAGACCTTTTTTAGAGAAATGGAAAGATATAGCCTTTATTCGATCACTTTTTTTTCACAAACCCTCATATTTTGATTCTGGAAAATGTGTTCATGTCAAAACTGATGACAGTCTACACTTCAACTCAAAATAAATATGAAATAATGCCAACAGAATCATATTAAATATAAGGGTTTGTGACGAGAATTAAACGGTGGTTATGCAAGTCAGATTTCTAAAAAGAAAATTAACAACAGAACAGGTTTTATGCCACATAAGTTAAGTTTTAGGATACCTTTATTTATGAAAGTCTTTATGGCATCTAAATTCCCCCTCAAAATAGCCATTCTAAGGTCATCTGCACCCACTGTGGTTGCATCTTTCATTTTTCTTTCCAATGCTACAGACTTTGTTTTGGGTGATTTTGAATTCAGTGAAGGCGTTCCAAAACCACCTCTGTCTTCATAATGGTTAGTGTTCCCATTCTAAAACATGTGCAAAAGTGATAGATTATGTGTAACTGTGTAGACCTCGCCTATATATATCTCTCTTATGCTTTGTAAAAAATATATCTATATAGTCTATATTGAGGAAATTCGGTTACAGACATTCTCTAACATTTTAATTCTATTCATTAACATGATTACCGATATATTGTGCGTCTCAGATTTTTCAAAACCATTTATGTCATCGTGACCAAACATAAATCCGTCATCAAATTCGTCGTCCTCGTCAAATTCGGCACCTCCTGGGCAAAAGTCCATGGGAGCCGCCATCTTTTACTAATTGCTGCGGAACTGCTGACATGGTTGAAGGGGAATTCGACCCCTTACTAATTCAGACTAATCAAGGGAATGCATGCATACGCAACGAAAGAATATGATTTTTGAATTTAAACTTTAGTTTTAAGCATTAAGACGACGTTAAGAATTGAACTAGAGCCACTGAAAGATAGATATGTCCAATAAAGGAGCCTTTACCGTGTTTACAGGTCTCTTAACTGAAATTGAGAAATTAATATGAATTCCTTTAAAGGTGCTTTGTAACTGTAGTCTGTAGCTTCATCAATATGATCAAGGTGTATTAGGGCAAACATTTATTTAAAGTAAACACAATGAAAAAATGTGTTTTAAAAATCTATTTCATAAAAATATGTAGAAAACCCTAAAAATGTCATAATGTCGGAAAAATCATATAATTATCTGAAAAAAAAAAATTTTTTTACGTATATATATGTGAAAAAGTTTAAAAAAATTATCTTTACGGATTGGAGACATCCAGATGTTTGTTGAATGTCCTCCCCGGTTATATAAAAACGGAAAGTATTTCTGGAGAGATTCCAGAAAAATTTCAATTATGATGATGAAAAAATTCAGATGACCAAGAACAAAGAAGCAAAGAAAACTACTGATACCTGTATATAATTTTATGATTATACCAATATTTTTATAAAGATACTGAGAGCTATAGTGAAATTTCTTACATGTATATATTAAATAAATGCGAGACACTGAGGATAACTGCGTGATGTGTAATGACGAGAGATACTGGATCACAATGCCAAAATTTTATGTGAAATAAGATATATAATTGATATCACTGATTTGAGAAGGAAAATTTAAATGAATAGAGTCACTGTTTGGGGTCAAAAGCAATGCGTTTCAAGCGTAGATCTATTTCAAAAATCATATCATGTTTGAAGACAATTTTTCAAACAAGGTATATAAGTAGAGAAATGAGTAAATTTGTAGTTATTAATTAATGTGTTATATTCTTTTAGTTTAAATACACATCACAAACATTTGTCGTTTTGAAATTGTGTGTGCCAGTGTGTGCCGGTTTGGGGGGGGGGGGGGGGGGCAGACATTTAACAAATTAAAGTGTCCGAGTATCGCACTACGTCATAATACGGATTTTACAATATTGGTTCGACTTTTACATAGCGTTTTAGATACCCGGTGTTGATTTTGCTCTACATCGCTGTTTGTAAACAATGGCAATAATAAGCAATTAGAACGGTGATATATGTATTCTATGAGAGATAGAAATGATAAATGTTGAGAAACTCGATTCTGTTAAAGTAAAATGAAAAACGAATTTTCTGATTAACCAGGATCTCAGGTATGCTTATATCTTCTTTGTTTTGATCCCCCCTCCCCGAATTTTTCTTTTTTTTATTTTTTTACTAAAACCGGTTTAAATTTAGAGACAGAAGCTATTTCGAATTTAATCAATCGTCAATTAATTAATGTTTAAATGATATGTAACATTGTTGATAGATCTAAGCAAAAAACTGTAGCAAAATGTGATTTTTACGGATTTTTTCGTCAGGGTCTACTTGGTTTAGAGCTTATAGCGTGAAAAGTAGTCCGTCAACATATGATTTATTTTACCAAATCTTTTTTCTAAGATGTCATTCTATAGAATAAACACCATGAATTTAAGTTTGAATCCTTAAAATATTAAAAAAATGACCAAACACGATACATGCATCGCATTTTTTTGTATTCTATTTTGATACCTCAGGTCCGTAAAGCGTACTTACTTACAACAATTTGCGCAAAATTATTGATGAGATATGGCTTAAATAAATGTTTATACTCTATTTTGTATGTCCAGTTCTAATTTCCCTAAAATTGGTAATTATTTTGAGGAAAAAAGGACGTCTGGCAAATTTCATCATTGTCAATAATTTTCGCAAGGGGTACACCCGTCTGAGAGGTGATAACAAACAAACTAGCATGTAAACATACATACATGTATTTTCTTTTGTATATGTATTGCTAGAATGTATATCTATCATTTAAAGCTAAGCTTTTAATGATTGAGCCCATTTAGTGCCGAGTATAGGACTACCTTAATCAAAACAAGCTAATGGAATTATTAAGATATATTTTTCATGCCAGAATCTAAAGATTTCACAGTTTTTTTTTTACATTTCAAATGCCTGTAAAGTTTTCGTTTCAATAAATCTAAAGACAACATTATTCCACAGGTGCTTGAGGACAAGACCGATCCCCCCCCCCCCTTCCAACCCCCCCTCCAAGTATATAAACCCCCGGGACTTTATTATTTTATTAAATTATCCTTTTATGACATATTTCTAATCTAATTTATACATTCATTGCACAAAATTACCTAAAACAAACATTTTTAAAAAATCAGACCCTCTATATATATAATACAAGTGTCTGATTTTTAAAAAATGTTTGTTTTAGGTAATTTTGTGCAATGAATGTATAAATTAGATTAGAAATATGTCATAAAAGGATAATTTAATTAAAAAAAGAGTAAAGTCCCGGGGGTCTTTATACTTTTGGGGGGGGGGGGGGGGGGGGGTCGATCCTCTGCATTATTCCGGCTAACTTTAAAACAAATAAGATTATTACAAAGATTGTTAGCAAAACCCGCTATATAAGGGTATTTGAGATCATCAGTGCGGTGATATTATTTTGCTTATCATTAGCAGAAGAACATCACAGCAGTGTTAGCCTATTATTAAAAAGAGGGTGCAATGGTTGAATGAAATCCGAAATCTCAAGGGAGCGAAACATCAAGTAACCGACTAAATTATCAGTTATGAAAAAATATTGAAGAAAAAATAACAAAAAAGTAGGTTCAGTGGGGGGATGGAAAACAGTTAAAGTTCATAATATGTTGTTTTAAAATTTATCCTACATTTATTTTTTTCAAGCAGCCCGAGACTGTTTTCGTTGAAAATTAAAGGCGACCTCCGTCAACATCGGATCGCTAACACCAGCAATGCCTACGGCACTAGAATCGTTTGCTACGCTTAGACAAATAATCAAGGCCAATGGTGGAATAAGAAACTCATTGAGGATATTTTGGTTGTAAGTTATCTTTGCAAATTTTGTGAATTATCAATGTTAGCTTCACGACTCGAATTTGCTCTAAATTGTGTTGATATTTGTAAGATATTTTCTGTCTATAAGATCACTTACCCAAAACGTAAACTGTGAGTGAAAGATAGAGGTCAATAGTTCGTTAGGGATCCAAATGATGTTTTCCTAGATTCACAGGATAGAAATCCAATTAACATTGTCAAATTTTTTTTTCTGACATTCTTAGAAGCTGCTTTGTATTCTTTGCTTTCTGAATCTTTTGTAACAGGAAAGGAGGAATATATATTGAAAACATATGGCTGGACCGGGAATCGAACCCCGGTCCAGCCATATGTTTACAATATTTCTCCTTTCCTATTACATTTGGTGCCGTGACCTGCCCCTGGAACTGACAGGTGAACTCCTGCCAGGGGAAGAACCTGGGGTGATCTTCGAGGGCGAAGATTATTTAAGGAGGGAGGAATGTAGTAGTTGGGGCTATATGGACCGTGGATATCGGCCTGGGTAGCTCAGTGGTAGAGCTCCTGACTAGAGTTTCAGGGGTCCCGGGTTCAATTCCCGGTCCAGCCATATGTTTTCAATGTGGTATATGCTCATTCCTCCTTTCCTATTACACTTTCGTGATAAAATATTATTTCCCTATTTGTATAAGGATCATGTAAAATTGATAATGCTTGCCTAGGAAGGGTAACATTGTAAATTGTCTTCCCACCAACACCATTTTTGACCAGACCCAGTCTAATTAGACTGGACCAGACCAGGATTCGCACCTGGGCCCCTTGAATCTCTAGTCAGATGCGCTACCAACTAAGCCTTCCAGCATCTGCAATCGACTCTACCTCCCTGTCACATTCTTTCCCCCTTGGATGATCTTCGCCCTCAAAGATACACATCCCAAGTTTTTTCCCTTAGCAAGAGTTTCAGAGATTGCATGGTCACAGCACCAAATGTGATGTATATATATACAGATGTATATTACAATGTAAAGGAATAAGAGAAATAATGAAGATCAAATTGGAATTCAAACATGGACCAGCTAAATCTCTAGATAGTCTGGTGCTCTCCCAACTGAGCTTCATGTACATGTATCTGACACTGACAATCTAAAAGGTCTGATCTTCACAATCTCATACTGAATGTGACAAACTGCAAACATTATTTAATGTTGCCAGTTGCAGTATGTGTTTTATCACCTTGGAGGCTGTGAATTAAATATTCAGAAGGAGATATTATATTACTCTCTTATCACATATTTCTTGACCAATCAGATTCAACTTATTTATGTAAAAAGTATATTAATGTTACGTTATAAATTACTTATCTTTTTTACATCGTTATTTCATATAAAGTTTGTTTTGATACATACAAAGCAAAAGGAGAATTTTGTAATTTAAATTTAAGGGGAGAGATACACTTGGCAGTGACTTGAGACAGAGATATTTCGGATAAGAGGGTTAGATACACCTAATTTTCTGGTTCTGTCTCACCTATATTTCAAAAAAAAAACAAAAACAGGGCTGATGCATTACTAGATATAACATAATGATATATTTCAATATCTTATGTTTGTTTTGTAATTGTAGAACTGATGATCTAAAAATAGGTGACCTCAAAGGAGTGGATAAGTTTGGCAATAGATACTATGAAAACAACAGATACTTTTTTGGTAAGTGACAAAATGAATTTTTAATGAAATATTTATGATAAGTGTATTATGTATTATATTTATATATTTAGAATATTTATAAGACCAGATTTCTTTTGGATATTTACCTTAAGTTTGCAATTGCAACCAAAAGTTACCACCTTATGTCAATTTGTTGGAGCAATTTTAAGACACAAGTCATTTGTACTAAAATAAACATGCATTAACCAAATACTTTTAGGTAAGAATCGGTGGGTAAGATATGCAGATAAGAAGAATTTCAATTATGATGGAAGTCAGATTCCACCAGAATGGTAGGTATTTTTTCTGTCATAGATGCATATATGCACACATGCGCGGATCCAGATAATTTTTCCGGGGGGGGGGGGTCTGAGGCATAGTTTTGGTAATTTTATAATGTAAATTTAAAGAAATTTGAATTTTGCAGTGGGGGGGAGGGGGGGGGCTGGACCCCCTGACCCCCCATCTAGATCCGCGCATGGCACATGTAATTGTTACACTGTATTTGATCAAATTTATGGGAAAAAATAATCTTTTATTGTAGTCTTTATGCTAAAATTAGACAGACTGGGATATTTCTTAAAGAGTTCACTTTCTTTCTAGTGCCATTTCAAAAAAAATATTTTAGAAGGGATTTAACCAAATTTGTTTGTATAAAATGGAGTTATTTCTTTCTCAAATGTTGCAGTAACATTTTTCTTTGGTGAAGCATTTGACCATTCTCTCACCAGAGGTCGTGCTACACAAGCTTCGCTTACACCTCTGTCAACACCGGAAAAATAGTTTGTCACATGATCAAAACAAGCATGGTGAGCACATGGTATTGTTGATTTATTACTTCTGTACAATCAGCTTGATGTGAGGATATTAACGGGCGAATACTTTGTGGGCAAGTTTCAAAACATCACAGGAGATGACATTGCTGCTGATTTGTATAAAATCAACAATGAATCTGGAGCGTACTTTTTCAAAACATTCGAACATCTGTCAAACTAGATCGTGTGATCAGATTTTAATTTTTACCTCCGCAAAATAGTTCTCACAGTAACTTTGAAATAAAAATGAATAAAAGTATTTAAGATTTAAATTGAATTACTTATAATCATATTTATAGATAAAAGAAGTAAATAAATCAATTTTAGTTACAATTTGCCTATCGTTTCAGTTTGTACAAGAATCTTGTACATCGGGCGTTGACAGAGGTGTAAGCGAAGCCTGTGTAGCCCGACCTCTGGTGAGAGAATGGCATTTGACCTGATGTGGCTTTGCTTGAGAAATAGATTATTATTTTTGGCCCTGTTTAAAAACACAAATATTTATCTCTTTAATACTCCCCCCAGAAATTAATATTCATGTCAAATATTATTTGGTGAGTCAATTTCTCTAACTTGACCAAAACAAGTTGTTGAACATCAATTATTGTATATTCGACCAGGTATTGGTTCTGAAAGAAAGGTTATCTTCCTTTTATCTTCAAGATTATTTTGCCTGATACTATAAATTTTACAGAAGATTGAAAAGTGTTTATTTAGCTCTCTTCATGACATGTAATTGTGTTTCTGAAAGCCCTTAGCTATTGTCTGAATATTCATTGACACTTCCAAAACAGATGTTGTGGTTTGATCATGTTTTACATGTATATTGTTCGATATATTATATGATCATAGAAAAAAATATATCTAAAAATAAAACCACTTTTATGTTCAATTTCTTAAAAAAAGGTATGATAAGATTTTTTAAATTGACATGCAATTGATATGCATAGCAGTTCAATCTTTGGTATCTCACAAACATCCATGGATATGTCAAAGTTAGTTTGAAGTCCCGACCACTGTATCTTTATGTATTTTAACCTCTATATATATCGAATCCTCTTATTTAAAAAAAATCTTGGTCCTGTTGAGCTTGAAAAATAAATGGTTTGACTGTATTGGAATGTACTATACAATTAATATGACTTGACTTTTTTGTACCATTTTATAAAACATTTAAAAAAACAGTAGTCTTGTTTACAATAGATGTATCCTCTGTTTATTTTTCAGGCATCGCTGGATGCACTACATAACAGATGAAACTCCCGTGGAAAAGCCCCCAGAACAGAAAAAGTGGATGATGGAGCATGAAGAGAACTTGTCGGCGACCCCTGACGAGTACGTCCCTTACAGCACCACCCGGACAAAGATTGAAAGCTGGACCCCACCCCAGAGTCGATAGAGCTAGGGCTTATCTTCATGTGTATGGATTTAAAAACAGAACATTTCATGAAAATGTACATAGACCTATTGTTCCAGACGATGGATGTTTGTTAAATTAAAAATTTTAAAAAGAATGTTTCTTGGATTTGCTTTGTTTTTTTTTTCTATACAAGTCTGTTATGTGTTACGTCATCAAATTGAGGCTACAGAATTTCTTTGACTTGAACTATTTTCTTGAATAGTGTATAGAGCACCAAAGATAGTGAGCAAAAAGCATTTTGTCTCTAGTTCCTATCAATAATTGTTAAATGAATCTTACCATGAGATGAAAAAGTTTAAGAAAAAATTATAATCGAGTATTCAGCCAGAGAGAACAAATGTAGACTATGGGCAATGCACTATTTATACCTTGACAATGATTATGTGAAGCAATAATAATCTAGTTCCAAATTGGGATTGATGTAACTTAGTATGAAACACTTGCTGGTAAGTAAATGATGGTCAAGTGTGAATATGAAAAATATAAAATGTGTAAAAAAAATAAATAAATAACTGGTCCAATATACACTCGGGTGCCAAAAGTATGTAAATATTTTCTTTTCACTATATATTTCATTGAAAACCAACATTTTTCAAAGAATCCTTAAAAAGTAACCAATGGACCGGTTTTTAAAAGACTTGGATTGACAAATTCAGAATTTCTCTAGCTTTTTTCGCATCATATTTAAATGTTTTTCCAACCTCCAGTTCCTGAGATTTGATATTCACAATCCAAAGGAAGATTTTTCGGCTTGCATATTGCAATAGATATATAGTAGAGCTCTTAAAAAATATATCTTTGTGTTGTGTTTGAAATATCAAATTTTACAAATGAGTTGTCAAAAAACTGTTTCAATGTATGTGAAAAAATGCAAATTGAATCTATTAATCAGTATAAATTTCTTCAAAATCTGACAAAAAATAACAACAGAAAACCGTTTTAAAATAAGTCTTGTTTTCGATGAAATATATAAGGAAAAAGAAAAAATTTACATACTTTTGGCACACGAGTGTATCTTGAAGACCATGAAGACGTTTTAGTACTTTGATTCATAATGGATAGTCCGGTGAATTCGAGTTATCTCTCTTTGTAGCCTTGGAGAAAATCATGTGATGTTCAAAATGGCAGACAACTCAAAACGTGGGTTATAAAAAACAAACCGAAACTGCTTTTGTATTAACTGAGAGAAACGCACGTGTAAGTATGGGTAGGTGAGAAGAAGAATTACCCTTGGACTGAGCTAATTCTTCATGCAATGGTATTGTGAAAATATTGATGATTGTGTGATATTTTAGATGAGGCTGACATGCAATAGCAACTGGTGACATGAAAATGCGAAAAAGTCTTGCGTTCCAGGTACAGTCTAAACGTCAATTTTCTGATTACATATTTTCATATTTGTTCATAATATATTGTATACATTTATGTGTCTGTTTTTAAATAATGTACGGATTTAACAGGTTAATATTAGCTTTTTATACGTTATTAAGGATTTGGACAGTATTCCTGAAGAGCTTACTACGAGGGAGGGTGAATCTTTACAAGAAATAGATCTGACTCATAACAAGATTTCGTATCCTTTTAACCTCAATCGCTTTAATGTATATCCGGAATAATGATGTTACCATAATTATTATAAAAAAATATGTATTTTATTTTTATACATTTATATAAAATATGTAGGTTTTGGGTGAAATTTCACAGGAAACTGTATCAAATAGACATGCATTGATATATTTTTATCTTTAATGTATGTAAATTAACCATTGTACCAATGCCTTAACAAGCTTGCAGAGACTTGCGATTCCTAATAGACTTTCCTCAGTTGACTTGCCTAGTGCTAGATCATAACAGCATTGAATCCCATGTAAAGATAGCAGTTGCTCCTAATCTGCAGACTTTGTGGGTCAATCACAACAATATAAAAAATCTGGGTACGATGAATTGATTATTATTAATTTTATTATAGATGTAGAAACATGTATGGTAGATATTCCAAGCTCTACCAATCTTTGATCATGAAGAATTTGTTATTTGCACTTTGATTTTTTTTAAATTTTATTTGTTTGTTGATTATGGAACATTTTGATGTTTCAATATAGATATCAATGATCTTATTAATAATATTTTTAAGTCTTCTAAGGCATTTATTCAGACTGATTAATTAACAGCTTCTGTACATATCTTTTTAAAGTTCTAAAGTCCAGCTTGTTCACCAATTATAAACAAACTTAATCAAAACAGTGATAACATCGCTTCCTGTTTATCATTTGAACACGAGTAACACTATTTGATGAATTACACTATATGATGAATTATAATCTTAACCTGATTTTTGAAGTTATCTTACTGTAGATAACAGGTACAATTTCAGTGGGTTTTTTTGAAAGCTAAATATACATGTAAGTGATATATGATAATATGATGATAATGATATAACTAATAATTTATAAAAATGAAATGTTTATTTTTCAGGTCTGTTTATCTCCACCCTATGTAAGTCCTGTCCAAACCTCAAATACCTGTCTATGATGAACAATGAGGCAGCTCCCAGCTACTTCAATGGAGGAACTTATCAGCAGTATGCAGATTATAGGTAGTATACGTAACTAAAGATGCTAATTTTCAGCAATTGGGTTGAAGGGTGGTTAGTTGTTGTTTGGTGATGAGGAGCATGATTATTTGGCAATGTACATGATGTAGTAATTGTCTGGTTTCACCACATCAAGTTATTTAATAAAATAACAACAACCCATAAATATTGTCACTATAAAAATTAACACTGACTCTTTGGGTTTTTTTTAGACATTTTGTTATTGCCCATTTTCCAAAGCTGGAGGTGTTAGATGACAAGAAAATAGAGGACAGCGAGAGATCTGAAGCCAAGAGAATTTACGGACGCAAGGTCAGTTCAGTATGAAATATTGTTTTTCAAATGTTAGTAAAAGATGTTCCATAAAAAGTTAAAGAGAAAAAAAATATGGAAAATAGACATTATCAAAACTGTTGATATTCCCTTTGTACATAAATTTTTGTTAATTGGAAATAAATTTTGACTTTTAGACCTCCACATCAAAGCAGAAAGCATCAAGAAAAAAATCAGAGACGTGATTCTTGATATTTCTTGATATTTTGTGATCGTCAATATTTTGAGTTGTCATCATAAGCGATGCAAAAGCTTTCCAAAAAATCTATGGATTTTTGCCAAAGTACACTACTGCTAATAAGCAGAGGAATGGAAAGATGTGGGATTTTTTTTCCTTTAAAATTTCATTTTTACAACTATAGCAGATTGTGTTACATATATAAGCATGCTGTAGATATGGCAAAAGGAAAGGTTCTTGATGTATTATGCAGTGCCACATATTTACACAAAGAGTGTATTCTTTATATAATAGTATTACATGTATTTATTAGAATTGTTACATATATCAGAGACATAAATAACATTGTTATTTATGTCTCTGCATATATATCATGGTTATTGACTTATTGTTAATGTTATTAAACAAGTTGGAAAGAAAAAATAAACATTGAAATTTCGTAAAAGTCTCATTGAATGTTTTAGATTGGGAGGTGCTAGGAGACAGCATCTCTAACTTAGTACATTCTAATAAGTGTATTGTATTATTTATTTGCAAACAAAACAAAACAAAAAACGGTTTGCTAATATGCAAGTAATGAAGAATAATTTTAATTCGCATACTGTAAGAACATACATGTACATAAGAATGTGATCGATATGTAAGTTCTGTACACATGGATAAATCACTTTTTCCGTGAAATACTATTATCAGATTGAATATTCGCACATTGTACATAATTGTTCGAAAAGAAATAAACCACAAATCAACTAACACAACAAATTCGGGTATTTCAAATCCCCCACGGAGAAAACATTTTATATAAGACCAAAAAAATATATACAAAAATAAAAAATAAAAAAAAATATCACATGATAAACATTAAAATCATTTCTTAATTTTTAACATTATTATTACAGTATAAGAGATAACATTGCATCTCGCAGATAATTTTCAAGTCGTAGCTACGATCGTAAATAGTTGATCATGAAAAAGCTTAAACATTGTCATATGACGTCTTAGCCCAGAAAGTTTTTGAGATATTTAATTAATGATCAGTCGTACAATGGACGTATAGTAATATTTATAAATGGGTCTCGCATAACAGATGAGATATTTACCTTTGAAAATTTATATCGCATAGGAAAACATGGAAAATGATAACTCATATCCATACCAGAGACATAAATAACAGAGACATAAATAACAGAGATTGGCAACTGATCGAAATCTCGCAAAATCTCGCGGTCCCTATTGTAAAGTGTTCCCAGTTTAAATCAGTATATCTTTCTAATAAACAATTATATCGAAATATAAACAGCTAAAACCTATTACCAAAACATTCAAAATATTATATTTTCATGAGTTTATGTCATATAAACAATATTAAAAGATGAGTTTTAGGAGGCAGTTGGCTACCCGTCGTCCGAGATTTCGCCGATGTTTTATAGCTGGCCAATATATTTTCTATATATTAATCTTATTTTTCAATTTTTTGTTTCAAAAATGTCTAAAACCTATGCACACTTTTCATTAAAACAATATACTTTTGGTTTAAGATCATTATCTCAGTTTACTAAAATGTAGTTCTCAAAGTAAGGTTGGTCCCGTACCATTTTTCAACAACAAAACACGCTAATGGCGGAGTTGCCAATCTCTGTTATTTATGTCCGTGCTCATACGAGAGAATCTTTTCCTAGAAGATAAATAGAACATCCTTCCTGGAAGAGAAATTCCTATAGGAATTTTAATTCCGACATGATTCGATGTGGAGGAGTGACTTATTGAAGGGGGGGGGGGGGGGGTCATATAATGCATCGGCCGAAATGAATATGATAACCATGGTAACCGAGACACGTGTTTAAGGGTCTTGGATGAAAGTGACAGTCGGAAAGGTTTTAGCGTGCGAAATACTACACCATATCGCGTTCAATTTCATTATCAGTTTGTCATGTTATATATGTACAGTCAGAGCTTTTTCACAAAATTTTGCCGCACGTCTAAAAATGCGGAACATGAACAAGATTTCAATACGTATGTCCTACTTGACAGTAAATCCAGTAATTTATATCCTATATTTTTCCAAGCGAAAGCGTTGATGACATCTCAAGTTAACACATGAAAGAAAACATTACTTTTGTCAACGTTCAACTTATATAGTCTTATCATTGCAACAATAGCCATCCATCTTTTTCTTAAGCGGCGATGGATAAGGAAAAAATGTCCCGTGCACGCAAAACTGTAACTTGTTATTTAAAGAACAGCTTAACTCTACTAACTATTTATACAGTCAAAACTTCAACAAGTTTGCGTTGGTGTACCACTGGGTACAGTCATTCTGTGCTGAGTCGGTGGGGATTAGCACCCATTGTTTTGGGCCCGGGTCTGTTATTGTATCTGCGCATTTTGGCTTGCGGTGCCTGAGAAGTGCTAAATCGTTTCGTTTCCCATGCAGATTATCCTAATCCGCGATTCCAGTGATCAGCAGTTAATTTAGTTCCGGATTAACTTCCTCAGTAATCTTCCTGAGAAATTAGCAGAATGAGCAATACACACGGACCATGATACACACTAATTAGCATATGTTAATTAACGGCACGTGTTCTTGATCTACATGTATATCTTAATATTATCTATCATGTTTTGGCTTAGTGTGTTGAATCTACATGCATATTTTGATAAGGATTAACTTATTGTTATACATATATAAATTCATGTAATTCCACGTAATTTCACCGCAACTCGATCTAACCTGGGATCAACCAAACATGCATGTCCAATCCAAGAATGTGTTATAAAATAAAGAAATTCAAGAGGCAAATAATGCTCTCTATCGCGGTTGAAAGAAATGTAGACTAGAGAATGTAAAAGACCTTGAAAAGTTAGTTGTGTTAATTTTATTGCTTGATAGTATAAATTCTTTTTGACGAGATAAACATAGCATTACCCGACGAAGTTTGAAACTTCACGTACGCGTACTGCATATATGTGTTACATAAAATGTATAATGGTGTAGAAAATTATTTTTACCGAATGTACAGCAGTAAAACACGGTTACATCGAACCCGCTCATCACGAAATCACGTTTACAGTGAAA
>WFKH01003881.1:21960260-22012465 GCA_016163765.1 Magallana hongkongensis | reverse complement strand
TTCTCTTTATTATAAAAGTAAAAAAATAAAGAATATTGCATTATTCCATCATGGATGAAACTACACAGCAAAGAAAATTATGGATTTTTTGTCTGAAGGGCAGTGTAACAGTATATAATGAATATAAAAATTTCCTTATCATTGGTGAATTGGATTTGCAAAGTAACATAACAGAAAGGTATAAAATATAAATATACGTTCAACAGATGGCTGTAGCACTACTTTTTTGCACTTGATTTTCAGTTGTCTTTTTATGGCACAAAAAACAAATGATTGTAACACACAGTACTATTCTATACGTATGTTGATTGCAAAAACGTTTGTCCAGAATCCCCAGACATCTCCATAGAGGGCGCTCTTTCAGACTCGGGTCCATGGTTAGAGCTCCGATCACCCCAAAGAAGTCCCATATTTTTTAGCTTAGTTTCGATTTCAAGGGATTCTGAGAAATCGGCGCGTTTCTGTTTATTGTTCAGCAGAAGGTAAAAGTTCTCCCTCCTCTTAGGCGCTGGTTGTCTGATCCCGTCCACATAACTAAGAAGGTCACTGGGCGTCCATTTTGTGAAGTATCTAGGTGGTCCCTCGTTATAGGGGTAGGAATATCCGTCCCACGACGTGGAGCCATTACGAACGTGTTCTACAGATCGCCACGGAGGGGGTGAGGTATGGATTGATGGGTTCTGACGCGCTTCCCTCAGGACAACAAACTGGTCGTTTCGACGGGGTGTATTGTTCATATTGCGGGCTGGAAGTTCTGGTGCTTCGTAAGGTATAAAATGTCCGGGCATATCGGGAACCTTACGTAACCGTTTTGAAAGTAATCCCATCGCACGCATGCGCATTAGTTCCTCATAGAGAAACTCATCACCTGGAATCGTTTCGTACACATGATCGTCCAGTTTTTCGTCCCGTTTTGGGGTGCAACATCCGGGAATTCGGGCGGTGGCATACGGCGTGACCCCATTGTCGAATACAATTAGGCGTCCTGAATCTGGATGAGGAACATTGTGGTTGACCACAGATGGAGGAGTTTGGAAATGAAAATGCGAAAATTCAGCAGGTGGAACTTGCTGATGACCAGATGTCGACGACTGAACACTCGGAGATCCTTCGTATTCTTCATAGAAACAAGCAGAAGACGAATGTGGGAGGTCGTTAGCTCGAAAGTCTGAACTGTGCGCGCCTAATGGCCTGCGTAAACACTTGACAACTAAAGTGCCGGGCTGGACCTGGGGTGAAAGGTCGTTGGTTCTCTCCTGCTGCGCAAAGGAGGCTTTTGGAATAGGATCTTGAATCTCCGCCTTGTTTACTGTACAAGGTGCTCGCGAAACGAAAACACTTGAAGACACCGGGTGGCTGGTAGACTCCCGGATTGAGCTATTATTGCTGCTCAGGGGAGATTGACACTCAATTGTTGGGGGCAACTGTAACAAGGTATCTGTGTGGCGTTCTGATTGAACGTCCTCATTATTCTCATTTACAATAGGCTCACTTTTAACGCCGGGGGTATGAACGGGGACACAATCGGATTTCGCATTAACACCCCGAGAGGCGTCTATTTTATCCCTGCTACTAATAGATTCCTCCGAAATACACAATCTGCTTTCGTTCAGTGATTCCGCTGAACCTCTTTGAAAATTGTTTTTGATGACACTGGCATTTTCAGATCGAATTGGGTTCGCACGTTTGACTTTCTTGCACTTCTTTTTGTTATTAGCAATGGCTTTTAAATTTTCTTCCTCTTGCAAATCGTTAATGATTTCAATCATGGACCTTGCCACTTTTGTAAGTTTGTGGTTATTTCGCTGAACAGGAGAGAATCGAGTCGCAGTAGGTTCGTTTTGACCACGAGGGAAAATTGGTAACGAATTAAAATCAGTCTCCGTGGCTCGGATATTTCTAACCGAGGACTTGTCGGGGATTTGGAAAGACCGGTCTAGGACTCCGGTAGGCTTCTCTGGAGTTCGCGACACTGAACTAACAAATGACTGGTTTAACTTTTCAGAAGCAGTATCAGCACCTATGGAGAGGGGGACGGATTGAAAAATGGTGGACGAGAGGTCCATTGCACTAGCGTGTAACGAGGGATTGGGGAAAGCCGTGACGGACGATACGTTGGTAATATTCCCTATCCTTGATTTATTGTTCACGAATATTTTGTCAATCTCCGCTTCACAAGTCTGAATAGAATCACTTTCGTATCCGCTTGATATTGTGACGGGTGACGAGTCTGTGGAATTCGAACGCACCATTTCGTTTTGTTGCACTGGGTCGTCAAACTGCGCTTCAATAGACAACACATGGTCGAAAGAATCCGAGAGAATTGTATGATCCAATCCAGAATCCGGACTAACAACCGGGGTGGCTTCTGTTTGTTTCGGTTGAAAAACACATAGTTTCTTAGGCCTCCGGGAGCTGTCCGGTGTAGTGGCAGTTTCACTCCTCGGGGTGGGAGGTCCGGCAGAGCGTTTTAATTCCCCAGCACTTTTACCCCTTGACGCAAATAGCTCTGTCGGTCTGATAGCAGTACTTCTAACATTAGAAACATCCTTTGAACATTTAACAGCTTGTCCCTCTCTCTTTTTCAGCAGCATTCTCTCCGCCTGTCTGCCAAGAATTCTTTTCTCTTTCGGTGGAGGCCGAAAGTTTTCCTCCTCCACCCAACACTGGGTTCGGTTCCCTCTACACTTGTTCTCTTGCATCGCCTTTTCATGAGTGGAGGGTCTTGGTTGAGATCGCGTGTTTTTCTCAGTTAAGTTACGCTGTGTTAGTCTTTGTTCGCTGCCCACACGGTTATTATTTGCAAACAATCCATCAGGGGACTGCGAATACGAACCCGTAATGCCTAAATCCGGATTAGCGCGGGTTGTCCGCCTATTGTCCGGACTGTTGATCTGATTTGACCGAGAGACACAGCCGTTAGTCCGAGGCTGAAATCCATGTTGGGAAACGTCAGCTGAAGAGCTAGATTTATCCCGGCGAGGATTAGGATATTTAAAGCACTTGGGTTTATTTTTTGCGACTTGGTCAGCACTGTAATCTCTCATTGTTTCGCGTACACGGCTGCTCTGCTGAACACGACTTAAGGCCATGGTGTTTAAACGAGCCGAACAGTTGGGTTGGTGTATTGTTCTCCCATTTAGATCCCTATCACTTCTTTCAAGACTCTGTCTGTTTGAGATCGGATAAGAAGTTGAAATATTGTCTTCTCGCTTGTTATCGTTGAACCAATCGCTGTCAATTGTTTTCTTTAGCGCGTGAATGTGCTCCCAATTGGTTTCACAATTGTCTCCCTGAACGGCGATCCCCTGTGAAGATACACTTGTAACGTTTTTTGTTCGATTCCCAGCAGATCTGCGATATTCGAGATCAGGTTTTAAGGAGGTAATGCCAGTCGTAGTGTTAGAAATCAAACGAGCAGGCATCAGAAATTCATCAACATTGACCCGGGTAGACAGCAGATGACAGGATAAGCTCGGGTGTCGAAGGTACAGCAGGTCTTCAAAAGTCACATACAGTAACCACATCTGATGGGACAGACCACGGCTGGAGGTTCGCAGGTCCTGCTGTAAAAAGAGGAAAAAATAACCATAAGTATAATTAGAACTATCATCATCGTCGTCATCGTCATTTTCATCATCGTTATTTAATCATCATCATCCTCATCAACATTTTTCTTTCCACTATCATCAACGATTGAAATAACAGACTACCAACAAAGGAAACTTGCATTAAGTCAATGATGACTTCACACAACCCAGTACATTATAGGTCACATTAACAAACAATCAGGTAAAAAAAAACCATGTTACCGAATGAGTAACTACATATACGAGAAGCTACTACACAATCTACTTTAAATCTCTAAATATGATGCATAAGTTAAAAATTCAAACAGCAGATTTAAGAGATTGAAATATTTCCCTTACAGATTTTCCGCCGATTGGGTTCAGTTATGGATGTGTATTTAATAAAGCACTTAGGGCCAAAAGATTTAAAACAAACGTCTAACATCTTGAACAAAGAGATGAGCTCATATCCATTCAGTGTTCAGTCAATACACCTTTAGCAGGTATGTATACTCTAACAATACCTGTATAGCTCACCAATCGAAGAGGTATCCAAATGTTTTTGTTTATTTAAATGACACATGAGTCATAATTTTTTAGAGTTTATTATTTTTTGTTACATGAGATGCACCACAGCTGAGTTTATATGCCGGCTGGTGTAATTGTCTTGCCCCACTCCCTATTTCTCCCGATCGTGAAACATGTGCAATAAGACCAACTGGATTCTCTTCACATTTGTCCATAGCTTATTTGTTTTAAACGAATTTAAAATAATCACACAAATTTGAAGTACTAGATCGTTAATCAAGGTTGGAATAGGTTGCAAGGGGTTTATTTCGCCATTTCTTACAAAAATACAGGTTTAAATAGTATAAATACAGGTACTGGTGCCTTCCAGATAAAGAAAGAACATCTTTTTTGAATAATTTGTTAAAATTTCGTTACTTTGTAACAAAAGAAGACCAAAGTGGAAGATTATAAATTGATTGGACTTTAATCGATGGGGAGTAAATAAAAAAGACATAAACAGACATTAAAAAAAAATTAATGCTGAAATATTACTGATGATTGATGTGTCTGGCCAAGTAACTTTATTTCTGTATAATACACACCGAAACTGTCTCAATGCATACATGTGTCTTTGCTTTAGGATTTTCTTTTATACAGCGATAAGATTTGGGACACAGAGACCATCTTTGTTGATTTTAATCTAAAACAGGCCTGAGATGTTAAGCAAACAAGAACAATTTAATCTTGCCAAATCAAACTGATTTCAAAATCGAAGATGTTCTACAGAAAATTGAATTTCTTTGTATTGGCGGTAGTTCGTGGGCTGGCGAATAGCTGATTAATTTAGTCACAATTATACTTCAAAAGACGCAATTTAAACCCAACAAAATTCTGTCGGGCCCTGTGTTTACATGGGGAGATCCTTCCTTGCAGCGTTCTTAATCCACGACATTGGTACAGAGATTAAACAGTTTTATAAGGTTCTCTAAATAGACATGTAGAAGAAAAGCTTGTGACACCAAATGTGACGTCTTTCCGACAAATGAAAAATAAATAGTACGATATAAGTACAACATATCGCAGACTAGTACTTCGGAGACTTAAATTTGAGAGATTCACTAAAACAAGTTTTGCAAGAAATTTCAAAGCTACAACGGCCTAGAAGTGGGATGAAAGCACAATTGCGTTTCACTTTTTGGCTTATAAAGAGGTCTGAATTTGGACAGATTGGTAAAAAACCACATAATGACGGAAAGAGAAAGGGGCTGATTGCTATTCAAAATATTCTTTGATAGAGATAAAAGGAATAACTTCCAACAAAGCTCTTAATAATTTATGAAGTTTTTTCCTAATCAAACGACATTTTTGAGGTAACATTGCATAAACGTTTGGCTAGTTTTAGATTACAAACTTCTTCAATTTTTATAAAAGAGGAATTATCATTGGATTAAGATTTTTTCATACTAAACCCAGGGTGTCACCGTCTTCGAAAGAGGATATACATAATATGTTTGATGTACGACTGATAATAGTTTCCCCCAAATATATACAAAAAAAACTTTTCAAATAAAAAACCCACCATAACACAAACGGCACAAAAGGAGAAAGATTTTTCTTTAAATTTCTGCGAACAAAGGATGTCTTCACATTATTGCCACTAAAATGGCGATATCACAAGAGCAACCGAGCGTGAATTAGCGTGAAATCTCCCTCAGTTAAAATTGTCCCCTTATTCAAACTCGGTCCAATATGGCGCTTACGACACATTGTTTGGCTCGTTTGGGAAATAATTAGCTAGAATATAAAGAGGTTTCGCTTTCTTTTAACTCCAGTAAACTATCTTCTATTGGGCGTTTAGCATATCTCTATCTTTTAACAACCATATAATGTTTCAAACAATTAAAAAAACCACATAAAGATTTGTGTTAAATTAAAACTGGTTATTGAGGTCTTGGACAAAATACCGGTAATTATAGAACTTTCACGGTACAGGGGAATTTTAATCGACAATACAGCAGTATATCCAATCTAATGAGTGACTTGGAATATCACTTGGCAATCACAACGATAACAAAAGATGTAAAGCATGATAGTAAAGAAGATACAAGAACAAGTAAATATACGTGGAATGATTACGTCTTCGAAACCAGCTCTTGCTCAATAGCGTTAAAAGCGGCTTATTTTACATTGTTTGACCCTCCTCACCCACCCTTAAGTAGGTATACATTTACATTTAGATATATAGGCCTTCTGTACCTCTTTTAACATTTAGATTCGTCAATCAAAGTTTGACATTGATCGGAATTAGAAATTTAAAATGCTTATGTATATTTTTAATTATTTTAATTTTGTGTACCTCATATCGTTCAATCCGAAGAAAACTGATTCTGCGATTATAAATAAAATTTTAAAAAAGATAAAGGGTTAATTAATCATAATATAACTAAATCAAAACGATCAGAATTTTATATCAATTTAAAGTTGATAATAACCTTCATAAAATCAGTAGCTAAAACTTCAAAAAAAATGTACACGTATTACACGAATCAAAACCCGTACACTTGTGTATAAAAAACATCTGCATCAACAAGTTGTAGGTAAGCTTACTTACAAGATATTCTGTGACATTTTTTCTCTTGTAATGTCCTCTTACTAGGTAAAATAACTAATCCAGAGCTCTCATCCATGCGCTGCGTTCGGTTTACTTAACAGGTGCAACACAGATGGAAGCGGAAAAAAAATATGAATACCATGAGAGAAAATGATCCGGTCGAATTTCTACCTGTAATTGTTTATCGTTTGTAGAAGAAAAAGGTGACACAGTTCATTTAGATACAGTCTGTGGACCAAACGAGAGACCCTAACTCCCAAGTAAATACAAATCCTGTGTAATATCTCATAATGGTCCTGTGCCCTTCTGTGCGGACAATAGCACGATCCCTAGTGATGTTTGCACTGAAAACTTTCTCTTCGTCGTTAAACCACAAAAATGTACTTATTCCTTCACCTGGAAGTGTCTTATGCATTTGATATAGGGGTAAAAGATCCCCTATCAACATCATTTAAAATCCACGCCTAGTATTTCTCTCTTTATTAAAAACCCTTTTGCTACCCGTCGACATTTTCTCTAATAAAATGGGCACTTTTTTCTAATTTCCAGTTCGAGTGTGTAATTTTCTTTTGAAACAGCTATTCGTAGTTTTAAAAATGTATTTTTTATTGTACGTCTGAAATATCAGAACATAATTGGCCCTGCATAACGAGACACATTTTTTACCGTGTTCCTTTTAGAACTGCGAACCGAATCTCCACCATTGAGATATCAATTTATCATTTAATGGAGTGGGGTATTGAATCGACCCGCTCTTCTAAATTCTTTTGTCGTGGGATTATGTAAACTTTGATCGAAAAGATATTTCTTAATATCAGAGAGATACGCGGGTAATTTTAGTCAAAAATCGAATCGCGAGCACTATCATTGGTCTGTAATTACCGACTAATTGACGATATAGCCGTCTGCATACCTATGTACCCTTTTATAGAGAAAAATGAATAGTTATACAGACCATAACTACCTCCTCACAAAAGAGAGGGTTTTTGTCATGAACCTGTTAACTTTAACACTTTGTGTCAAATTCCTTGTCGTGATAATAAAAAATCGATAATATACAGTGATTTATCAAATAACCAATGTGATATTATTTATCTAAAAAGGTAAAATATCGATTGATTAAATCCCTATCAGTTGTCGATGAATTCTATCTTGTAGACCATCTCTATTAAAATCAATTCTACGGGTAATTAATATATTGAATACAACGCCATGCTCCAATTACAACACGTGCGAGATCATTTTTAATGATATTAAATAATATTAGCTTTTTATTTTTTCCAAAGATGGATTACTTTTTATGAGGTGTTCAGTTATCATAAAAGTTTTAATATTTTAAGATTAGAGAGGCAATTCTGTCTTTGTTTATTACTAATATCATTCATAAAAATAGTTAATTCAAATTTATTTTTAAAAAATATGATAAAATAAAAATTAATGTTATTCTGTTTCTTTGTCTTTCTTCTGCTTATGCCAATTTTTTTTTTCAAAGGCAATATACATGTAAATATGCTTATAAATATTCATGAGTTTGAGGTAATTTTAAAAAAATATGGCAAATTTGGTTAAACAGAAAGTCAAGGAACTCGGTATATATGTGTTGTTTCATGCTACCGCCAATTTGTATAGATCGAGTTTCAATAATGGGTATATATCTTAATTAGATGGGTATATCGATAAGATTTTCGCAACAATAGCGCCGCGGGTCGACCGTGTCATATGTACACAGAAGCAACTATTAAATCTGTGAAATGACTAGCATAGAGACTACAATTATGAAATTTTATTGCCCTATTGAAATAGGAAGTCAATTTATTGGAAAACAATCCGAACATTTATTGCCCAATTATGAGGTGAGGCGGTGGAAATATGTATGGATACACTTGATAAATGACCACCTGTCTCCCTGGTCATCCCAGTGACTTATACCGGACCCTCTGTATAAATACCAAACCCTTGTGATCACACACACGGGTTCTGTCTTTCTTTCATATCCCCCCTCTTTCTTGTATTCTGTGCACATTTATATGCATATGCATTCATCTTAATGATTAATGGGGTGTATAAAACACTTTTTTTATGTATATCAACAGGTACGAAAGAATAATTTGAACAAAGGTTAACTATCTTCTAAACAGCAGTGTTACTTTGTATTTAGTTAGAAAAACATATTTTAAACATATTTCTGAAATTCATTTCATTCAAAGGAAATTTATCTGTACCAAGAAAATATTTATATACAGTTCACAACGAAAAAACTTCTTTTTGAGACATTAAAATGGAAATGAAAATTTATGAGCTACCTTAACCCGTCAGCAGGTTTATTCCCTTGAAAGCTGTACCTGAAACTAAATAGGACACCAAAAAAGCACACCTTGTCGCAACCTACCTGTTTGAAAAACTATCTCCATGATAAAATTTAATCCGAAAATTCCCCCAAAACTCGGTAAAACATCCAATATCAAAGCATATTTTCTTCACTACTTCCAAGACATAAAAAAGTAGATTTTTGTCCCTTCTTCGGTGCGGATAAGAAGCTAACACGTCCTAATCTCTTGAACTGTTAGTGAAGAATGAAGCTCTCGCCTACGACGGGCCTACTTCTGCATATAGAGTCAGGCACCTTAGCGCAACACAAAGATAGGTATCGCTCAGTGTCGTGCATGAGTGCGTAGCATTATCCCAAACAAAGACACGGGGGCCTCGCTACATTGAGGTTCATCAAAGAGATAAAAAAAGAGTTCATTGGTACTTAAATTAAAACATAAAGACCCCGAAAACGATTGGAGTGTTAGACAGAATTATTGTATTTGTGGGTGATTTATATATAAATATAACACATTTGCATAATATAAGGAGTAGTTCGTGAAAGGAATAAAATCACGAAGGAGGAAAATTTGCTTAAATTTCCTTAAATGTAATAACTGTTTACAAAAAGAAAAGAAATATATAAAAATGAAAAAAAAAACCCAATAGTTCAACCGAAAAAAGAACCCAATAAAACTTGTGACTTTGTAGGAATAAAATATTCTAAATAAAGAATTTTCTTTTAAGCACAAATTTAGTTATCATATTTTCTTTACAAAAAACTTTAAACGCTTCGTGTACATCATTAAAAGAAAAATGAACAGCATATAATCACGCTGTTACAGTATTGCACGAAGCACGCAGGTGGGTGAATTGGTTCATTAACGACTGTATACACAAAGTGGCATATTGATTCAAGGCAAGGTTTGTGAAAAGAAACATTCTCAAATTGTTCTTTTCTAAAACTGCATTCTGTCTGTAAATCGACCCTCGTGGGCATGAAAAGCTGGTAAAAGGCAAATACAATTTGTTACTCCTGCTTTAATTAACAATATTTATCTAGCCCATGTACATGTATCTAAGTCAATTGATTCTGAATCCAAACACCAGCTCGTTACACTAAAAGACAACACTATTCAATGGAACCTTGTCACGTGACTTTGCCAGAATCATAATCGAGTTATCCTAAAAGTGAAATGTTGACAAGGAATATTTGCCGTGTCAATAAGCGTTTTAAAGACTTCGGTTCATAAACACCACCCGGGGATGTTTGGATATCTTTTTAAGTTGTCCCTGGTTGAGACATAAGATATCACAATAGAGAACCAAAGCGCACATAAAGTAAAATTTAAAACGTGTATCAGGTAGAACTTGGGACAGGTTGTTAATTAAACAAATATTCGTCCATATGTAAATCACATGTATTGAGAAGGTATAATCGCCTATGAAAATGAAAATGTAGATTGCGAATTTTATGAAGGATTACGAATCCGCTCAAAATGGGAGATTTCCATTCTGTTTTGACAAGTCTGATAAAAGATTTGAAAAGACGAGACCATGAATGGGATTTGATAATGAAAACAGCTCTAAATCTTGTGAGGGGTTTAGAGAGAAGTAATAGTTCGTGACTGCGTTTGATTTTTCTATTTTATGATGTCTACACAGGGTCAACCAAGCTAGACTTATTGAAGTTTTGAGTAGGATTCCTTTTCCAAAATTTCCATAATTTGGCTCCGCACTTAAAATTCGTTTTCCTCGTTATTTTGTTTGATACTCAAGAGTTTTGCATACGTTAGTAATGAATGAGAGTGTTAAAGTGCAGCCAAATGTAAAAACACGCAGGACCCTTATCACATACGGAGACAATAAATACATGAACCACTGAGAACGTAACAAGTTGCTCTTTTGAAGGCTCTTTGCCAGACCGAACAATTCAAATGCAGCACAAAGAAAAATACTATTAGTCGCTGGACTTCTATAGTATAACATTATAATCTATTTTCATCAGACCTCTTTTCCCCTTTGTACTCTGCCTTTTATCAACAATGATATTAATTTCCAGGGTTTACCTTGAGATTCCTATACATAGACAAGAAAAGAGTCAAGTTCACGCCGCTCCTGTCACCAAAAACAAACTTCCTCGAATGACAATAGTCTTATTCATAGGCCTGCTGATGTAATTAACAGCTCCAGTGCACGAGGGCGATTGATTTTTCATGCATACTTACTAGGGTTATTATTAATTAGCCACGAGACGTGTGACACAGGCTGCGGTCGATTTGACAATCTGACTGACCCCTGATTGATGGATCTACTGTCAGTAGAATCGAACGCTCCCGGACTTGTCATCCCGTTTCGGCCATCTTGACCAGCTCTGACTAAAACACTACCTTAAGGGTTTTTGGGCCACATCAGTATTTTATCCGAAGGATTTAAGTTTGTTTTTCTTATACTAGGCATGTTTTGTTTTAAAACATGATTGATGAGCCCCAAACACCTGTTTTATTTATTTATTTTTTTACGGATATTAACTTTTAGAGATTGAAATTGAAGTAGACACTTGAAATTGTTTCCTGAAGTGGATTGGATGATTAATGTATTGTTTTTATGGGTCTTCATGTTACAGATGTTCAGACTGGTTCTTAGGGGTGAATGTTTCACAAAAGCTCTAGTCAGGTTATAAAAGTGACAAATATTATTATAAGAAAAAATTTCACAACAAGTCGAGAACAAAAGTACACCTATGATTTGAAATGTAAAATAAATTTGGCTTGAACAGATTAATAGAAAAAGGACGGGAAAAAACAAGTTTATCTGTCTTAGTTTGTTGTATTTAATCCCAAAACGAATTAAATCTTAATCACATTTTTGAATGTAGTCAAAACTTCGACATATAGTCAAATACACATGTACTCAAATAGAAGGTCGCAATAATGATGAAATCTAAAGAAAAAGTAAAAACCTTCACGTTTTTTATCAGGCGAGATTATTGCGCACTTTTTTATGTTAAACATCGCAAGATAAATCACAAAAACAGCCTACATTTTTAGATTTACAGATTGTGGTTGTCGGAACTGTTTATAGTTGTCGGAACTTTTTTTTTATTTTGGCAAGAGCTCACTATTTGCATACTTTAAAATAAAAAAGAATCGACATCGGCCTCTTCTCCGATAATTGATTATGGATCTCTATTGACAGATTTCCTATGGTTTTAATTTATTTACCCTCTTCATAAATTCGTGTGTCCAGGGTAATCCTAGTCAGAGCGGATCACAGAAACACCCTACACGCCATTGCTGGTGACGTCACGCAGATTCCTATTCGACTGACTTTCTCCCAGAACGCGCAATTTTGTAATTGACATGGCTATGTTTGCCCAAGAATTAGGCAGACTCCCTTAAACTGATAAAAATATTGACTCGGAGATCTATCCTCTTTTGCCCTGCTTCAGGTTTTATCAAGGTGTATTCTGTGAACTCGAAACAAGAAAAACCACAAAAATCTGCGCTTTGAGTTTTCTTTCTGGAGTTTTGAATGCAAGTATTAGGGCCTTATCTATAAATCAGACCTCATCAGATTGCTGGATTGGATATCCAATTCATCAATTATTTCTGATTACATAGTGTTATACCTTTACACAGATCCACTTTATCGCAATGAATTTTCTCAGTAAGACCCTAGTAGGGGAATTATTTACACGATATTGAGACAAGATGTTGCAAAAATCAACTTGTTACTCCTGTTCAAACATGGGTCGATTTTTTAAAAAAAATTTAGATCCCAGTCTTTTAAAGAAAACTCTAGTTGAGATCGAACAAAGTTCTAAAGACATTACGGCAACGCAAAAATTTGATACGCAATTACATGTTCTGTGAAAGGATTGGGCCCAATGTATGAGAATGTTTCAGTTAAGGTTAGAGACAACTGTCACAATAACATATGGCAATGTAGTATAAGATCTCTGTGTCAAAGAAAACTTCTTTGCTGTTCACACATGTTTATCGCAAAAATATCATCTGCTTTGGTTGAACTGATTAGCTGTATCTCTTCATCAGTTACTTTAGTAAACTGAAGACCTTAAAACATTTGGAATGACAAATTCACACATGAATCCTGAGGGAAGACAATTCTGATCAGTCAAAACAGATTTGAAAGATACCAGTGTTGTCGAAAGATAGTTCTCGTGGTACCCACCAGGCATAGCCACCAACCGCATTGAAAAAAGAAAAGAAATACATTTCGAGAGATCTTTATCAGCTGTGATGGTAACATGGAAAACCCTTGTGTTTGCACTTGGCCAATAAAGGTTACAGATTCTGTGACAAAGAACGCCGAACCCGATCGGATTTAATTAAAAAAAATGTAACAATTTCTTTGTCTGTCAGACTTTTCACGAGAGAAAATTTACGCAAATGCACATTGACACGACACGAGGAAACAACATGACACAAATAGGAAACTCTCTGATGCTTCGGGTGAGGTGGACCCTGGGGTCAAACCTCACGCAATGCGGAGTAATAAGGTTACACCGCACCACAAAGGCTGTGAAATCCATCCGATACAAACAAGTACCTCCTTCCTGATGCCGATAAATTGGACATTGAACTTCGTGTTAGAGTGTATTCCTTTATACAGGACGCCTACACTTTTACACCCTCCTGAATTTTTTGTGTCACTCAGTTTAAGTTATTCGGGTACAGACAGAGTTGGCACCCGGATTTTATCTATAAGGGGTTATTGATGCGTACTTACTTCAAATCAATAAATATATATTTATACATTTCGTTCACACATTGCACATTCTTTGGGGGGGAAAACCCAACATTCCTTAAACTTAAATTTTTACAGAAAAATTTATATCTGTGTTATTGAAAGATTAGTCCATAAATACTGTTTTGTACAAAATAGACTGTCGACTTTCATATCTACGTACTTTTTATCAGACAAAAAACCATAACTTGCTTTCACTTATTACGCACTCTGTGTTCAACATTCCTTGATATAAATGTATATTAATGCTTGCATACCTGTACCTTGCAATCAGAGACCGGTTATCCTTTTTTTTATCACATTAGACAGATATTTACTGCTATGATGATGAACCAACTATTAAAGTTTATTATGATAACAAATTACAATGTCGTAAGCGACCAAGGTACAGCTATTGTTGAAAGTGAACTGATAATTTTCTAATTATAATCTTTTTGATTTACTGCAAATTTTCCCTCGTATAAATTCACACTCCAGCAAGCGTCAATTGAGAGTGAAATATATACTCCACGCACAATAAAACTGAGAAATTTTGTTTATCACCGGGAAATTTCTGCACGAGTACTGGTATTTCATATACTCAAACATCTTGTGGAAAGTCAATTAAGAGAAGAATGCGCCACAAATTTTCAAGATTATATCCATTTTTTACCATCAAAATGACAAACAATGCAAAATAGGAAACTCGTAAACTTTCGCGAAAGTAGACAGTTTAACACACGCCGTGTCTCCCTACCTCCCTGTAGCAAGCCAAGCGTTTCACATGAAATGCTCCGATGCGCAGCCGTTTATTCTGCTTTTAAAATGCATCTGTTTATTAGGAATCATTTCTCTTTTAAACAAGCTAGACTTTTTTTGATTTTTACAACACTGTAAGAAAAGTCACAGTCAACAACTACTTTTGTAACCATAGCATTTTAACTTAAGTCTAAAATTTTAGCACGGTTGTCGACCTTTCCTGATAGTAATTTTTTGCTTTTAAAGAATCAATTTACAAGTGTTGAAATGAAGCTGATTTTCTCTATTGATTAGAGACGGTGACAGTTGATGTGCTGTCACAACTTCTATTTAAAGCTTAATTACCGGTACTACATTTTTGCAACACCCCCTAAAAAGCCTTTAACATATTCCAGATGTCTTTATATTTATAATATCTGATATTCAGAGAAATGTGCAAGGATTAAAGTTTTGCTAAAAATCCATAAATTCTTTACGAAAATAGTAAATTTTGAGTAACTACAAAAAAACTAAGTAGACAAATGAAATGAAGAGCTTACCGAATAATTAGGCCCATGATGAAGTGATACAGCGCTCACAGTTATCAGTTTAATGTGCAATTTAGCGTGTCATCGAGCAAATGAACACAGTCTGAATGCACACCTATTCACAAGGACCAAACACTAGGAAGGTGTTGTGCCAAGTTAACGATGTAGCGAACTTAAAGAAGAAAAAACGCAGTGATCCGGGACTTCAGACGAGGTTTTCTTCTCTCTGCCCCCAAACAAAGACCTCACTGAAATCTCATACCTGGCTCGTCCGCGAGAGATAGTTCCAAAAGGTGTGTTCTGTTTATCTAAAGTTGGGGTATTAGCGAAAGCTTTCTCGCCTAATAGAGAGAAACCTCTCGCGGCCTATCCGCGCAGTATTGAGGGAGAGACGCTCAGATTTACCTTTCAATAATCTTTTCCAGGTTTTTAAATTGGGGTTTTTATTTCCAAGGCTATGTCTCGTACGGCCACTTAAAGATTTGCAATTGAAATAAATTGAAGGTAAACTTTATTGAAATGAAACTGTAGAAGGTTTTATTGCCCTCTATCGAGAGGTAAGTGATTAAGACCGCCGGAGAAAAGTAATAGGAAGGTCCACAAACCAAAATTGGAATTAAGAAATGAAAATTGTGAACAGGACAATGGGGTTCTTGTTTCCTTCCAAATGGAATAAACAGCTGTATGGTTTGTCCAACAATTGCTCAGACATCTCGTCATTATACCTCGCTCAAGACATATTTGACCCTTAATTTTAAAGACTTGGGAAGTGGAGTAAGATATTGACGCAATTGGTATCATTTTACCCACGATTCAACGGCCAATAAACTCAATCAAAGATCTATATGTATTTATCAAAAATGTATGGTAACGGTCGCCGATTTGTGGTAGGGCTGTAGCACAGACCACCAAGTAGATTTACTTAGTGTTCTAAGCACTGGTTTTAAGCAAATTGTAATTACGTACATTTAATGCATGCTTATATTGGAATGTGTTTGATTACAATTGCAAGTATTCTCACATCAACATTAAAAGCACAACTGTAGTTATGTATTTGTAAATACATGTACGAGTTATTTTTCATTCATTAAACTTCTGGCCCCCACCCACCTCCCCCACCCACCGCCACTCGTCATGAACTGGAAATTATTCATATTGTAAATTTTGAATTTACTGGTTAGGTGTACTTACAAAATGAACAATATAACAACTATTGTAAATTTTGTATTACAACCCCCTCTCCTATCCTTAATACATACAGTATGCAACCGTCATTTTAACATAATGTAACTTAATTGTACCTTCCCCTAATGAACCGAATATTTTTGAAATCTGCATATAAAATACACAAAAATGATAAAGAACAGGGAAGGTTGTTCGTACATAAAACAAATTCAAACTTGAAAAAAAAACGAGAAGAGATAAATATAAAAAGAAATGTTTTATGACTAGATGCGTCACAGTGGAAGTGTGTGGTTTTGGGTGCCAGGGTGAAACTGACACTGGGTACAATTTCTCTCATATTCGGTTGTCCCCGGACTAACGAGCCCGATTCATAAATTATCAAATATATTTAAAATTCAAATCGATGCTATAATTGCCGGATCCTGTGTCACAAAATGGCTTTAACATTTGTTTGGGTTTTAATCTATAGGTAATCTGGCAAAAAAATGCGTGATTATGGGTGTCTTATTTCAAAGAACGATTTGATCAGAACTCTTAGACTGATAATGATTTCATGAATTCAACGGTCCATTTTTTTTAAAGTAAAACTTTAAATACATTCAATTTTTACAGAGGCAGACATTTCCATTTTTCAATTACACTTGTTGTTACAATGCAACTTGATCAATTTGCAGTGGCAAAAAACGTTTTAGGTAAAAACCAACCATTGCAGCTGGTTTTCGTGAAATCAAATTTAGATAAACTCTGGGTATACAATAGCCATGTTTGTGCTTTATTTATAACGTCTGCACCAGTGAAGCCATAATATTTAAACCATCTGGTGCACCTGAAACTTGATTTCTCCAAATCACAGAGACGCCCGAGAATTCGACCCGAATTCGAAGCAGACGTTGGCTTGAAGCGATGAAACGGACACGCTTAAAGGGAAGTATGGTTTGAAAAATGATGAGGGTCCTGATATACAAAACCATTAAGTCACGGTTTATTGAGCTGGGAGTGAGTAAGTACTATAATCTCTATAAAATCTGCATTAATTTGTCATCTTTTACGTCCATTTGGATATGATGATACATGGTCACCTAAGGCCATTCTGTGACGTCACCACCAAATGTGTATTGAGCAAGGTCCTATGTTTCTATCCCATTAACTTTCATATAGTATTTCAATGTTTATGATGGAAGAATAGATAACTTTTTAAAGAGGAGAAATGTAAAGGTGACCCTTAGCTTCAAAGAGGTAAAATTTCCCACGAGCGTTTTCATTAAATTTAAATCTTTCTTCCATATTGGATATAGGGATCATTCTTCAAAGAACGTTTCAATCAATACAGCATTGAGTTGTTGTCAAGATGAAAGAAAAAGACCCGATGTTTGTTGATAAGGTTAATCTGAGTAAAATAATTTAGTAGTAATTGATTGAATCACAATTACCAATGGCCCATTTTATTCTCATGGTAATATTATTAAGCTATTTTCTACTTCATAAATTCAGAAGTTGTTTGTTAAAAGTTTTGCAAAGTTGGATCAAATGTGTCTAAATGTTTGTTTCTAGTTTGTACCAAGAGCACAAGTTTTGGCTATTATTGTAGAATTAGTGAGAGGCGTGTTTAAATTTACAGGTACAAGGTATAAACCTTACAATGAACCTTAAATCTTACTCAAATATTGACAAGGTTTCAGCTCAACCAGACTTTGAAAAGAAATTGTCAGGGTAACAGAATATCTGAATATCATGGTAACCATTAAATTCTTAACAGCTGCTTAAATATCTATTTTCCCCATTTCAGTTTTGCAGAGATATGCCCCTTTCAATTTACGAGATAAATGATACATTCCTAAGCTGATTTTAAAAAAATATATGAGAAAATTTGAAAGTTACGGGGGAAGAAAATGATTTTGTAAACACAGGCGAGGGATTAAATGTTCATTTTCCTCTTCAAATATTTGTTTTATTTCCCTTATACTTTGTTACTCTTTCCTATGTAATCTACCTGTGCTACAATGCAAAGATAGATGGTTTATTAACAATGGCTGGGCAAACAGGATAGAAGGAAAAGCTTGAAAGCAAACGGACTTAAAGTACTGTACGTGAAAATGAAGTGAGCAGACGATATTCTTTTGACAGCGCAGGAAATTGATGGTCGTACATTACACGTTCCGAATCGAGCGCGGACGACGGTATACACCGTGTGGCATTTTGGTGTCTCCTGAAGGGTCCTTGCAGAAAAAAGCAATTCTTTTATCAAATATATATCGGAATTCTCAGTAACATGGCTTGGAACTAGAGAATAATATTCGATTATCGGAATTTAAGCGCGTATAACCTTACACAAGTATGATAGAAACCAGTACTTCGAACTAGCAGAAACTTTATAATCTTCCCGATAAAATAAAAATAAAAATCTTGTTCCAGACTTTCCCAAGGTTAAAATGCTTTTGATTTTGGACACCCTGGTGTCATACATGTGCATGCAAAAAGATATGATGTTGGAAAAATATAACCAGTATTATTAATTGAACTTTAGAAAAATAAAATGAACTGCGGTTTCAAGTCTTCACAGATTCTTGATTAGCACCAATTATTAAATATCAAATTGAATGTAAAAATCTGATACAAAACGAGTATACAGAATTAAACTAACCTCATCAAAGTATCAAAGATCGGGTGTACTTTATTTACTATAGCAACCAATCGTAAAATGAATGCCAAAGTCTTGCAGTTAAACTGTTCTGCATGTCATTGAGTCATTCTGAAGAAATTCCCGTTACAAATATGTAAATACTGTAAATACTCGGGTTTTTTAAAAATACATATCCAATGAAAAGCTCACAAAAATATATTATCAAGTCGCATTGTCCTCAAACCAAGAATAGACAGGAAGGAATACTAACAGTCTTAGAATGTATGGTCACTTACCACTTCATTTTTCAGTTGATCCAACAGTCCATCCATCTCGCAACTCTACTTCTACAATCCATTTCTGTATATTTTGTGCAGTATGGCTTTAGCTCAAGGGTTTTGCATGTAATTTAATTTTTTTCTTACAATTTACAGTATATAATCGTCATCATACCCCTGTCATGTACACGGATTAAATTAACAGGTAATTATAATAAGCGTATAGAGTTAACGGTGATAATACCCGAGAAACTAAATTACCTGTGTCATCCCGAGGGCATTATAAATTACAACTACGGGTAAAGGAGAGAAAAAAGATGATTATGACACGAGGCTTAATTGAATGATTTATTGAATGTTGAGTTGTTATCAATATAGAAACAAAAATTTGTACAAAGGTTGCATTTGATTGTTAAAGTGAATCAAATTATACAATCACACATGGACAATTTCAAGCATATAATTGACGCCTTTGGGAAAAACATATTATATTTAGAACGAAACACATATTCGGACCACGTTCAGTTTGTCACACACAATTATTCATTCAAAATCACTTAACACTGTACATATGATTGCATTAACCATACTTTGGTGCGCAATCACAATAAAAAAAAGACATGCACTCAAAATCCAATCACCCAATTTTAAAGGCATAATTCACAATTTTCTTATCTAAAATTTGGTTTTAATAAAACAATTATAATATCGATTCCTCGGCCGAGAAAAAAATTCTATTTCAATATTTTAATAAGCATTTTGAATCTAGCACTCTTTGTCACTGAAATCACCGAGCTGTTCCTTCACGCTGTACATAGGATTGTCAAACTTCACTTCCGACTGAGGAGACGGTTGCAAAGCGATGTAATTTTCCTCTCCGGAGGGAGTTGGATGCAGCTTTTCAAAAGACTCTGTGCTTCCAAACTTCTGCATATCAAACAAACATATAATGACTATTTTCACGAGGTCACGAATCGACTAATAGTATTTTACATTATCGTCTGCACCATCCCAAACTAGTACATTTTTTAAATTGTAAGAATAATATTCCCTTTACATTTCTAAAATATCATTTTTAAAAAAAAATAATTATATTCTCGATAAACAAGGGACTAAAGGTATACCGCTTATCAAAATCGAATTGTGCGGTAAAATGAAAGCAGATAAAAAAAGAGAGACAACCCTACCTCCTTCTTTATGAACGACTCGGCATGTCGCCGCCTCCGTATGGCTATGACGAGAATGATGATGACTCCGATGATTATCAGGAGTCCTACCACTCCCCCAACCGAGATACCGGCCTGAATATCACAAACACGATTGTAATGAAAGAACTTGTTAATTAATTATATATATTTACATTGACTTTACTTAATAAGAAAATAAAGCTTGGACATTTTGAACAAAATCAAAGCCGACTTACCTCTAAACTTGACGACCGTTTTTCGGCGAACTCCTAAAACAAAACAAAGCATATTTCAAATTTCAATAAAAAAAACCATGGAAATATATGTTGATATATTACACAGTTTATACGAAAAAAAAAAAGATTATTTTTACGTTATATTGTGTGTATTTTTTAAACGAGGGTAAAATGACAAGGTCCCTTTTAGAACATCCCGTATACAATATTTTATTTACTTTACATACATTTAATATACATATACATACAACTTAGTTTTTCTTAAATTGCAATTGTTACTATTTTCCGCAGTGATTTCATATAAAATTCGTGTAATTCACGCTTGTGCATATAAGAAATTAAATTGCTTAATTCTACAAATATCGTCTTAACTTACACAGACGATTCCATCTCCTGTGTAATCTATCTCGCACGAACACTCAACTTCTGTTGTATTGTCACTCTGAAAAATAAAAATTCATCAACATCGTCTGATTTTTTTTTCTGCTGGTGCAAATACTAGTACATGTATTTGCCTTTTCCCCAAATGATATTAGTACATTGTATCTATTTATTTTTAGCAATTTCTAATTAGTTTTCATGACTTCTAAAAGGATCATGACTCACCTATTTTTTGGCGATTGAATTTGTTTTGCGTTTGTAATTTTTTAAATATTTTTTTTTTACAAAAAAAACCCCACGTTCAGAAAAAAATCAAGTTAGATCGCATACTGAAAGAGGTTTCTACAGTCCTTTTAAGTGAAATAATTTAAGCTGAAAGATAATTCGTAGTGGGCATTTAGAATTCTTCAAAATAGTAGATAAAATATGTTGATTACTTTTTCTTTGCAAACGGCCAGTGGGTGACACCCGCCATTATTTTCTTCACATGGCCTTACACAGCGATGTCCATCTCCAACGTATCCTTGTGGACATGTGCAGGTTACACTTCCGGCGTACTCTTTGCAGGTCCCGTTCTCATGGCAACCACCGTTATGGTAAGCACAAGATCTGGCTAGAGAAAAAAATTACATTCAAATATGAGAAGAGAATAGTATTATGCATTTAAAATGCAATTAATTAGTAAAGGTAGTAATTCTTGATCAAAATTAGACACATTCCAGTGTTTAACATATTAGGTATTCACCACATTCTGAAGTCGAGTTATCCGTGCCGTTGACACACAGCTGACAGGAGGTTCCGGTGTAACCAGGGAAACACGTGCACGTTCCGTCACCACCCACTCCGTCGCTACAGTTACCGTTATTGTTACACGGAAACTCCGACCCGCCCTCACAAACTATAAACAAAGAATGTCTTGGTCGTAAACAAAAGCAGAATACTAAATAAAAAATTAACTCTTGTTGAAGAATCAATATAATTTATCACGTATAAAATAATGCATTTATTTATTACATGTAAAATGCAAATTGTATTTTACTTTTAAAATCACGTACCTTCACAATTGTTGCCATAGAAACCTGCACAGCACCCCAAATCCTGAAACGACAAAATACCACATAAAAATTGCGAAAACGAATTTATGATCAATATTGATGTAAGCTAATTACACAATAAAGGACAAAAAAATGTTAGGAAAGATGTTATAATTGTCGTCTAATGTGCATTAGTTTGAAGTTTTGTAATATTCGAACTTCACCACACACTCTTCTATGTTTCCCATTGCTATGTCAAACTTAGAATGATAGCATGACGTCATACTAGCATGTAAGGTTAGCGCAATTTGTTAGTTTACCGTGCTTTGACGACCAATAGTTATACTTTTAATATAATAATTCTTATTTTTTCATATTTTTTGCCAAAAAGATCACAGAGAACCATTTCCGTATTCGACATCGATTAAGAAATAAAAGGTAAATGTATTTACGATAACATTTCATTACGCAAGTTATTTTCAAAGAGCCAATGCGAAATTGTTAAAGGTTATGGTTTCGTGACATAGTCTTCCTTAAAATCCGGAATTTGAGTCATAAGACGGCGGAAGACAAACCTATGCGAGCCCATTAGAAAATTTAACCAATTCACCTTGAAAAGATATGGTATCACGTACATGTAAGGATACTGTAATTAAAATAACCGATTAAAAAGCTATTTTTTCTCAAGAATGGACAGAGAAGGAGATCTTGAAATTTCAACCAAAAAGTGAATACTGACAACAAAGTGACATTCGATGTTCAATATGGCCCAGCATCCATTTCAAAGGCGTCCGCCCCAGCCATTTTTTCCAACATTCACGCCAGGAATTCTGGGTCATGGTTTCACATCTACACGGCAGCTAGATGTCTGTTGTGACCAAGTGTCTTACGATCTGAGGATCTTCGTTAGAGTTTTTTGCATACTTTTGTCCATTTTTGGATTTGTCGTGAATATCGTCAACATCGTCGCCATTTTGAAATACAAACTACAAAAGGAACCTAGCATATTCTGTATACTGAACCTAACGATTAACAACACGTTAATCTGTGTTATTGTTCTTCCCAGTACGGCTAAAAACACTTATACAGAGAAAGTCGAAGATTTGGACATGCCATCGTGCATAGTGGCGGGATTTGTCACGTTCGGACTTTTTGGAGCGGAATTCTTCTCCATGCTGCTTATTTCTCTGAACCGTTATCTTATGTTTCTTCATGTCGGTCTATACAGGAAACTTTTTTTGAATTCGCGAAACCTTGCATTGGTTACAATGTTTTCATGGTCATTTCCATTTGCCATACTTTTTATGCCTTTAACCAATGCATGGGGGTCTTTCACTTATAAAGCGAAGAAGTTTGTCTGTGATCCGTTTCATTTGATGTTTTATCGTATATTTATAATGGTTGCGATCATAATATGCACACTTCCTCTTCTTCTCTTCTGCTACGGCAAAATCCTTCACAAAGTTTTATCGAATAAGAAACGCATTGATGTTGCGCGAGCGACGAATGTGTCACAAACTGTCATTTCCACCATTTCCAGCGCAGTCAAGAGCAAACAGGACCGACCCGTTTCTGCTACTTTTCCAGAGAAAAAGAACAAAGAGCGACATCTGATTTTGAGTGTGACCGCCATTTTCGTGACGTACGGTATTTTATATTCACCGTTCATCGTCCTTAACCTGTATGACCCGGATATGACGAAAGTGGATTCCATTCTACATGCAAGTTCAACGTATTTAGGGTGGTCTCACTGCGTTATAAACACTCTTGTATACACTGCGCTGAATACTAAGATTAAGAATGCCGTGAGACAGCTACTTACAGATTCGTTCACTCAACCACCTGCAGAAGAACAAAGCGAATCCCGTTTACCGGAGAAAAACATTCCGTCCGTACCAATTGCATTGGATAGCGTTTAAAAAGTATAAAGAACTTTGTTAAAAATAAAAATAAAGACAAAAAATCTACACATTATATATATTTTCACTTTAGCTGTAACTACATAACGAATCGATTCTGATACAGTATTTGCAATAATAGATACAAATAGGTCTACTGATTCATGATATGATTTTTACCCTAGTATCTGGATTTCAATAAATATATAAGACTAGATCTATAAAAATGAGTTCAAAACGTGTTATCATCTTCGCGTGTGGTATGTTTGTGCGTCAACCGATGTATTGAATGCGCAGAAACAAGTGGAGAGCTGATAAAAAAACCCCAACCAGGATAAGGGAATTATATTTGTTCCGGGAAAATGCGCGGTTTGTCGGGAGCACACCAAATCAAGTAAGAATGTTCATTGCTTTGCTGCCTGTGGAATTTCATCGAGTCGAATCTACATAACTACCGGATTACTGGAAACTTTCTTCTTTAGCTCCACTCATTGTTCTCTGTGCGCTAGCTTAGATCCTTTGATTGAAAGGGAAGCACGCTGAGATGTGCTTCCATTCGCCATCACAAATTGCAAGACACTGTCGTTCTGTTAAAAGTTTCCAACAAAATAGAAAATACCGATGATCCGACTAAATGAAAGATATACCAACTATCTCATCATTCCTTTTAATGCACCAATATTAACCAGGTTTCGTTTAGCATGGATTAAAGATTTAGCCCCAAACTTCCGTGTATTGTCCCGCTTGACGTCTCACCGCTTCATTCCAACTTTATCCTTGAACATTTATATCGGGAAGAAGCAAAGCGAAATGGTGCTTTAGATGCTATGTAAAATGTGTCTCGGTAGCAGCAAACCAATTGTTTACCCGTACACACACAAATTTCGGATAGAAAAAGCGGAAAGACGTGGATTAGTAAAGGAAACAGGGTAGAGAGTACGCATTGAAATGAACAGGACATACTTATAGACAAAACTTCTGAAAAGAAATGTCATTGAGAAAAAACCCGGAAGACAATATATGTGATGTAAAGTTGACTGCAGCTTTAATTGTTAACTCTGTCGTTGTCATAAGTGGAAGTATCTTACATTTATACATACATGTAACTCTCGCTAAAGAGACTCGAACCACAACTTGTTCCGCAAAATACAACGGCCATTTCCAATAAAAACAAAACAAGTTGACTTTGAAAAAGTATTCTGTCTAAAAAAAAAATTAAAATAGGTAGCGATCATGATCAGTGTTATTTCACTGAGGGAAATGTACATTTCGTTTATTTATTTTGACTTAATTGATGTCATCTTTGCAGACGGATGCTATCTAAACGTGCATAGTATTACCTTTAAAAATAAAGATGAAATCTAACAATTTAACACTTTAATCGGAGAAAAATGTAACGCCATAACTGATAAGTCAATTGAGTCAAACAAACGTTATTTTCTAAACATGCAAAAAGTCTTATAATCATATTTTACTATCAATGAAAATTTTTTTTTCGGTGATTTAAAGATTTATCAGATATTGACCACATAATTATGTGTTTCGTTAATCTAAAACTTGACAAGATTAATGATATCGTATTGTGACCAAGTATATACCGTCTGTTCCCTGGAACAAAGGGAGCTACAGCCTTTGTATTGAGATTCTCCACTAGAATAGACACAGCCCTTAGTAGTGGTTCCGGATTCTAAAGTGTAACCATCCGGGCACTGGTAATGTCCGATATCGCAAGGCACGCATGCGCTCTGTAAAAAAAGAACATTCCAAGTCTTAAATGGCAATTTTTATCAAGAAAATATAGCAGTGTCATTTTTTTCAGAAATCAAGATATATACAAAGAACATAGAAATAGTGAACATTACGTACGTGGACCACTGTTCTATTGATGACGTCACAAGTGCGAAGATTAGGATGAATATATCCTGCGATTTTATGAACCACGCCCCCATCCGTCAGAAAGTTGCTCTGAACAATCATTCGCTCTCCATTTAAAAACACCTGTAGTAAAATGCGTTTATTTAGTAATCAGCTAGAAAAGAATATTTCGGAAATCTGAGCAAAGTGTTGTAACTGTTGGTACCTTTTTACCAATGACTTCCAGGCTGATCTTGTGTCTGGGCCCTAAAACTGTGTCTACATTCTCTTGGTCGTCGAACGATTCAGCCAGACGTATGACTGGTAAGATATAGAAACGCAAATAGTCGCTGGTCTAATGAAGGAAAAAAAATCCGGAATATTCTCAGTTAAAAATTGTAGATGTCTGAACAAATTAGATGATATACAAATTGTGAGTCTGTTTAAATTGTCAATTTATCAAACATATGTTATGCATCATCAAAATAGTTTGTTTTTTTAATTGTCAAATATGCCACATTTTTTTCTCTCGGAGAAAGCTGCTTGATACTGGAAAATCTAAAATACATCAGACGTACAATATAAGATGGGGAGAGTTCTTCTGATTCAAACTTTTCGTCCAACGGCAAAAAAAGTGTGTATTGGTTCATGTCCATGATTTCCTCTACCAAACCTTTTGTCTAAAAGATTTTTTAGAAATTGAACATCATCAAATTAGTGCATGTAAAATTATGATAAATGTAATTTGCAACTAAATGGACCTGCATCTTCAAAACCGATACTGCTTGTACTATGCAATAGTATTACGAAGACAATCCAATAGAAATCAATAATTTAACGTAAGTTTGAAGTGTGTAAAAACAGAAAAATGCACACCTCTAGCCATCCAGCGAATTCCGTGGTGTCTTTGCTGGTGTTCAGAAACTCGTCCAGAGTAGGCATTCCGTTGTATTCTAGCTCGGGTTCGAGAGCCTTAAAGAATATTTATTTACAAAGCCATTTTAATGCAGAGTTGTACAGCTGTTGATGCAGAGTGTTCATGCAGTTAAGCTTCAACAGTTTTAATCACGTTCATTTCATTTGCAACTTAACCTTACGTTTTAAAAATGTGCAATCTGGACATTCATGAATCATGAGGGATAAGGGTTATGTGATAAAATTGCCAAATGTAATATGCGCAAGAAACACTTACCCTGTCGATTATGTGGACGAATCCATTGGCAGCCACAAGGTTACTCTTCACAATATTGGCCGTAATAACAAACTTGTTATTAGTTGATAATACAACCGTCTGAAAATTAAATTCCAGAAAATTATAATAGTAAAATCTACCTTAATAACCGCACCAAGAGAACAAAACTTCAAGATCGAAGTTAAGGTTATACTGCCAATAAATATGTTTCTTAGCAACCCTTTAGACTTCTTACAGGCGATTTCTACATTTCTACTCACCCCATTTTCTGTTTTAAAATGGAGAAAGAAGCCATCAGACAACGTGTTAAACCGTTCTATCACGTCCACGGACGCCTTCAGTTCTTCTTCTCGGTTCTCTCCCAGGACAGTGTGATAGCTTAATAAATAAGAAAAAAAACAGAATTGTTTTTTAATGGGTGTTTCAAATAGAGTTGATTACCAGTGCCAAAGAACAGACATCTACATCTAAACCCCCGTAAACAGATTGACCACTTCTTGTTTAGAACGTTTGAACTTGGACTAGAATCCCAGGTTTTTAACAAGAGCTCTGACTATTGCAAATGAATACATCTTAGAGACTCTATTTGGGGGTAGTCTTAATTCCGTTTCATGGTAGGGATAAACCTTTAATTTTCAGTGTTAAAGATAATAAATAAGGAAGAACAAAAAGTTAAGACTTAAAAGTTTGGCATTTTACCAAAATTCGTTGCCTATGTTATGAAACCTGATTCCGCTATGTTATTGTTTATATTTAATCAACCAATCATCAAATCCATCCAGCAATCAATCATTTATAACAGGTATTATTAAGTAATGTAGTCACACAAAATGTCTTACTTAATAAAACTTAGCACATTGTCTTCATCAGAGAAGAAGTCTTGTTCTCTGCGCCTGATCAAGAAGTCCATGGCGGCGTCAGTGGGCGCAAAGAAGGTATAGCTGTCCAAAGTGTACTGTAAAATACTGTCATCTCCCAACAGCTGCAAAATATCAAAATACCATGCACTATTAACATCCAGTCGCAACAATGGCCAGAAGGGTTCTACTTATCATTTAGAGGGAGATTAAAGCAGACATTGAATTGTGGAGTGAGACTGAGGCATACATTTAGAAGGTACTGCATGATTGCAAATATTTTGTTTAACTTATAATAACTTTCATTTGATTGAAAAGTATAAAATGAACTCATTATTCAAAAACATTGAGTTGATTTTATGAAAAATAATGTCTTCTTATTATAATTCTTTAAGACAGACATAAGGTTTGCTAATAGAAAGCCAGAACGCAACAATTATGCATTTTCAAATAACACAATTTAAGTACGTACTACACTTTCAAGTCAAAATGGCAAACAAGACAGATACAATGGTATGCAACGGTGTACTTAAACTGTGTATTATCAATCATTGTAACAATGATATCATGATCATACAAGTAACTACAACAAGACAAAAAGCCTTTTCGTACAAGAAGAACAGTCCAGAACTTACAGTGAGGAACGCAGCTAGTTTTGTAAGATCTGGGTGGTGAATGACTAGTTCGTAGATGGTAGGGATACAGAACACCCCGTCCCCGGCGTACCCTCTCTGACATGTGCAGTTATTGAGACCAGGGGCCAGAGGTGTACAATCAGCCTGAAAGGAAAACAAGAGCATTTGGTGGTATTGTGTGATCAATAAAACAACAAAAGCTTTCCCTTAAAATTGTAATTGGTTGGTCTTGGTCATGTGATCACAGATGCGAAATCTTTACGGTAGAAATTATATAAATGATGAAATTTGCATATAGAATATAAACACAACGGTGAAAATATTTGAAAAAAAAAATCATTACTTTTTCCTAAAATTAAAACACTTTTACATACCTTTGAGTAGCAACCGCCATTGTTGTAATTGCACATATTGTTTGGAATGCAGAACGTTCCGTTGCCATGGAAATCATCGTTACACCAACAAAGAGACTACAAGTTCAAAACAGTTTGCATCATTCACTACTACTGATTAAATAAATCAAAGAAGCTACGGTAAACCAACTTTTATTCGCGTGCGACAACATTTCACCAGAACTTGGTCATCACGAATATATTTTTCCGTCACGAATACATTTTCCGTCGCAAACTAGTTTTTGATGTGTCTTTAATATACAATTCTGTCACTAAGAATGTATCGCCGGGCGCGAAAAAGTCGTTGTGATTATACTCAGTACGTAAACGCATCTGGTTAATTGCGATATAAAGCCGTCGCAAAAATAAGTTGGTTTATGATATACTAATAATACAGTATAATATTCCTCCGTCGCTGACCGTGTTATGTGAGGGGTCCGTCCTACAGGTGGCATGTGCGTGGCAGTGCTGGTGGTCCCCGCACTCTGACCCTGGGTAACAGTACCTCCCGTCTCCCGTCCACCCCTCATTACACGTACACGTGTTCCCACCCGGTCCGTCCATCTTGCATACCGCCTGTAATTACATGTAAACAATAGCTTTTTATTTTAGTAGGAAGAATAATTATTAATGAATTTTTTTCCTTTTTATTGCAAATAAAAACAGTTTGTTTGCGATGATGAAAAATACGTTTGCAATATTTGCAGTATGGAAATTACAACCACCATTTATACAATTAACATGAATATTGATCTACATTTCAAAACTTTATATCGATAAATCCAATTTTTTTAAGCCGATTTAATAATTTAAGGAGTCCAGATGGTCAACAAATTAAGCATCAGATATGCCTAAAATTTTTAGATATGATTTTTTTAGCTTTAAACTATTAATTAGTAAAGAAAAAACTTCATATATTTTACCTTTTAAATTTGGGTATTTTCCTCAATTTTTATACAGAGCTCTCCTTCTGAAGGAGATCAATACAGTTTAAAAATGGCCACGACCATCGAGCCCTCTTAAATCTATAGACATTGTTTTTTGAGATCTACATGGGTACAGTACTGTATGACCACGCACCTGCCGGTGACACCCGCCTCTGTGAGGTTTCTCGCAGGGGTTGATGGGTTTACACTGTACATCGGCATCTCCTTCATAACCCGGATCACACACACAGCTAAAAATAATAAGTTATAGTGTCATTTTAAAAATATAATATTATTTCAAAAGAAATAGTTTTGACTATGAAGGGTAACTCTAAGTACCAGGTATGGAAAAAATCAATATAGAGGATGGAGCAAATGATTTAAAGATGAATAAAAGTCAGAAAAGGTGTACGACACACTTTTTAGAAAATTGTGTTGAAACAGCGCAAAAACAAAAATAGGCTGAAAAAACCAACCAACACTCTCCACCCTTTAATATTCACTCAAATGAACAGGCTAACAGTCTTAAAGATAAGTCTATGATATCTGAATCTACCAGAATCTTCAATTTTAACAAATATAATACAGGTCATTTATGATTTGATAATAAAGATGTTTTATTATTGAGAGTATAATCGTAAATTACCGGAATTCCGTTCCGTTTCGAATACAAGACGAATCAATGTGACACCGCTTCGTGTGAAGACTGCCATAGCAAGGCTTGGGGATAAGGTCACAGTTTTCTCCAACATACCGAGATGGCCGACGACTCCAGAAGAATGACTGTGTGTAACAAGATTTACATTTACCGTCTCCATCGGGTCCATTGTTACAAATTCCATGGACGCATGTACAAGCTGAGAAGAAATAAAATCAACTCGGAAATTAATCGAATAATTCAATCTTACGTAAATTTATTCAATATATATAATTACTTTAAATTTATTCACTTAGATAATTGTGAAAATACTAAAGACAACGCAAAAACAATTATAAATAAAAAATATTAGGATAAAGATATTGAAATTTGGAAACTCCATGAAACAACTCACTTTGGTTGCATCCTGGTCCGAATTTCCTCGCATCGGAGCACATGTCACAAGCGGGACCCATGAAACCATCGTCACAAACACACGTCCCATTCCCATCTTTTCCGTCAGTACACTGCGGTTTATAAATAAACGTTTATTGATTTCTATTTAAATCCTATCAAGACGTGATATGCACAAAAAGACGGAACTACATGTACATGTGCACTTAAAATTTACAGTGCTAAATGATGAAATATGTAAATTCAGACTGATGACCATTTCAGCCTTATACAAGACATATGGCTACAAGTAACGGTATTTTGTGAGAAACATTTCTAACCTGTCCTTTCCCGGAGCACTCGTTTTTGTATCCGCCGGGACACAAGGCACATTTGGCGCCAAAATATCCGGGACAGCAGGTTGGTGTCTGATAAAAAATCAATGAGTTAGTTACTTCAATATTTTTGCCAAAGTTGATTATTATGAATATCTATGCAATGTCCAAGATCGCATCCATAGGATTGAATATCAGATTTACTGATAATTAAAGGGACTTGGACACGATTTGAGCTCAAAATTTTAAATTTTATTATTCCATTTTTAATGTTTGGAATAGTTAATATGGGTATTTTTAATGCTTTGTCAATATTTGTTAGTCAAATATTGAGTTATAAGCAAGATACATAGTTTGCCATTCTTTGGTTTTTTAAATAAAGCTCGAGCCTTGTTACTGTTTACATCTGGTTTACATATGTAAATTTATGTATGTTTATTGGTATAAGTTTCAAATAAATGTTGCTCTCTTCCGATGATAATATTATTTATGAACACATTGAATCAGTTTACATTGTTTGCCACGAGCCATTTTGACAAAGAAATTGTAATTCCATGGTAATTCCATACTTTACATTATTTGTAAACACTAGTATAAGACTCGAGCTTTGTTTACATAGCAATGAATTCTTACCTCTGTATCTCTCTTAAAACTCGACTTCTAACATTCAAATGTTGGCCAATCATTCAAAATGAGCAAGTACACCATTTTATACATAAAAATAAAAATTTTGATCTAAAATCGTGTCTAAGTCCCTTTAAAAACCGACACCACTGACATTCATAAAACAAACGACTAACAAAAGAAGAATTTAGATGTAAAACCCCTGTCACACCGGAGCTGCGTCCTCACGGCGACCCCGCTGCGTCCTTAAATAATGTAAAACGCCAAGGTAAACGCAGTAGAGTCTCCTACAGCGCCGTAACAACGCAACGGCATCTTCGTTCGTCGCGGTGGGATCGCCTTGAACATTTTAGAACGCCATGCGACGGCGCGCACTTTGAACATGCACAAAGTACGCGCCGTGGCTCGGCATTCTGATAAACACGCCGTAGAAGCGGAGTGAGGTATCCGTGACAGCGCCGTAAGGTCTCCAACAGCGCCACGAGAGCTCCGTTGGCGCGCTCAAGGAACGCAGCTAATTGCAGTGTAGACGCAGTGATAAGTCAATTGCGCTTGCACGGAGACCTCTCGGAGTCCTTTGGGATCTCACTGCGTCTCTATCGCGCTCTCACTGCGCATCCACAGCGTTTGAACAAGTCGTTTTTTATTTGGCTGCGTTCACACAGCGACCCCAAAGAGCTGTTGCTGCGTTCATCGCGCTCTCTTGACTTTTCTTCTGCGTTTATTAGCGTTTGTTCCGCGCTCCCACGGCGTTTCTAGTGCGTTGTCTTCCAGACCACGAAAACTCAAACAATGGATGTTGTACAATAGCAAGCGATGTAGTAATTATCAAACTGGATGTGGATGACTATGTAAAAAGTAACATTTGCTAATATTCCATATCAAAGGACGTAGATGGAATTCATGCCATTTGGTTCTAATGTTTTCACATCTTTTCTATGTTTTCTAACAACTAATAACGGATCTTTTTCGTAGACCTGACTACTAAGAGCTTTGTCCTAGTCCATCACAAATTATTTAGAAGTAGTTACGTTTCAGTTACAATGTACCTATTCATCAAAACAAAACAATTTTTTTCATTTATTTACTAATTGTAAATTCTTGTTTGTTTTCCATACAATTGTACAAATTAACATTACCTTAAAAGAAGTAAGGAACGTCTTGTGGACGCAGTCAGCGCGCAGAGCACGCTGTGGACGCGCGGTAAGAACTCCTAGAACGTTATGAGCGCGCGGTGGATACTCAGCAAGAGCGCGGTCAATCGCCAAGTAGAACTCTGTGGAAACGCAGTTACACGTCGTGCAAGCTCCGTAAGAACGCCTCGGTCGCCCTCAGGACGCCGTGACATCTCCACTTGTAAAACTTTTAAATAAAATTGTACATTTTTTCTGAATTTTCCTTGCGATCCTACGGCGATTCCATGAATTTTACAACGCCGTGAACACGCCGTGGGAACGCAACTTGGTGTGACAGGGCCTTAAGGAATAACTTTCATGACGATATTCCCGGTATGTGTTTTTCTTTTTACCGATTTTGTAATGTTACAGGTTGCCCGGCAGCCTGTACTTGTGGTGAACCATAGCAGCAGTTTACCCGTGTCAGGGTGTCTGTTAACCATCGCCTTCCGTAAGGTACAGCTGTCTATCTCTCCCTGAAAGGAAAAAGTCCATTATTAGAATAAACACATATAGGAAAAAAATCGAATAATTTTAAATATATTTTCGATTCGATCGCTTGCGCTTTTTACATACTGTGGGGTCACCCTTTTCACATTGCAGGTCTGCAAAACACGGTCCACAGTACCCCTGAAAATACAGTTAAAGACTGAAGTTTTAATTGTTTTCTTTTTATTGGCACAACGCATCAAAGCAACACAACGAGTGAATATAACACATCCACTGTCTATTAACCAAATTATGAATTTTGAATCATAATATTTTATTTCAATCACGTGATCTGCGAACAGTAAGAACCACGTGACATATTGTGATAAATCCAATATGTACCGGTTCCTCTTCGGTTGTGTTTTCATAACCACAGATGCCCGGCAGGATTTCGTCTCGTTCCATTGGTAGGAGCACGCTATCTGTATGGTAAAACAAGCCGTTGGATGCCGGTATGTCTGTCTGTGTGATATTGGTCTCTCTGTCTAACCGAATCTGACCCTAAAGATGGAAAAAATATTAGTACAGAGGTTGTTGAGGTTTGTCAGACTTGCTGTGACAAAAGCAAAAGTGAAGTCTTTGAATTGTCTGCATTTTTTTTTTAAATTAATGTTGTCTAGAAAAATGGTATTTTACCAAGCACTATCAAGTTTGATTTTTGGCATACTTGTTTTTTAAATCTTGTTCATAAAACGCGTTTGTAAAAAGAAAGAAACGATAAGAAAAGGTGCTGTATTTTTTAACTACGTTTTTAAAAATAAAGTAAAGAGATGAATAAGTTTTTTGAATTACCTGGGTCGTTATAAGAATCGGGACGACTGATTTACTATTGGTCTGAATTGTTCGTCTGTTGATGAGATCCGCCACCTCGACCTGAGGAATGAAAACGACACTTGTAATAGTTCGGCTTACAAATTCTAAAAATAAATCGAAGTACATGGTGAAGTGAGTTTTGAATTGAGGACTTACTGTTTCATTAACAATTTGATGTCGTAAAATCAGCTGCAAAGAACGTAGTCCCTAAAATTCAAGAAAACAATATTTTGTCATCAAAGTGCTATGATAGATTCCTTTTTATATGATGTGAAAAAACTTGAAAATCAAAGTAAATCAAAGTACTGAAGTACTGAAAGCCGAGCTCTTTTGATATTGTGTATAGTAAAGACTGAAAATTTCTCTCTCCTCTCTCTCTCTCTCTCATATTTTTAATGTCGGCAAAGCGTCAGAGAGCGACCAAATTTTGTAAGCGGCTATAAACAAAAATATGTCTGTCTAGTAGAAAAAAATTTAACAGTGGCTGCGTTGAATTTTGCAACAAGCGTTATAAATTCAATCCCCCATTTCTTCAATGTGCAGCAAAGTAGTTCATGGAAATTCATGCGCATTGTATGTGTCTAAAATGCATAGTCTTGTTTTTAAAACACGTAATTAATAAAAAAAATAAATAAGACAGACAATCCTCTCGAAATAAAAAAAAAACAAACAAACAAACAAAAAACGAAAACAAAAAAAAACCCCAACACATTTGACAAAACGTGGCTCTTTGTGTAACTATTTAGTATAGCGGTAGCTTTTACTTTGACGCTGTTCGGTTTTTTGTTTACTTTTGGAGTTGTGCTATTTATAGTAACATTGGTGATTTGCCTGCCTACAGCCAGAACTCTGCTTTCAGCAGAGCCCGGCTAAAAAGTTAATACTAAATACATTCGGTAAATTAATCAGCTGAAAAGTAAATTGAGAAAATAATGAGGTAATTATCATATGTTAAAAAGAAGAATATGGAAGGGGGAAAATGTAAAATTTCGTTACTTCATCGCTTTGTAGATAATCCATAACACCAGCTGGCAGATTATCCCAAGCGCTGTTACTAGATGCAAACACAGTGATGTTGTCCTGCTCAAATTCGGCTTGAAGACCAGCCCTCTGAAATGGAAAACAGAGAGGGCCTCAGTAAATTTGTTACTTCTATTTTCAAAAAAATTAAGTACCGAAATGAAAATGAACAACGTACAATTATGAGGGATTCCATCTTGCTGTACCGCCTGGATTCTTTGAGCAGAGTGAAGATGGTTTTCTTGAAAGAACAGAAAAAATTAATATGAAACACGCCACATCTTACGCAATGCTGAAGATTTATTGCAATTAGAATATTCATCTATTTGTCAAAGATAACATATATTTAAAAAAGTATTGAAAATTAAAAATGTGTTAAACTGCAAAATGCAAACAGAAAATGTAATGTGCGCGTCGTACCGAATTATCGCCCTTGACGTCGGCTGAGTTGGTCAGTAGTTTCTGGACGACATGGATGACTCCATTAGACGCAGCAATGTCCTCTTTAACCACTGAAGACCTGGCTCTTGATCCACTCAGTCTGTACCGATAGGAAATCTCCCCACGCTTAAAAAATATACACGTAAGACATGCGTTATCTTTGTAAAATAACTACCGTCACCATTTCGACGATGATACATTGGAAAGAAGGTACAGTGCCACCTCCCCCCCCCCCCCGGCCATTCCCCTTTCCCTACGTGCCTGGATTGACACTTTTCACTGACCGATTTGGTCTGGATCTCCGCCGCGGTTCCTTGTAACGTGTAAAAGGTGTCCATACGGGTCAGATTCTCCATCGTCCACTTTCCGACAATGATGTGTTGTCGTAAAATTTGGCCAGCTGTGTCTCGGTCAGCTAAAAACTCGTCTATCTGTAACATCCAGGTTGTTCAGTAAGAAACGGGGAACATGAATATTCAAAGTTGTTTAATTCTTCATAAATTGAAAAGAAACAAAATTTGTGGTTCCCATGAATAACACATCTTCTGGTAATTATGTTCAGTCACGTTGTTCAAAGTTACATGTGAATGCGATTCGGCTTATTGAACATAATCGTTAAAATAATCTTTGTTTGGAAGAATAATAGCTTTTAATTATTTACATCCATCTTTCTGTAAATCGTCCGGAACCCATAGTCCGTGGGGAGGAACACTGTGAACGGACCGTGGTAGCGGAACTCGTCGTGGTAGATGTTCTTGACCAGCTTGATGGACCAGGTCATCTTGGCCTCAAGGTCAGGGTCGCTGTTGTGTATGTCTTCCAATACCTATATTTTTGCGAGAATTCAATCTCTTGAAAGAACTATGGAACACAACTTAGTTGTAAAAGGACAAGTTAGATAAATTGGTTGTAAGAAGTCTTTTATCCATTAACATTTCTTCCATTTTTCAATACAGTTTCATTTGATCTAAATAAAATTTAAGAGATATAAATAAAGAATAAATGACAAATAAATGAATTGAAAAATCGCACGTACGCCCAGTAAATTGTTAATGCAATAATGTCCGGCACTGGCATAACCTTCATGGCATATACATCTGCGTGGGGAAAAGAAAAAAACAATAATGAATATAATTATTTCCCTTCATAATCAAAGATATTTAACATAACTTTTTATTCATTAATTACACGTGTTGCAGAGGTCCAATCATGCTGCAATCAGCATTTTTGTCACAAAGGCTGCTATTGGTCGAACACAAGTCGATAAGCTCGCATGTCTGATTAGAGGAGAGCTCATATCCGGCCTTGCAAACACAGTCTCTCTATACAAAGAAAAGTAAAGGACTGAAGTTGAAATATTTTTATATTCAAATTATTCTTGTATAGCGTTTTAATGTATTAATCGAAATAAATTTTAGTGACATGCCTTTTCCATATTTTAAGAGTTGTGAGTTTCAGTTTGTTACAAATACCGTTTATACTGTTAAAAAGTAAGAATACGGATAAAAAAAGGGACTGCACTTTAATTTCATTAATTTATTCAATATTTTTTGTTCCAGTATGATTTGATTTGTCGCACATGTCATAGGAGATAAAGGGAGACTGAATGATCTACTTTCAATCAGATTGCATCTGCCATTATTACAAGTAAATACCTTTTATAAAACTATTATGATTCTTGACTTTTTATAAACTGCTATTAAAGGGAAGTTTTATTATCATAACTCTTCATGCAACTTTTTTTGAATTTATCAGAAGGCTTCGTACCTTCCCTGGAGACCTATAAGTACATATCGACGTCGTAAAATTACAGCCGCCATACATCTCTCGGCAGGGATCGATAGGAGTACACACATAACCATCTCCTCGGAACCCCTCTAGACAGGAGCAGTTATACAGTGCGGGTCCGGTAAAGATACAGCTTGCGTTTTGGCTACATTTGTGTTTGCCATTTTCACACTTGTCCACGGCTAAAAAAGAAATGGAATAAAATATGTAAGTAAACGAATTCATCCTGTCCTTGATGAAAATCTTAAACGTGACCTTCTAAACAAATATCAATTACAAGCACCCGATGAAGACGTGACGCACAGATCAGACTGCGTTCAAGATCGTAGCAGCTAGCTTAGCTGCTAGGTACGACATCTAGGCTGTATTGAACGTACTGAATGAATAAATGCTGGTTATTGCTAAGCTAGGATATAGCACAAGACCATAGCCATTACGCAGAGCTTGGAAGCTGTTAGGATCTTGAATGCAGCCTAGAAGTCAGTTCTATTTTAAACTAACATCACAATGACTACGGATCAATCACTGCTTCCGTATTGTTGATCGATTATGAATGGTTTTGAAAGGTTTTTTAAATAATATTTTTCAAATAACATTAAACAATAATTTTTATTGGCACTATATTATGCAGACACTTAATGATAAAACAGAAAAAAAAATAGTGTATGGGGTCCTTGAAAAAAACTGAGAAGGCGAGACTGTCTACATAACTAAACTGTCTTACATCTATAGTCCTTAAAAACATTTATTTGGAAAGGCTGTTTCCTACACAGAAATAATATGTAACATTTATATTTGTGTATATAAATGTATAGTAAAAATATATTTTGATTATTGTTTTCAATTTTTAACTATACACGTAATTATGTAGGTATCACAACGTGTTGAAATTTGATGACACCGAATTTCTTTAAAACGACATACATGTATAGGTATCCACACAACGCATTAAATAATATAACTGAGAGCTTTCAAATTATTATTTATTGTCCATTGTTTATTTCCTCGGTCTTAGTTTTCGAACCGTTTTAACAAGAGCTTGGACTTTGGGTAGTACGTGACAAACTCCGATTTGATGAAGGCGGGGTCTACTCATGGTTAACTGTCCAGTCATTGGCTAATAGATATGAATACATTGAACGAAATGACACTCGTCCGACTTCACCCAGGGATGTATATTTCGCTGAAACAGTGTCAATTTCACACAGCAGAGCAGATCTTGGCAAATAACTTTCCGGTTTTGACAGTCTATGAATATAAATGAGCTTCTCTTAGCGAATTAGAAGAAAGGAGGTCAATTATTTGAAAGCTTGTTTTGATGAACAAACAAGATAGTAACATCCCACCGAAAGTCCAAGCTCTTGTTAAAACGGTTCTAATTTCCTTCGAAACACCCTACACGATTTTTTCCCCAGATACTGTCAATTTGATTTATGACATTTACATCAAGAGACACAAATATACTACTTATAGTTTTCTTTAAATAAATGGTTTTTTAAATAAATATAAAGATAAGGGATTATCCAGTCCGATATTCAACAGCGCTGTACCTACACGTTACATTGTACTTTTGACTACATATGCTCTATGACTGTAACATTCTGCTCATAGCTCAGGTTACACTGTATATACTTTTACAATTACACGTTTGTAGCCGAGATTACAATTTACTTACGATTACACCTGTGTTCGTGGCAGTGACGTTCTGCTTATGGTTAGGGTAACACTGCACTCACGATAACACGCGTGTTCTGATGCGGTAACCTTTTATTCATAGCCCAGATTACATTGTACTTACGATTTCACGTGTATTCAGTTGCTGTAACCTTAAGTTTATTTGTAGCCCAGGTAACATTGTATTAACGATGAAACGTGTGTTCCGTGGCGGTAACATTCCGTTTATAGCCTATGTTACACCGTGTAAACAAAAACATGCTGGTAGCCCAGGTTGCACTAGTACTGTACATGCGACTATACGGTTGCAGTCCAGATTACATTGAACTTTGTAGCTGAGGTTACACTGTACTTACGATTACAGGCCTGTAGCCTAGGTTACAATCATTATTTTTTTTAGTGCAGATTACTCTGTACTTACGATTGCACGTGTGTTCCGTGGCGGTAACGTTCCGTTCGTAGCCTAGGTTACAGGAGCAGTAGGTGTAGTTGGAGCTCTCGACCTGTACACAGCGGGAGTTCTCACTGCAGTTCTTGTAGTCACAACCAGAGATCTCTGTCACAAATAAAAATAACTCATAACAGCAACAACAACAACAACAACAAAAGCAACAACAACGTGAGGACAACAGTGACCATAATCGCGATATAATTATCAACAACAACAATAAACAAAACCACCAACAACAATTACAACATAATCATCAATATCATTATATAAAAAAATCCTTATTAACAAGCAATAAAGTACTGTAGCAAATTCAATCTAATGGCGTAAATTAAGTTAACTTGCGAGCAGAACAATTACCAACTGCCAAGTGAACAGTTTTCCATATATACTTAGAGTTTAAACTACATGCATTCACAAGAACAAAAAATAAAAATAAGTAAAAAGTTTGTTATGGAACGTCCCTTCGAATGATTTTGGCTGGAAGAACCGAATAAAAATAAAAAGTAAACGTATATTTTTCATTGCGACCAATAAGAAAGAACCTAAAAAATGATGATGTTTAAAAGTTGGAAATTATTTCTAAAAACTGTTCTTTACTGATGTAGTGTATATTTAGTAAGAACACCGACAAAGGCTAGCGGAAACGGAAACTTGAGACAAACTTTACGAAAGCATATTGATTAGGTGGCAGGGGACAGTGTTTTTTATACAATTCACTGTAGCCAGGGGATGTGTGTCTTCGGAACTCTGTAACTAGAATTTCCTCAGTTCCCATTCAGCACAAATACCTTTAATTCACTCCTTATCAGGCCAATCACCAATTCTGAGGAAAATTACTAGTCAGAACGTGTAAAATTTTCTACATACTGGTTTTTCTGAGATTTCGACCCTTTCATATTTCGCCCATTTTTTATGATTTTTCAGCTTTTTAGACCTCCCCAGCTAATTCCCTGCAAAGGGCTGACATTCCGTACCGTGTGAATGTTGCACCATCACATGTCAGAAACTTCCTAATGTATAGTTTACGATGTCCCATCCACCTACTTTTCGTGTTATTTTACCTCCCGTCTGTAACTTGCAATTTCACTGTGTAAAGTTAACAAAACAGTCATAGCCACCAGTTTCGCATTTTTGTTCTGATTCTCATGTACTTAACATTAGGGGCCTACATATTGCATACCAATTTCAACAAGAGACATCCCTCTAACTAATGATAATCATTAAAAATCATTTCATGAATTTTAGCAACACTCATAAGCCTTCAAGTACAGCAACTTTCAATTTTCAAAAATATTGACGGGTACTTTATCTGAAACTATCTCTTGCTACCTTAGGAAATTTTAGAGCGAGAGTGAAAGTAGAATCATTCTGCTGAAAAATTAGTGTGGAGGTAATATTTTTACACGTTTGTACTTGGGCGCATGTGAACATGATGTATCATTAACTCTGCAATCAAATGTTTATACCTTCATCACATCTGTCTCCATTCCATCCTGAGTAGCAATCACAACTTCCGGAACCTAGGATTCCGCTGTCACATTCCCCATTTACACAGTCACAGGCTAAATAGGACAAAGAAGACTGCATTAGGCTCCAAAATGGCAAACATTATACTTCTTTGTAACACAAAATGGAAGAACATTTTAACATACTTTCTGTACAATTTTCGCCATACACATTATTTTCTGAACATTTCTCACAAGCATATCCCGTGAAGTTTGCCTGAAAAAAATTTGCAATGAATATATTGAATGGCTATAATGTACAAGGGAGATTTATATATGAATAATCAAGAAGAAAAATATAAATTACACTATGTAGCAATAAAGAACTTTTTCAGTCTACTTTGTTTTTGACAGATTTTTGATTTTACGTAAAAAATATGCATTATGATTGTACATATTTTTAATTGTGAGATTATCAGATGCAAGATGGACTATACGAATTTATATGTATCAATATGGTATATTCCAACTAAATACAACCGTACTCTAACTAAATATAATCGTTCATTTTTTCTCTAGTCAAATGAATTAAACCGAAGAGAGAGAGAGAGAGAGAGAGAGAGAGAGAGAGAGATCTCCCACCACACAAACCACCTACTTCACACAAGCACTCGCCACTTCCGGTAATGGTATCGTTGCAGGTGCCCCTGTCATTGCAAGTTTTCCAATTGTAGGATGGACATTCTGCGGAATAGAAAACCCAAACAATACATAAACAATAGAAGCAATGGTATTTTAATTGTATCTACTTTTAATTTTGATGTTCGTTAAATTTTTCAATTCTGTATAAAATTGTCCGCTGTCAAAAATATTAATATTTTTGCAAATGAATACGTTTTTATTTTCCTTACAAATATCAAAACTGATGAATGTTTAGGTAGATCACATTTTTATGAATTTATTCCCACATTGAAACATAAACCATACTTCAAAATACTCGTTTTCTATAGTGCTGCTTTAACCATTAGCTCAAGGTGCTATTGACCCCAAACCACTTTCGCCGGAAATTTGACACACTGATCGCTATCTCGCTTTCAGCAAATTAATTCAGCAGGATATTTTGGTCAAATTCCTACTCTTACTGTAAGATAAGAACAAATTATTCCCCATTTTAGTCACATAACGGAGACAATTAGATATTAACTCATTAAACACTTTTCTGTTTACCTTAGAAATAAAATGAAATGCAAAAACATTTATTCAATATGTTATACAATTTTTACTTCGAATTTACCCTCAGAAATAAAGCTCAAATTCAAAAATAGTATTTCCATGATGATATTTTGAAAAGTTTTCATATTTTTTTCTTTGGGTGAGATTTCTACTTACTTTAATTAAGCGATTACATGTAGTTTAATTTGATTTCATTTACAAAGTGACAAGGTATATTGAGAAGACAAGGATAATTAAACTAAGTACCGGTATATCATTCCGGAACCGCTACACCCTAAAGTTTTGTTTTATCCATTTCAAAGTTTAATATTGGATTTTCACACCAATTTTCGTTACGGTTATTTGACCCTTCTTCCTAACGTCAAAGAAGACAAGTCTCGTTTGTAGTTTTTTAAAATGATTTTTCAACGTTTGATGTTACATGTACTTAGTTCTTAATATCAAATCCATATCTCAAAGAGATTCAGTGGTCAACAACACCCACATAAGAGCAACCGAAATTATTCATATCAAATACGATATTCTAATCATTTAAATATTATAAGAGAAAAATATCGTTTACTTAGCTCTAGCCTTTTTAATTTAACTAATTTTTAATTTGATTTTAATTGGATATTCTTTTCAAGGAGATTTAAATAGCCAATAACTGTCAAAACATTTTACGACATTTTAAAAACAAAATGTGTTTAAGAGCAAAATATAACGGATAGTGGTTCTCTCATCGAACCTCCATAACTTTTTAGAGGTTACAAATCATTCATTTTTCATAAGGAACACGTGCCCAAACACAGAATTTTTCCAAGGGAGGGACCGGATGTCAAATTTTAGTTGCCGGTGTTGGGGTGGCGTGGGGAGGGAGGGGGGTGTAGGGTTGGGGTTCAAAGCATATATTCGGAAATTTTAGTAAGTGAATTTTGCAGGGGACCCCCTGAACCCCCTTTTAGATCCGTTCATGGAACGATAAATTTCTTTGTTATTCAATTAATTTCTTTCTTCAAAGAAGGAAGCAGCATAAACTATCGTGCATTTTACATAACTCTAGAGGTGATTTGTGCCTGTAAACATGAACAGAATTGCTATATCATCAACAGTATCTCGACTAACATCTAAAGAGGGCAGGATGGTCGGGGCCATTAAAGCCTGCTCTAATCTCCTTGAGAGAAAGAGCTATAACTGTATAAAGATATTTTTAAAATTTGAAGTTTTAAAGCTATATAAGATATGAAATTTATCTTTGCTAAATTAAAATTAATAACTCAAATTTCATATCCAAAAACTAGAGGTAGATCTTAGGGTTAATTTGTTGACCAGCCAGCCTCCCTAAAGCATTGTCTTAAAAATAGTCCATATAAACCCTATGGTAAACACATCAGTTCAAATATAGAACATACCAACTGCATGTGCAGCTACGTTCTATCTGTCGTGCATGGTATGTCAAGTTTATTTTCAAATTTCGCTCCTATTATCTTCACGTTTGACAACAAGTGAACAAAGATGAGTTTGATTTTCTTTTCAACAAAATTATCTTGCAACTGGGATGCCATTTTCCTCCCTTTTTAGAAAACAATACCTAATGCAAGCCTCGTCTTTGAAAATTTATGAGTAAGCTTCATGGATACTAAACTTTCAAGCTTACCCAAGCAGTTGGGGCCATAATAGCCATCGCAACAATACGGGTCCGGAATATTTTCCAAACAAATATGTGAACATCCCGTTGTAGTGATAATCCGAGGATCCGTTTCGTTTCCCATATTGAGATCTAACTGACAATTTTTATGTCCGTTGTCTGTGGTTAGTTTTGTTGCATTCCTTGGACAATCTGTGTCCGAATTTTTAGAACATAGAACACATTCTGTCTCAAATCGATTAGTCAAAATTTGCTCCATTTTACAAAAATCGTGCGTTTCTGCGTGTGATAAACAAAAATACCCGTGAATTAGCAAAAAGGTCCAAATAACACTTTGAACATCCATATTGATGGATTTCTTTTTCATCTTCATTGATCAAGATGTCATAAATAAAGATTTGGATAAATTTATATGAATGGAGAAAAAAATGGCATCTGTAAGGTCACGTGGTTATGATGACTTTAGTCGTATTTGGTAGTCACAGGACACTTAATGTATCAGGTTCTGAGACTGCTAAGCCCTAATTAGTTATCAGGCCCTAAGTGTTTTCCGTCTTAAAGTGGGACTGTATATATTTGTTGCATTATTGTGAGCATACACCGACATAAGACAAAGGAAGTAAGCGTTTAAGGGATTACGATCAGCGCGATCTGGGGTTATTATGACGTCTTAAGTCGTGGAAACTGTTACGGCTGAACCCAACTTGTATCAAAAAGTACCATTCGCCGGTGATTTGTCATTATCATAAGATGCATCTGTTCTATATGAAGAAATGGGTCAGCCGGAATTTATCCTTAATTAATTAATTTAGGAAATATGTATCCTATATACCATATATATATATATGGGATGGCAATCTCTAACCGGTTAACCGATTACTCGGTCGGAACGATGGTAACCGGTTACAAAATCAGTAATCGAATAGTCTTATAAAATAATAAGAAGAATGTTTAAACTCAATTTCAAAATAGATTTTATTTTATTGTCTTTCGAGACTATTATCTAATCAAGTTAAATTTGAGACCGTTCAAACCCCAGGGCTGAACTCTAAAACGACAAATGGGCAGTAGGTGTAAATTATGACGTCACTGCCTTGTCTGTTCAGCTTTTCATACATCATTAATGAAATATACCAATATCACTGTTGAGTACCGTTACTGTTATCATTATTGTACCTACGTTCAGTGTGTCTATTTTACTTTTTTCCTTTTAATACGACATCAATTTATTACATAGAAAATTCAACTATCTAAAGCGGGTACACATAATTATGTTACTACTATAAAGGATAATCATTTCAAACGGAGATCTTTAACTTGTCATGGACGGACTTTGTTTTGGGAAGTCGAACTGATGCGAAATTGCGACATGTGGCGATTGAAACTATTTCATTAGTGACTGTTTGCTCGTTGTTTAAGATTTCTTTTAAATAATAATCATGAGATATAATTTTTATATCATATTTTGATTTACACATAAACAGAATATTCCTATCGTGCTTTCTGTGTTATTTATAACAGTTATAAAAAATAATAATAACATGTCAAAAAATCTGCGTATTATTTTGATACGAGTAACCGGTTAATCGGCCGGAACGAATTGCGATTAACCGATTGGCAATTCTTCAATCGATTGCCATCCCAAATATATATGGTTTATATATATCTGAAAAATATGCAGACTGAATTTTTTTTTATTTGGTCAAAATCATATCGTCATAAATCTTTTGTCAATATATGATTTCTTCCTTATGGTTCTTAAGTGGTTATGCCTGTAACTATGGTGGCTATATATTAACTCCCAATTACTGATACAGGCACAAACGCATTGTTTCGCAAAAATTTTATTTAAATGTCTAGCTACCTGCAGCTGTATACACTTTAAATTAATGTCGATTCGTATCAATCTTTGTTTCTGAAAATGCCTAGGTGCATTTTGATAAAGTCAGTTCTTTTTACTGAATGAAGTTAAAAATTCATAGCAATGTGTCATAGATATACACGACACGCACACACTCGGGTGTTTTCGGCATTGAACAGTTTCCTGAATTTATTGAAGAATGCAAACATTTCACATTGTGAATACCAGCTAGGTTAGCAGGAAGTAATTAAAAGGATTTTAAAGCGTTTCAATGTAAAGATTCACGACATTTTATGTACCTCGGTAGCCATACTGTGTATATCATTAATACAAGTAGAATCCTTTAATGTCAATTATTGACTATGATCACACGGTTTGGTAAGTAGTAAACGTTAACTTCTATGTAGCTTGTAGTACATGTACTGTTATAAATATTTATACCTTTATTAATGAAATTTGTTAAATCAATTTTCTACCTGAATTCAAGCCGGCATAAAGGTATGGGTTTGAACGTTACCTGATCTGTAAGATTTTAAACTTGGGATAATTTTAGTTTATGCTTCATAAACCTTGAAGCGGGTTTTAAAAACTTGTAAATAGTTCTTACCCAGTTTTATTTTATAAAATTATCTATCGTTCTAGATCCAGATAAAATCGAAATGACACTAATTGAAAAGGGATCCTTCTTTGAGTATTATGAGGTGATCAAACACGGTCGCGGACGTGATCAAATCCAATTAAGCCTGAAGATTCCTTATTTTCATATATTTACATCCAACAAGAATGATTCCTTCTATTTGTTACGGAAATTGATTGTAATTCATAGCTCTGTAAAAACTGACAGGACTGAAAACTACACATGTACACCGGTACCCCTTTTATCGATTGGTTAAAACCTTCATCGACGTAAGATAAGTAACAGACTGCACGAAATAAGCATGATGATGTCAGACTCAAATTCTCATTGAAGACGATTTGGCTGTTTCTTTTATCTAACTTACTGATGTACATTAACAATATAATTTAATTTAACAATTTAACAATATTTTATTATGTAAAATGTTACATAATAAGGACTGGGCCCCACCTTAAACAGTCAATTTGAAAAACAGTGATGGTAACAACAAAATATACGTTAGAACAAACAAACGAGAAATAAATGGAATCAAAATTTTGATACCGGTGTTACTAGTATTTAGTGCCAATTCCCCCTAGCCATCTCCCTCCCCCCCCCCGGAAAAATGGCTATAGAGCAGTTTTCCCCCACGGAGAGCTGTCTATATAGTGGGATTTCCCCCTTTTTATAGCCAGATTACCCCCACGGAAAACCTACTACTAGTATATAGTAGATTACATTCCGGTCATGTTTATGGCGGACCATTCGTGGAAATAATTTGCAATATCTGAGATAATATTGATTACTCATAATAAAGGGTAATAAATGCATTTATTAATACTTAGTATAAAATACATGTTTTATCACCCTGATATGAACAAAGGCACGCGCCATCATTACACTTTATTTCATCCTTTGTTGCACCCTTTTGGAACACCTTTGTACCTAATTATTCGGATTTTGGAATACTTCAGATTTTTTTTCCCGTTCTTTTTTCTTTTATTCGATGCATATCTGGCCCTGGGGCCATAAAAGTTAGACAAGCTCACTTTTGATCTCAGTCTCACTTTTACAAAAGGAATATAGAACAAAAGTGAGCTCGTCTAACTTTTATGGCCCCCAGGCCTGCAGTTTGGACCTTGGCGTTATGACATGGACCTTTTTTTTTAGAAGACGTCACAATACATTTGAGCGTCAAAAATACGCGGGTTTGGATATTGGAAAACTAAAATAAAGCTGGATAAAGTTTTTCACATCAAAATATAAACAAGTTATCTATTAAAAATATGATCAAAATACTAGTAATATAGCAGGTTTTACGGGGGAAAAACTACTATGGGGGAAAACTGCTCTACAACACCGGGTATTCTTTTTGTACAAAACGATAAATTGTTTAAGTAAAACAGTTCAGCTGTCTAAATGACACTTAAAAATATATTAAAACTTAAAGGGGCATGGTCACGATTTTGGTAAAAAAATATTGTCATTAAATCTTTTGGTAGCAAATATGTAATCATGTACAATCTTGAATATAACTACATTTTTGTTATAAGACAAACTACAGTCCCTATATAACAGTAAGTCCAAAAAAATGGGGATATTTATTTGGAAGTTGCTTATTGACTTAAAAAAAAACTTCCCTCTGTAAATCATAATGCGGACAGACAAAGAAATAATGATAAACATTTTCAGATACACAACCACACATATCACAAATGAAATTTTCACGCAAAAAATGGTCAGCATTTAAATTGCTTGCATTATTTCTTAACTGACAGTGTATAATATTTTCTTCTCTGTTTCCAAAGTCATAAAGATTGTTTGGCTTTCTAAAAAAAATTTTATGGCTTTTTAAAATGAAGACACAGTTGGTAAAATAGAGGTAATTCATTCCATAATTTTATGGTTGAAGGTAAAAAACTGTTCATATACAATGTAAGCAGTTGTTTTTATGTGAGGTAAAACGAATTCAAAATCATCATGGTGTCTTCGTGAGTAATTGTTTTGAGGTAGTACACATGGTGTAAGTTAGCTGCAATAATGTAGCCCTCTCCCAATTTTTTTTGGGAGAGGGCTACAACTCCATAGGATCTCCGTAATTGTGCAAGTGCGGGAGTGGTTCACTCCCGCCATAATTTCGGCTCAAATCGTATATAAATGACAATGACTTTAATTTGCATTTCTTACCTGAACTCAAACATTGTAGTTGTGTATGGCATAAATTAATCCAAAAATATCAAGTATAGTTCATATATCAGTTATTTTTCGTGTATGTCAACAACGCAAGTTGAATTTGTCCGCCATGTCTACTGATCTCGATCGGTTTTATTCTGGGAGAGCCAATGAAAATTCAGGAGCATATCTTGAACTGAATATAAGAATCCCCCCATTTTTAACATAAATAACGCGGTAAATATTAATTTTCCATTATATATCTCTTAAATGATGTTTTAGTGATAGAACGAGGTAAGATCGCTTATTTACACTGACATTCACGTTATCAAGTCCATCAAAGTTCCAAGCGTAAATCCCATCAAATAACGCGAGAGCTGTCATGGCTGCTGACGAAGACGACTGGTGAACATGCTGGTGTGTTTTATCTGGTTTTGATTTATATATGGTCAGTGTGTTCACCCTGAATTAAAAAACATTTTATTTAGAGGAAGTCTAACATAAAAACAATCTTTTTAGACCAAAGTCAGCCGCATTTAAAAAAATAATTTTGCACCATTGCGGAGATCCTATAGAATTGTAGCCCTCTCCAGTAAACATCAGATATAAAAAATTGGAGAGGGCTACATTATTGCAGCTAGGTATAAGTAAATCCTGTAGATATTTGGGGCCAAGTCCGTGGACCATTTTATAAAATAGTGTTAGTTTGTGAACCTTTCTTCTCTCTGATAGTAGATCAATTCCCAATTCATCATATAATGCAGACCTGGATTAGTTAATCCTTAGACCTGTTATGATCCTTGCAGCAGATACTTGAATCTCTTCTAAAACTTTAACTTCTCTATCTGAACAGTTGTCCCAAACTATGTCAGCATATTCTAAAACTGGTCTTATAAATGAGAAGTATACTTTTTTAAGAGAGCACCTACTTAACCTATATTTTACAAGTTCAATAGGTAATTAGCCTTTTACAAGAATTTTCATTAATAGAAGTATTAAGTAGTTTCCAAGCGCCATCATATATTGGAGATTTACACCTAGATGTATGTAACTATCAACTTTTTGTATAAATGGACCATGGACACCAAACTGCACAGGATGATGAGATATGTTTTTCCTACTAAAATCAAGGTTTTTGGTTCTACTGGGATTAAAATCAACCGCCCATACGTCAGACCATTTACATATTTTGTCAAGATTAGAAACAAGAGAATATTTTACGTCGCATCGTTTTTGAAAGGGGGGGGGGGCAAAAAAAAGGGAAATTACACCCTCTCAAAGTCGTGAAAACCCTAATCCGAGGGGGGGGGGGGTGTAGCGTACTTTACACCTGTACCTTTAACTTCAATTTCACTGTTAAATTCCTTCCTTTTACTTCAATTTCTTACATGCCCCCCCCCCCCTTAACTACATGCTCATCTACTTTTTTTAAATGTAAATTAAAGAAAAATTGTCGCTGCGAGAAAAAGTGGGGTGGGGGATGCCCCCGATGCTACGTGCCTATACATAATCACGTACATTAAATAATTCCACAATACAGGCACGAAGCATCGTTTTTGAAAGTAGGGTGGGGTGGGGGGAGGGACAGACTCATCCTTAAAACATTGACAAGCCAAAAAAAAACCCATCACAAATCATGAAAACCCTAATCCGTTGGGGGCGAGGAGGGGTATGCGTTTACCTATAACTTCAATTTCAGCATTTACATGCTCTGAAAAAAGGTGGGAACGAAATCCTTAATAAATTGGATTTTTAAGGTTAATTTAAGAAAAAAATGTTTGCTGCGAGAAAAATTGGGAGGGACAGGCCTCCCTGCCCCCCCCCCCCCACCCCCGATGCTACGTGCCTGCAGTAATTGAGTATACACATGAACAAGCGTCGCCTGGGCTGTTAAGTCAGTCGGTAATTAATCTATCAATACAGTACAATGTATATCTGAAATCGTTTTAAAAAATCTAATAGTTTTTGATTGCATTATAATTTTGAAAATTAAAAGATGAATATAATGATAAGAATAATGTGATGGTTTGTGTATATTTGATTATGACTGTGTATTCATTTATTTATACATATATGTTATGTATATCTGTATATCTTTTATGTCTATACATGTATGTATCCAGACATGTATATGTTAGGCGCGCCCGGGTCTATAGTACCCGGACGCGATGTAGTATTGTTATACATGTATAATATGTGCATTTGTTTAATCAGCAGCAATTGGCAATATTATTAATTATCGATTAGACGTATTACGGGTATTGGGACCTTAATCTCTATCTACAATAATGGTGATTATCACATTCTTGGATTTTATATGATATTGTTTCATATCTTTTACGTTTGTTTCGCTTGATTGTTATTTACACAAAATACATGTTTAATGTAACTCTTTAAACCCTGAAATTCTTGTTATTCTTTTATCCTTACGAACTCGGATTATCTACGGGACAAACCCCCGAGATAATCCTGTTACAATAACAAGACGATAGCGCGAATTTGTTTTTGTTGTTGGGTACCAGTGATCTAATGTAAGTGTGTATTTTGTGTTATCTGGTATTTAGTGTGACCAGAGGTCACGTGTGAGTTTTGACTGGTTCTTGGAATTGCTGAGGAGAACCGCGTGCGAGTCCGCGTGTGATAAACGTATATGGACGTTAGTCGTCTGAGCCAAGTGTGTCCGTCTGTCGGATATATCAACTTTGTCATACTCTGTGTTTTCATCATTATTTTCATTTAATACATATTTTATTTTACAACCGGAGTTATTCTTGAATCTCAAGTCTTACATTTGGTGGCAGCGTGGAGCTTGGAACTTGCGTGCGTGAAACGTTTGGAGTACGACAGCAATGGCGGCGTCCAGTGAATAGAAGATGCCGATGTTCGATCCGATGTCTATGACTTTCGCCCAGTACATTGACGATGTTTTTGAAATCAAGTCTTGGGGATTTGATTAGGACGCTAACAAGAAACTGAAGCAGTTGGCACTTATTTTACCAACCGGATGGTGCACGAAAGTATTCCGTCATATTCACAGTGACAATAAGAAGTCATACGATTTGTTGAAAGCAGCTTTGATCAAGGACATAGATCGCACGGACGAGAAACGGCAGACCGCTGCATCGGATTTCCACAAGATAACACAGAAACCCGGTGAGTCTATTGATGATTATGGACATAGAATATACCGTAAATGTGAGGAGGCCTACCCGAATTTCGCTAAAGGAAACCGTTCCGCACCTTGTGCACATCGATTTGTTGAAGGTATTTACAACCCAAAGTTGAAGGACCAGCTACAGCTTGTGATTTGTCAGGAGCCCAAGATGCCCAAGTTTGACAATCTGATTGATGTAGCTAGACGGCTAGGTGATACGGACACTCAGAGTTCTAAGCCCTCTTCGAATGTGTTTCCCGTGAGATGTAATTACTGTCACAGAGTTGGAGATTATGCTAAGAAATGTCTCAAACGACAGAGGGATTAACAGGACAAACAGGGCAATCAGGACAAGAGAAAACCAGACGTCTGGGTGAAAAGTGCTAAGTGTTATTCTTGTTCACGTCGGGGACATTTGGCCAAGAACTGTCCAAACAAAGATTACCGTGGTCCACAGAGATATGGAAAAGTCAATGAAGTTCATGATTCAACTTCGAATGATGCATATCCGACAAAGTCCGTGAAGATTGGACAACTCGTCACTAATGCA
>WFKH01003881.1:21941072-21960250 GCA_016163765.1 Magallana hongkongensis | reverse complement strand
GAATCTGCTTTTCAAGTATTACGTCAGTGTTTGATGTCATCACCTGTTCTGAAACACCCTGATTTTAGCGACACAGCAAACATACTCATTGTACAGACCGATGCTAGTGATACTGGACTGGCTGGTGTTTTATTGCAAGCTGATGATCATGGACTCGAACATGCAATCACAAATGCGTCGAATAAACTTACCAAGACAGAACGCAACTACTCTACCATTCATCGAGAAGCATTAGCTATCATATGGGCAATTCGAAAGTTTAGAGATTATGTGTAAGGCCGGAAGTTTCTTCTCAGAACCGACCACAAACCATTGACTTTTATTATGACTTCATTAAAACCTAAATGTTCGCGTTGGGCACTTGAATTGAGCGAATATCAGTTTGATATAGAACACGTGAAAGGTTGTGACAATGCTGTTAGTGATGCGTTAAGTCGTGCCCCTATAGAAGACGATTAGATTGAGTTACCTGTTATGGCAGTAACCCGTCAGATGAGAGCTAAAGTGGACATTATCGAGAGATGTCATTCCGTAGGACATTTTGGTGCTCAGAGAACTTGGGAACTTACTAAACTAGTCAACGATAAGATCACCCTATCAGAAGTTCAAGACTACATCGAACAGTGCAAAACCTGTGTAGAAGGACCCCATTGTGTTCCAAAGAGTCCCTTAGGTGTGACTGTCACAGCATCCGCCCGATGGGAAATTCTTCATTGTGATTTTGTTGGTCCGCTTCCTAGGTCAAAGTCTGCATTTGAATACATTTTCATATTGATGGACGACCTTACCCGATTTGTTATTGCGTGGCCGTTGCGTGCTGCGACTGTCTATACCACTATCACCATTTTGGACAGATTGTTCTCCATCCTAGGACCACCTCGTGTGTTACATTCAGACAACGGATCCATCTTTACAGCAAAAGACTTTGCATCGTTTTGTGAACGCTGAAGTGTGAAGCAAAGTTTTACACCTATAGTCCGACCACAAGCTAACCCAGTGGAGCGCTCACATAGAGCCCTGAAAAGTTCGCTACAGAAAGCAGCTACCGCAGAAGACAATTGGGATTCCGTACTTCCGGAAATTGTTCTTGCTCATAATTCTGTACCAAACAGAACAACACGGATTCCACCATTTTATGCACTATATGGTCGTCAGAGTTCTGTGTCACAGCTTTTCCTAGATCCAGAGGAGAATATGATTCTGCGTGAGGAGGAAGAAAGTATGCGCGAAATATGGGACTTTTGTCGTGATAACCATTTAGAGGCAAAAGAATAGCGTCAGAGAGATACAGAGACAGAGACCAGACCTTCACGAGAGTTTAGTGTTGGTGACCGAGTAGCACTCAAGACTTTAAGTGTCCCGAAATTCCGGAAAACCCATTTCCAGACTGGTTTTCGTGTGACCAAAGTGTATGGTGATTTCCTGCGTATCCATTCGAATGACCGTGTCAATAGACAGACAATTATCGTTAAAAAGGACCGAATGATTCTGTTTGAATTAACTGTTAACTTACAATTTGCATTTTATTAACTTTTTAATTGATTTATTCTAAACGCTTCTTAAGGGGAGAGGAAGTGTAAGTGTGTATTTTGTGTTATCTGGTATTTAGTGTGACCAGAGGTCACGTGTGAGTTTTGACTGGTTCTTGGAATTGCTGAGGAGAACCGCGTGTAAGTCCGCGTGTGATAAACGTATATGGACGATAGTCGTCTGAGCCAAGTGTGTCAGTCTGTCGGATATATCAACTTTGTCATACTCTGTGTTTTCATCATTATTTTCATTTAATACATATTTTCTTTCACAACTGGAGTTATTCTTAAATCTCAAGTCATACACTAATGTCTCGAGAATCTACCATAAATATTTAAAAAAAAACCTTTGTAAATGACAGCATATAGGATAATAATTCCGTTGCAAATATAATTTAAGAATCAATTTCTTAAAATGACTTAAAATTGGACAAGTTTTAAGCCCCCCACCCCCCCCACCCCAAAAAAAAGATAAATATTTTTTTTCCAATTTGAATGTCTAGAATGGTAAATTGCTGCTTTATACGCTTGACCAAAAGTCGAAAGTCAAGTTACAAACGAAATACAGAGCTTAAAAGTCTTTTTTATGTAGATAGGCTTAAGTCCGGACCCTCCCCCCCCCCACTCCTCGAAAACTCAATTTTTTTTAAATTTACATAGTAAAATTACCGAATATATGGCTCGGACCCCCACCACCACCCCACCCCTGGCAAACCAAAATATCCCTCGGACCCCTCCTTTCTCCCTGGAAAAAAATTTGGATCCGCGCATTAAAACGTTTCCTGTAATTCAAGGTACGTTTTCTCCAGGTTACGATTTCTCCAGGGTACGATTTTTCCTGATACCCCTTCGAACGCCATCTAGCGTTTATTCAGTGCATGACTGTTGGTTTTGCATCGTTTGTTTTGCACCGGTGTCTGTTGATTTTGCTGAAGAGGCTGTTGGTTTTGTTTTAAGCTGGTCTGTTTCGTATTTTAGCTTGTTTTTAAAAATAAGTTGTTTGTTTTGCATTTACGTCTTTTTTATCCTTTCTGCCGCCCATACTGGATATATTAGTATTATAAATTTCGACCAATTGGTTAGTGGTAGAATCAACCAGATTGGTATTTGTACATAGTTTTATTTACGATGAGATAGTTGTGGATATGTTTAAAAATAATTTTTTCGAGGATCTGCAACAATATTGAGGCAATAGATATGAGCCTGTAATGATTACCGGTAACTTCTTGCGCACAACCCTTATTTTTTTTAAACCGGTGTAATATGGGAAAGAGGTATAGCACCTTTTCCCATTATTTCGCCTACACCTGTGTTTAGACGAAAACTACCTGTTGCACAAATAGCTTCAGGTAGCTGTCGCAACTTACCTGTCGAAATTTAGGTACTGATTTTAAAATGGTGTCTGTAACAACTGATTTGTCATAAATTCAGATATCCGTCATCGAGAAATGGATATATAGAACTCTGTCTATAATGACAGTTGATATTTTGAACCGTGATCAGTTCAAGCAGAATGCAATGAATGCAAGTGTAAATAGAGTACATGTCTGGTGTTATTGAAGATACCTGTTTATATTGGGTGTGCTTATACTCAGACTGAATTAAACAAGATTATTTGAAGAGAAAAATCCAGCAGGTTAGATACATGTAATTTAAACTATCTATTCTTAACATGCGTCAATTAAGTGAACAAAATATTGACTACTTGGTGGAATCGATCCAGCGACCGCAAAATCAAAACGAACTCCATGTTACTATTAGGCCACGCATCTAACAATTCCATAGGATGTCTTTTAAAATTATATGGCTATATATATGATTATATTAGAAAGGTCACTTATTGAAATATTTGTCTAATTTTCAGTACGAAGACCACGTTAAACCAAAACTAATTCAATGTAAACGTGTATTACAATACCTGTAGAACACAATTGTAATCGGATTCCTTTGGTTTAAAGTGGTTCAAATAGTCAAATATCCAATTTTTTATCGCATACTAACTATTTTCCTATTTATCCCTAACAAAACCTTAATATTTTAATGACGTTGTGTAAGATAATTAAGACTCTTTCAGCATGGTAATTGTATAATTTGCGTCTCTTTGAATACATTTAACTATATGTTGTACAATATTGAAAATGTCTGATGTTTGCAAAAGCGCTACATTTTAGGCGAAATCGTATATTAAATGCGCTATTACGCCTCTTTTCCCTATACTGGGGAGTTTACCCAAGCATAAGGATAGGTTAAATAATTTTGTAAAAGGTTCAACTATGGATTTATACATATTGTTTATGATAAGGGGTGGTATATGATCCGGTCGAGAGGTCTTTTTTAAATTTAAAATATGAATTTGGTCCAATACCTCTTGGCCAGAAATACAATGTAGTAAGATTATTAATGATTCAGTGGCCCTGGTCCGTGTAACGGAAGGTCAGGGAGCTGAGGCTCTACAGGCAAAGATAAGATTTCAGCAAAATATTTGTTAATGCAATAGCTTTGTCAACTGGATGAAACAGAGTTTGACCTGATGCTTTAAGAGGAGGTATTGGTTTATGGCTATTATTTAGTTCAGTTAAAGATTTAATAATACTCCACCTTTTGCCAGGGGGTATTGTTTTATCAATCTGTGCTGTAAGTTTTTATGGTGTAATTATCTCTAGAACGCCTAATTTCGTCTATGACTCTATTTCATGGGTATTTATAATTTCACCAGTGAACAGGATTTTGAGTTTTAACAGCTTTAAGATGCATAAGGTTCTTTTCCTCATTGATTAACCTACGAATTGTATTGTTATAAATGCTTTATCTCTAGGACGAACTGTTATAATTTTTGATGGTATGTGCTTGTTAATGCATTCGTTGGTTTTATCTAGAAAAGATTTGCAGATACCATCAATGTTTTCCCCTTCAAAGACATCCTCCTCCCAATTAACCTGTCTAATGCCTTCATTAATCGCATTGTCATTGGCAGATTTGTAATCCCTCACTGTACGCTTGTACGCATATTGTTTGAATGATTGCAACTTTATCTAAGTGCCTATTGTTGAGGGAAATCTTGCAAAAGGGTTGAAGAATAAATAAATCTATAACTAGACTAGAATTGTTAGGAAGGATAAGATCAATAGAGGTACCGGTGTTGTATAGCAGTTTTCCCCCTATAGTAGCTTTTCCCCTCGGAAAACCTGCTATATAGTAGCCTTTCCCCCGGGGGAAAACCTACTATATAGTAGTTTTCCCACCATAGTAAGGTTTCCCCCTCACGTTTTTGGTTCAGATTTTATAAAAATTATTAATGTAAACCCAATAAGGATTAAAATCTATGTTTGTACACCCCCAGGTTGCATATATATTTGCATTCCTTTGTAGAGGTTGAGTTTCGTTTTGCCGATTTATTATTTTTATAGACAATGTTGAAAATTGAGCATACGTATCATGGAATACATAGAACTTAATTTCTGTAAATATTTGATAAATTACCTGGTTTGACAAGGTATAAACTCATATGCACAACTATGTGTTCTGGATTTGTAAATGAAAAATGTTTGATTTTTAATAAATCAAACAGTCCGTCCATCTGTTTGTGCAATTTTGTTCAAGCTAAACCCCTGTTTAAGAGAATCTTTGAAAGATCTGATAGATCGCTCAAAATCGCTTCTTAAGTATGTATCACCTACAAGTATATTAAAAACTTGACATTTATGAAATGGTTTTAATTAGAGTGCAAGGGCAAGAAATATTCTTTGTTCATAACTAAGATTTGATAACAATTATTCTTTTAATATTTTAGACTTACAAATGTTATGATGCGCATATGTGCGAAATTCGAAATCAAATGAATTGTCACTTTATTTAAATTCTAGTTTCGTTTGAATTGAATTGAACGAACAAGCACGTAACATCGTTTTTGAAAGTGAAGGGGGGGGGGGCAGACTCATTCAAAAAATCTTGACAAGCAAAAAAAAAACAACACCACTTGCCAAAATCGTGAAAATCCTACTTCGTGGAAAGGAGGGGGGGGGGGGGGGGGGTGGCTAGTATACTTGTTCACTATTCATTTCCTTACTTTCATTTCAATTTTTTATATGTAAGTTTAAGAAAGAATTGCGCCAAAAAGCAAGAGGGGGCAGGCAGATTTTTGTCCTTAAATTTCCCAGCGACGGTCCCGTTGACTTGATAAATGGTTTCTCATTAGGTGACCCGCGTCCAATCCTGGTAATAACTGAAGTCGTTTTCTCTTTTAATTTATCCTAAAATTGACGAATTGCATTTCTTTACGTTTTAGTGGTTGAATAGAATTTAAAGAAATTTTCTTTAAAACATTATGTAAACTGTATCTCTAAGGAAAGGAAGTGATTTAAACCACATTTTTTTTAATTTTCCTTGCCGTGCGACAAACCTGTGTTTTCCACGGTTTTTAAACTTAAAATTTCACGTATAAACAACTTTTTGTAGTGGATGTTTTGTCTTCTGTCACTTCCGAAGTAAGACAACATTTGACTTTTTTTAAGCTTTAGTTTTAAATGATTAAAACTTGTTAACAATATAAGATATTGTATCATATCATATCATATTTTTGATAGATAACTCGTTTATATTTTCATGTGAAAAACTTTATCCAGCTTTATTCTAGTTTTCCAATATCCGAACCGGCGTATTTTAAAAGCTTATATGTATTGTGACGTCTTCTTTAAAAAAAAACATGTCCATATCATAACGTCATTGTCCAAACTGCAGATATGCATCGATTATAAGAAAAAGAAAACAGAAAAGAAAAAGATCCGAAGTATTCCGAAATCCGAATAAAAAGGTGCAAAGTCTTCCAAAAAGATGCAACAAAGGGTGAAATAAAGGGTGATGATACAACAATGTGATGAAGGTGCTCATATCAGTGGTAAAAAAAACATGTATTTTATACTATGTATAATAACAAATGCATTTATTGTCCTTTATAATGAGTAATCAATATCATCTCAGATATTGCAAATTATTGCCACGAACGGTCCGCCATAAACATGACCGGAATGTAAAACAGGGGAAAAATCTACTATATAGTACTAGGTTTTCCGTGGGGGTAATCTGGCTATAAAAAGGGGGAAGTCAGCTTTCCGTGGGGGAATAACTGCCATATCCATTTTTCCGGGGGGAAAACTGCTATATAACCATTTTTCCGGGGGGAAAGATGGCTAGGGGGAAAAGGCACTTTATAACACCGGTACTAACTTTAAAATTTGTTACTTCATGAATTAAATCATCAAGAACAAGTCTTTGCACAGTGGCGTCGGAAGCAAATTGAAAGTGAGGGGGCTAGACTTATCATCAGAAATCGTGACAAGCAAAAAAAAAAAAAAAAAAAAAAAAAAAAACTTCCCAAATTATGAAATTTTCAATATCACTCTTAATATTTCCTTATTTTTATTTCAATTTCTTACATGCTACATGTACCTAAAATCTTACATCCTACCAAAAATGTGAGGGCGGGGAAAGGCAGGTTCCTGATACTTCAATTTTTTATTTGTAAATTTAAGAAAAATGTTTGCTGCGAGAAAAAGTGGGGGGGGGGGGGGGTGGCCCCCCCCCGCTGCTACGTGCCGGATGGGTAGGTCTAACTTTGCAAAAAAAAGGGGGGGGGAGGGCTAGCCCCCCCCCCTCCTCCCCGGTTCCGTCGCCTATGTTGCACCATGTGTTGGAAATTTGTACCTTGATCACTCATTGACAAGACATTAGCATTGAAATTCTAGCGGAAACATCGGTTTTCAATACCGAACGCAGCCGATCGCCGCGAACATTTTAGTCCGAGATCAAATCACACGGAAAATAGCGGGTTCTCTTGTTCTAAATAAATATAAAATCTATCATAAAGACATTTATTTCTGTATAAAAAATGATGCATTAAAAACAAATTACATTGCATACAAGTTAAAAAATATTAACGCAGATACACATTCCGCGTACGATTTGTTGACATTGTTTTCATTACCGCATGCGCATAACCAAGCGGATCGCCGGGAACATTTCAGCCCGAGATCAAATATCACACGGAAAATAGCGGGTTCAATTAAAATAGAACTTTTGTTTAAAGTAAATATAAATTATATAATAAATACTTTTGTTTCTATAAACAATGATGCATGCAAAACGAATTATTGCTAGCGCTCTCGAGCGCTAGCAACTACGTTAGTCTTTTTTACTGGAATACGCATGCTCGACTCCATAGTAGGGCATTCTGGGAATACTACTGTAGATAAACTGTACCATGTCAATTTCGTTTTATCATCTACATATGATCTAAAAGTTTTTTGTTTTGTTGTAAATGTTAAAAAGTAACAGTAGTTTAGGTCTTATAATGCCTAGTTATTCCTAAAATTATAATAAAAACCTAGTTTTCTTAACTATCTTCAAGCTCGTCAAACAACCTCGGATATGTATTCCGAGCTTGCCGGAAAGACCCGAGAAGATACGAATCTTCCTACAAAACAGTACCATTAGTTTTACTGGTCTCTCAATTTTCACCTCAAAATTGAAATTACAGTAAATACAAAATGATTTAAGCACAGTTAATGAGTTATGTCATTGCCGGTTTGAAGCTCACTCAAGATTCACCTTTCAGAATTTACCCCCCCCCCCCCCCCCCAATCCCCAACACAATTCCAGTGCACCACTGTGCCATCCTAATAATTATAAATCGAATAAGAAAATTAAATCAGTGGTTTAGAAATCTACTTTTGTGTTTTATGATTGCTACAGCGCTAGCTCACCAATCTTTTTAAAAGATAAGCTTGTGTTACATAAAAGTTAATGTTTAAGCAGGTATACTCTCCGCGTACGATTTAATATATTCGATATACAGGTAAATATGTTACCTTGTTCCTAAGAACTTCGATAGTTTACATTAATTTTTCACTTCCACTGCTTACAGATATGATTTACATGTACGTTTGGTTAATTTGATCTAAAGAATTAAGAATTTAGTATCAGGATAGAATGCTGGATAGGAATTTACATTTCTTGTTCGATAAATGTTCGTATACGGCGCACTGAATGACTCGTAACTTTGAAATAAATGTACTTGCTTATAAAAAGGCATAAAACGATTAACACGATAGGATAAACGGAAAAACTGTTAAAATTAAACGATAAAGTAAACCCTGATAGGATTAACGCACGATAGGATAGGATTAACGCACGATAGAACAGTATACACGCACGATACGATAGGATTGATACACGATACGATAGGATTGTAAAGAACAACGTTGCGGGTACTGTAGTTTACATTGTGCTTCTTTTTTAAGATTTGATTTTGGTTCTGATAATAACCCGCTAACGCCAGTATCTGACAGCATACATGCAAGATTCTTTTCTAGCATTTTCACATAATTATATCTAGCATGTGGGGGTTAATATACAACCATTCTTGTGTATTACGAATATCATCTTTTATTTTTCAGATTTTTTGCTTTTGTGCCTTTATGGATGCATGCCTAGCTGTAATTGTAAGTCACCGACTGTAACAATGATCTTATTCATAGCCGATTTCATCTCATATCAAGTTGACATAATATTACAGAATGTTTATATTTAGTTTCTTTTGTCCTGCTTTGTAACAGCTGGCAACGTTAACTGCAATCCGTGTACGCTCACACAGTGCGTACAGTGCAATCTGTGTCCTAATATCACGTGTTCGACACAAAATCCATCTACATCTACCTGCAGTTGTCCAGCTACCGAGGAAGTAGGTAAACAGTCAACAAAAAAATACATTACATGTACATGTGTACAGCCCGACAAAGACGAGAGGTTAAATAAACATTGCAAATCAAACGAAAAATCATGAATTTAAGATACAGAAAGTAATGTATGGGAACTCTTGTTTTTATCTTTCATGAGTCATAGAAAACACAAAAAGCCTTTCAATTATATATCATTTTGGTTTACTCAATTCATAATATATATTTTTTTGCATATGCAAAAACAAGGATTTCTATCTTTAATTATTTTTATAATCCATTTTTTAAAACATTACACATAAAAAATGTAATAGTTATCAAAAGTCTTAAATGATTGGATGTTTAAAGACAATTAGATAACGATAATTGTTTTGGTATTGAATTTTAATTGCAGAATGATTTTGTAAACTTAAACACTCTATCAACTTTAATTAAAATAGATGGAATCATTGAAACCGACAAACAAATGGACGTGCGCTTAACATTGTGTTGTTTTCTATCTCTCAAGTAACTTACACACCTCCATGAAAATGTGAACATCATTACGTCATAATATTGCGAGACAAGTGCAATCATGCTTTAAAAAGCAGTATTTGATTCAGGTACATAGTATATTAGTATTTGATGATGTTGATAAAACGGAATAGTTCGGTCAACATCTATTAATATGACTTCCAGATTGCTCACAATGTCAAACAACAACGACGACAACATCAACAACAAAGACAACAACAACAATTACCTCTAAACCAACAACAACAGCACCGGCAATAACCTCAGCAACACAAACAACAACGATGACCATAACACCACAAATAACAAAAACAACAACAACAACAACAACAACACCCACAACAAGCTCAGCATATCTAGAACCAGCTCAACAGAAAATATGTTTATGTTCAGATAATCAAGGTATATGAATCCATACTTCAGTAACGTTTCGATGATGAAACCAATAGTAAAATTGTTAAATAAAGATTATGACAGAATATTTTTAACTTCTCACATTGTTAATTATTTAAAAAAAAATTCACAATCACATGCGGATAATTGTTTTTAAAAAAAATAGCAAGTTGAAATTAGATCATCGGAAAAACCTTAATGAAGATAAGAATTCAATATTTCACGCATATGTATCTATTCACAAATTAAGCATACTTCCGATAAAGTTACCTATTCCTTATCATATATAAAAATCATAGAACTTTCATCTATATCCCTTCTTCCGAAAATCTTCAGCTTTTGGTCAAAAACATGATCAATGTTCTACGTATACAATTACACCAATCTCTTCAGGAGCCGTCATTGGTGCTGCCATAGGAGGCACCATCTTTGGATCCATCCTGACAGCCATTATTTTTGTTTATATCCATCGGAGGTCAAAGAATCCTTTTAACTACAAAGAGTAATTATATACAATTTTCATTGCAAATTTGATTGCACTTCTATCGAAGAGATTTTTGTAAAAATATTTCCTTTCTTCAATGTAAGGTTTATCGTAAACACATTTTGTTTGCCAATAAAATCATATAATTATTTTTTTAATGATCGGAGAAACTACTTTATTATTTATGAAATACATAATTTTATGCAATTGAAAATGAAACAATTAATTTTATAGCTTCTTTAAAATATGAAATACAATTGCACCAAGCGGCTTTTTTGCTCTCTTTAATTCCATCTAAAACTAACTTTAATAGATAATGATAATCTCTCTCTCTCTCTCTCTCTCTCTCTCTCTCTCTCTCTCTCTCTCCTCTCTCTCTCTCTCTCTCTGAATTATCTTCTTTGATTTTGCAAAGTGGTCAAACATCAAATCAAACATCAAGGACTGTAAGAAATGCAGCATATGGATACAGCAGTAATGATAATGAGCAAGTGAATTCAGTGACAGTTCCTGTAAACTCTGCCTACAGCGAAATAAATGACGGGATGGTATGGTATTCTGAGTATTCCTAACTATATGGTTTTTATATACATATAATCAATATTTTAAATCAGTATTTCTTCACAAGAAATTTTACCAATTTCTTAAAATATTAATTCCTAAAAATAAGTGCTATGCAGTGATAGATACTGAAATAAAAAAAAAATAAAGAGAAATAATTTGTCAGTCTATTTAACATGTACCTATGACTAATCTGCGGTCTTTTTACAGTACACGCGTCATAAAAGTTTGATGTTAACCAAAAATGAAAAAAAAAACCTTATAATTTTTACAGCGGAAATCGGCAGTTATATCTCCCATAATGCGACAAGCGGACACTTCAAATACTGACGAGGTCTACAACCATTTAGGTGAATCAGACAAGGAGGATAGGAGTGACTACTACGATCACGCAGGACCGGCGCCATCTTTGTTTGTCATGGAGGACGGGTATGGTATGTTGTCTATGGAAAGTGAAGGCAACGATAATTACAACACGGTGGATGGTAACTACTCTACCGACTGTGGGAAGTCTATGACAAATGAGAACAAACAGAGCAATGACTATTTCATTCTGGAGACACAAAATAATTAAACCTTCATGTTTTATTTTTAAGAGAGAAAGGGACAATGAGAAACAAAGTATTGACGATAAACCCTGTGTGATAAATGCATGATGTTAATCTTTTTAATAAAAGTTTTCGTCCATACATTATTTAATATTAATATGATAATCATTTGCAAAGTATTCATGATTCGAGATTCTGAAAGCAGTTTTATAGTCAGTGTGATGACATTTACACGTATAATAAATTTTAGTTTAAATTTCATATCTGTTACTTTTGATTTTTAGATCATCTGAGACAATCAGGTAACCTTTTGCCATTGGTCTTTGTCCGTCATCGTACGACGTCGTCCGTCATGCGTCATCTTTAAACATTTTACATTTTTAACTTTTTTGTTAAAAACCCCAGGGCTAATTATTACCATATTTGGTTTGAAGCATCACTAGGATAAGAGGAATCTTGTGAAAATATGACTTTACCATCCCCGGGGTCTCATGGGCGGGGCCAGATAAGTAAAAAGGCCAAGTTTTCAAAAACCGTCTTTTCTACTCTCACACATGTGAAAAAACATGAATGGTAATGGTGTCCATGAAGCCCTCTACCAAAATTGTGAAATTTATGGCCCCTGAGTCAAATGTTCAAACCCGAAGGAGAGGCTAATATCGCCCTTTAATGAAAATGTATAAAATCTTAATAAACCATCTTCTCTATTTCCATAGTAGTGGGAGAAAAACTGAATGCATGATTATGATGTTCATGAAAACCTCTAACAAATTTATGTAATTCATGGGCCCTTGGTCAGGAGATTAGCCCCTTAGGCTAATATGGCCATAAAGGCAACATGTATTAAATCCCAGAAAATATTCTTCCCTACTTCCTCAGCGGGGTGGGGGAGATATACTCAAAGCATGGTTATGATGTCCATGAAGCCCTCTACCTAAATTGTGAAATTTATGACCCCGAGTGTGAGGGATTCAGGCCCTTTGGTAGAGACAATATGGCCACAAAGTGAAAATGTATAAAATTTTATAACATTTTCCTCTGTACTTAAACAGTCAGTCGTGGGAGAAAAACTAAATACATTGTCATGATGTCCACAATATCGTAATTTTGTAAGTTAAAGTACACCTTCATAATATTTTAATAACTGAAGATATTAATAAATTTTAGAAAGTGCAACCTCAGTCATAAAAGTGTGACAAGGCTATTATTTTAAATCTCACTCATCGACAAGCAAGGCCTGCATGTCTCCTTTTACCAAAAGTTTAGAATATTTGAACCCTTGGAGCTAGGGTATAGATTATCCAAGATTCCTCCGACTCTTGCCCCCCCCCCCCTCCATTCTAATGAATAAAAGCGGGGATAACAGGCAGAGGACTTCCCGACAAGTCCATCTATGGGCTATGGTACTCAGGCGGCCGTCAAGGCCGGTGGGCCTCTTGTTTATGTTTAATGAAAATATTTTATGGTACAAATGTAGATGCACACACAGTTAAATGTTGTTTCACATTGCAGATTTCTACAATCCTGAAATATTTAATTGAACACCTTGTCGGGGGTTAAATATTTGACTCCATTGTAGATTTTTGACATACATGTATTTTGCTAAGTCCAGTGACGTTTATAAAATGTTCTGTATTTCTTAAAGTTTTACAAAAATTTTAGAATATAAATGTGCGCATATACATGTACATGCACTTGAACCTACGGAGTATGCAGTCATAATTTGAAGTCTATTTGTATTTAGTTTTAAATGTAAACAGGCCTTCAATGTTTAACCCCTAACATCAGGAAGTATTTATTTTGTAAGCGTTTAGGATATAATAAACTATCTAAATGCTCAATATTTCTGTTTACGGCAGTGGGTGATTGTTTGAATTTGGATTGATAACTATGATCTCGCAGTTTTGGGAGTATTAAACTTATATTGAAATAATTCAGTGTGGTACACATAACAAATAGGATGGATTTTCAAGTAAAAAAAGAGTGTTAAATTTGTTTGTTAAAATTTCATTTTTTATGAATAATACTCCTTGGTATTAGTATTCTATTTTTGTTAAGTTGAACGATATTAGTAACCTCTTGTTTGTATTTAAACGCCTTTTGCAATGAACTTTCGTTTATTAATAAATTCGTAAAGCTTGTAAGAAAAAAATAAGAGATCCGAATGAAATCTGTGCACGATAATGATAATACCGGTATGCAATTCTTTCTCTCTCTCATTCTCTCTCTCTCTCTCTCTACCGGTATTTAGGCACTAATATTTCTGTCTTGTTATGCAGAATAGAAGAAATAAAGTATGATTGATTGGCCAAGTTATATTGATGCTTAAACAGGTTTTGGTATTTTTTTTTTATCCATTTAACGGTAGATGAGTCAATTTATTTTTATCGTGTAGTCGAATAATTTTAAATTTTCCATTTTAGCAAGGATGAGTGCAGTTCCCAATCGAGCAAACATGTGTACATAAATTAACTACAGGTCAACACATAACCTATGATCTCAGTGTATTTGAAAAGCAGTAGCTGGATATGTTTGCGGAAGAGTTTAGGGAATAAGGAATCATTCATTGAGTATTAAACACTGTGCCGGATAATTATGCCAGTGCCAAGGTGGCATTTTTGCACCCGCTTAAGATGCAGTTTCGGAAAAATCCATATATACCAAATGATAGACCATTGTCTAGAGAGTATATAACCACTTTTGTTTTTAGTGTGTTTTACCTGCCAGGTGAGATATTTACCTTTAAAAATTAATATCCCATAGGAAAATGATAATTACCATAGGAGAAATGATTCTCCTACAGGAAATATTGACAATCCTATAGGATTTTCTAAAACTCCGATAGGAATTATATTTCCTATAGGAGAATGGTATTTCCTGTAGGAATTTGATTCGAACAGGTAGTTTTCCTATAGGAAATTAAGATTTCCTGTCGGATTTTATCAAATCCTATCGGAATTGAAATTCCTACAGGAAGTTCTTTTATTCCGATAGGAAATTTCAAATTTCCTATAGGAATATTGTTTTTCCTATGGGAAAAATTATTTTCCTGTAGGAATTTATTTTTGAAAGGTAAATATCTCACCTGACAGGTGAGATACAATGATAACAAAGGTAGTTGTTAACTCTTTAAGCAATGGTCTATCATATGGCATATTTGAATTTTTCGATATATGCAGCTTAGACGGGTGCAAAAATGCCACCTTGGCACTGGCATAATTATCCGGCACAGTGTTATTATAAGGTGATCATTTTGATCGGGGCGTCGTCAATTCAAATAAAGCTCAATGGGGTTTATGATAGATTTGATCAAGCCCCGACCGAAATGATCACCTCATAATATTCAAATAATTCTATATTCCTTATATTTATATAAGTTTTAGCAACTGTACGATTGAACATTAAAATATTGACAATTTTATGTTATTTTCATTTCGATAATTATGTAAACCCCCTTGCGCCCAAACATTACGTCATTTGCGCCACTAATGAAATGTATTGAACTTTACATTACAAATTTGACAAAGACGTGAAAATATAAATATAATCTGATACGGTTCAATTTTTTTTCGAATAGATTTAAAATTTTAGCAGACAGAAACCGGATCTTTTGGCGCATTACAAAATGTACACAGGAAGCATTTACAGCCATCAATGTGGTATTCAAGCGTTTCAAATATATAAAAAAATATTACCTTAACACTTATTCAGATACCTGAAAAAAACATACTACTCGTGTCATAAAGTGATTGATTTTAACCTCGACAATCAACAATGATCACACGATTTAGTAAGTATGAAATTTATTAAGAGGGCTGGATGGTTGTGGCCATTTTAAAGCTATATTTACCTCCTTAAGACAAAAGAGTTTTGTATAAAGATATAGAAATCTGTTCAAATTTTAAGCTTAAAAATTAGGGGTTTTTTTTACTATATAATAGTTTATGGTTCTAAATTATCATTTTAAAATGTTTAAGGCAGATCTGGTGGTAAATTTGTTGACCATCCAGCCTCCTAGAATTATAACCTCGATGAAGCCTGCATGTTTGGTATATTTTGTAGACATACAGGGTATGTATAATGATATTTGTTATACTTTTTAAAATTCTTCCTAAATATCTAGAGTTATACTCAACGCTTTTTTCGTAACAACGATTTTAATATTATAATTACTGTCCACATGTCATTTCATGAACATGTTTTCCAATAATCAATGACGGCTTTGCACTGTTATTGTTGAAATTAATTTTAAATTTGTGAGTTTTTTTAATTTAAGAGAAAAAATTAATTCGACAAAACACAATTAAAAGGAAAAAAGCAAAACCCTTCAATTATTAATTTTTTTTATAACAGTTTTTCTTTTTAAAATGAATGCATACAAAAGAAAACAACAATGATAACAAATAACAGTAATAAAGAAATTAATTGTCACAGAATATTTATTTGAAATTCAATCGTCCGGTTATTTCATAAAATGCGCCTAATGAAGCTCTGTCATTTAGTCAACTGTAGTCAGTCCCAGAATATTTATGGCGCTCATTTGGACGATTTTTAATAAAAATACACATACCTGTGAGAGAAGTGCAATTGAAATCGATGAAAGGAAAAATTTCCAAGATATCTTCATTGACACATTATCATTTTGCACTCGGAAAATTTCACAGGAACGAAAACAAATTTCCTACGGAGATTTATAATGGGGAATGTTTACATCTTTTCTCCATTCAGAAGTCACTCGGAATACCTCGCACAATTTTTCAACGTTATCATCCGGGTACTTTCATCTCTTTTGCAATGGAAAATCCCCGTATACTTTTTTTAGTCGTGTTTGAAACCTGACAAAACTAGAGAGGGCGTTTCTAGGGGGAAATCTTGTGATTTTTTCATACTATTGAATGAACATCGTTTGAACCCAGAGGTATTTGTAAATATAGAACAATTTACGAAAATGTGCGGCATGAATACCTTGGGACAGACTATAAATGTTTACTGAAAAGTCATGAGAGGTGATCGAATGGCAGAGCTCTGCCATTCAGTAACCTTTTGGTTATCTTTCAGTTACTTTTCTGTTGAATGAACGGCAAAACTTTATCCTGTCATGATTTGCCATGTTTGTTGTTTATAATTACATGTACATGTACTATTCCGCCAGTTTCTTTTCTTTAAAAAATATTACATTACATAATTCAATCTTCAATGTTAGTAGTATGAGGCCTCTAGATAGGGGGGTCAACTGAGTGCACTTGACAGGCCTCTATTTAGGGGGTCAAAGGTCAATATTGAGGACATTAGGGGTCAAAAACAAGCCCCCCATTATGACGTCATAAACGAAAAGAGAAAGGCTAGACATTAGGGGTCAATATTGAGGACATTAGGGTCAAAAACTACCCCCGCATTATGACGTCATAAATGAAAAGAGAAAAAGGCAATTGACATTTTCATAATTTTATTGGAACAAGAACACAAATGAAAACACAAAGAATGAAAAAAACTGTTAAACTTTAAAGTCCGAACGTATGTACAGTGAAAATAGTTTCTTTTCTTCAATGGGTCCTGGGGAAAAAATGGGGTTTTAATCAAGATCAGGTTCCTCAACGAAGAAGTTTTCATTGTGAATTCTCTTCATTCTGCCCTGTATTTTCTGCTGTTTTTTCAATTCTTCGTCCCAATCTTTTTTTCCGGTTTCCTTGCCCCTCTTTTTCTTTCTTTAGTGAATTTCATTACCTTTTTTGAAGGTTCATCCTCTTCTATATCTGAATTTGGATTAGGATCCGGTCCCCAATTAGGGCAGTCTTTAGTCCAATGGCCAGTTTCTCCGCAGGTATAGCAGGCACTTTTTTAATTCTTTGGGCTTTTTGTTTTTCTTCTGAGCCAGAGTCGAAATAAGGACAGTCTTCGGTAAAATGTCCTTCTTCGTGACATGTGTGGCAATAACCTTTTAGTTTGTTGGGACACTTATTTGCCCAGTGTCCTTCTTCCCCGCAATTGAAGCATTCATTACTTTTGATGGCCGGTTTTTTGTTTTCCTTTTTTTGGCCTTTTTGAGGGCAGTTAGGAGAACAGTGTCCCGGTTCTCCGAAGGTAAAGCAGACATATTTTGGTTTTTTTTCTTCGTCGTTGGTAGTAGTTTCTTTTTTCTTTTTATATTCTACTTTATCTTTGTCAGGTTGCGGAGTTTGCAGGTCTTCAATTATACCCCCCGCAAACTAAGTTTGGGGGGGGGGTATAGAAATAACCTTGTCCGTCCGTCCGTCTGTCTGTGCAAAATTCGTATCCGGTCCATATCTTTCTTATGGAGAGACATTGGAAGTTCTTACTTCACACAAAGATTGCTTATGACCTGGGGGTGTGTCATGACCTTGACCCAAGGTCATTCGAGCAAGGTCAAGGTCACTGGCAGGAAAGGTGCAAAATTCGTGTACGGTACATTTCTTTCTTTTGGAGAAACATTGGAAGTTCTTACTTCACAAAAAGATTGCCTATGACCTGAAATTATGTCATGACCTTGACCCTAGGTCATTCGGGCAAGTTCAAAGTCATTGTTTAAAAAATGCTTAATTCTTATATTTGTCATTTCTTGTATGAATGGAAATGATTAGAAGGTAAAATTTTACAAAAAACTTGCTTGTGTAAGGCGAAATTAAATTAATTGTAAGATTATCATCGCCGCCCGCCCCTGTGAAAATGGCCCGCCTCGATATATTTTATATTTTTTTTCGAAAAAAATTGTGTGGACAAATTTTTTTGGTAAAAACATCGGGCTCGGTATACCAAAAATTATAAACATTTAATGGCTGCTTGACATGTGGATTATCGTTTGATTCCAGTCATGTTTGTTATTAGGATACAAATGTCTTCATGCATTAACAGTTAAGTTGAAATAAAATGGAATTTAAAGAATAGAAATTGGTTTGTGTACTCATATTAGCATAAGCAATTTCAAAAAAATAGAGCAGTTGTTACTGATAGAAAATGGATTGTTAAATAGATAGCATCCATCATTTTCTATAATAGCAAACTACTTGAGTTATGATTGTTTTTATTAGCGGGTGGTATCAATTGTGAGCTTGCTCACAGTACCTCTAGTTTTCTTTAGAATGATATCTGTATGGTTAGCAATTTCATCGCTCATGATTTGCAGGGTATTCAGGATTCCTTCTTGAGTAGTAGTAATAATCCCGAAGTCTTCCTTGCTCATGGGCGGGGAATCGTCTCTGAATGCTGCCATTTCTAAGGCCATGGGTTTCCTGTGTTTGTGTCAAGAGAGATGAATCGTAGTCCATGATTTTTTAGTTTATGAATTTTGTTTAAGAAAGACGCTCTATTATATACTCTCTGGGGCGGGTGATGACAAAATGTACCTGGGGTCATTGCGTAATACCTGCAGGTGTCAGGTGCTGAAACCCTATGAGTCATTGTA
>WFKH01003881.1:21900690-21941062 GCA_016163765.1 Magallana hongkongensis | reverse complement strand
GAGTGTTTTGTTCATTTTGAAATTAAACAATGATGGGTGATTTGTCTTCTTACTCATTTGAAGGGTATTTGTTCGTGACCAGATGGAACACAACGATAGACGAGGAGAAACAGAAGAAATTATTAGAGATTACAGAAGTGACTTCAAGAATCGAGAGTCTGGACGCTCTTCAGAAAGTACTGGTGCATATAGCCGAAAGACCCACTCCCGGAAGACTAATTACGATTTACTGGGTTGGAGAGGGAGCCAAACTTCATTTACTGGAGAAAATGACCGGAGTTTCATTGAAAGAATTTCAAAATTGGAATTGTTTGAGGAGAATGTTCAGCCGGAAAGGGAGTTCTTTTGGTCCAGATTACCCTTTAGAAAATGAAAAATAAAACTATAGAGCTATCATAAAAAGCTATAGATGTCAAAGCCGCCTTTTACCAACACGGAATTTCCATGCGAACATACATATTGACGTTATTAAAGATGATTATGACATTAATATAGTAAAATTCTTTTGTTTCACTGTAACAATAATTAACAAAAAATCGTTTTGCTCACTATATGCTTTAAAAAAATGTATGATAGGCTTAGTTATTCTGACCAATCATGCAGACTTAAGTTATGGAGAAAGGACGTTCATCCTTTGCCTAATGGAATGGTATACCGGTATTCCGATCCGGTGCCTTTTTGAACTGCACTTTTTCTATCTTTATATATTAAACCTCACAATTTTATAATGTCATAACATGATAAAACTACAGAATAAAAAATATATAACTGCCGTTAAAACTATACACGTTAAGATTTGCGTCAATTATGGATGACCGTGAAAACGCATGTTTTATTTGTTTTCTTGCCAGTAAAGTGATACCTTCTTTTAATATCAATCTATCATGTGACATCGACTGCTAATTTTAAACTTATAAACAAAAATGGGCGAAGGGTCAACACCCTCATAATAGCTATATTGTTTAAATCAAACTAAAGTTAACCTGTGCACGCACATGTTGATCGAGTTAGATGAACAGATTTTGAAAAAGATTATAAAAGTTTTGCTACAACCATGCTCTTTCTAGTACCTTTTTATCTCCAAAAGATTTCTCGATTAGAGTATATATATATGGCCGAAGACCATGGAAGAGAGCGCCCCTCCTTGGGTTGGATGCCATGTTCACACCTCCACACAATCAATATACAATATCACTATTTTTATACACAAAATACAAAAAAATCATACAAAATTTTCATTGCATAAATAAATAACGTCCAACAGTTGCGAACCCAACTCCACCACGTAACCACATCGTTGCGTCACCGCGTCTCAGTGTCACCACATCACTGCGCATGCATCACAACGTTTCCACGTCACTGCCTTACCATGTATCCAAGTCAATACGTCACCACTAAATCACTGCATTACCACGTGTCCAAGTCGCTGCGTCACAACTTCCTGTGATTAACTCGTCCCTGTCGGACCCTCGTCTATTCGAAGGTCGTAGACTTATCCGGAACCTCATCCGTTCTAGTCCAGCTCTGGCGAACGATAATGTTCAGACACTCGCATTAGTTAAAAGCTTACATCCCAAACTCCTTCTGGAAATTTGATTACTTGAGTATCAAAAACTACCCACCATAATAAAAGCACATAGTTCAGATCTTATCTCTGGAAAAATCGTCCACTGTCTGCTAAAGTTGCAAAATTTCTTGCTTATAGAACTATTTTAACAGGAGCTTGGACTTGGGTAGTTGTGTCAAACAGCGATGTGAGTAGGCATGTCTATGTCATTGTCGGTCACTCAGCCATGGCTCTTTGATATTAACAAGATTTGATTAGCTTTTGAGCGAAGACTACGCAATCTGTGCATATTTCACTTGAAACCAGCGTCATTTTAAATTTGTTTTGATGAAAGAAAAAGATAGTTACATCCTACCGAAAGCCCAAGGCCTTGCTAAAAATGGTTCTAAAGGACATATAAAAACGTGTAGAATGACCCGGGTAGAATCTGTTATGCTCACCAATCCCAGAACCGATACAATGAGGCTCCAACAGCTTAAAATTGATTTTAACAATATCTCCCAACCTATGAAAGTTCCTTAAACTTGAGCAAACCACAATCAATTGCTGAAGAAAAACTGTATTTAAAAAAACTGAATATTTACAACCACTTACAAAAATCTGCACCTACATTTTCAGAACCTTTGATTACAATTGTACGAAATCTGTAAGGCTGAAGAACAAGAGCCCACCTCATAAGTCGAGCATTTAACACCTTTGCCTTAGACAAATAAACAAGCGACTGATGATCAGTCTCTATATAAAATCTTGACCATACAGATATCTCTGGAACTTTTGCACAAACTATTGGTTAGCACTCTTTCTCTATTGTTGAATAGCTAACCTGACTTTTAGACAACTTTTCACTAGCGTATGCAACAAGTTTCTTGATTCCATCTTCGTATTGCAACAAAACGACCTCATCACCCACATCAGAAGCATCTGCATGTACAAAAGGTTTATTCAAGTTAGGAAATGTGAGTACATGTGTTACCATAAGTGACGACTTGAAGACAATGAAGGCATTCTCCTGGGCATTTCCCCACACCACTTGGTTGGGTTGTCCTTTTCTGTTACGAGACATTTTAAATAGAAGTGACTGGTAGAGGTCTCAGCTTTTCATCACCGCCGATATGACCTAGTAAACACTAAACTCAGCCCAGTAGCCCTTATACAGTCAAACTTCGATACATATTTAAAACCTGCAAGCTTGACAAATATATCATCAGCATTAGGAATAGTTTCAGAGTCAAATACAATGTTCTTTTTAATTGCTCTAAAGTCGATAAAAAACCTGTTTGAACAGTTTTTTTCTTTACAATTACGATTGGGGAACTGTCCGACGGTTCAGTTAAACCGGCTTCCATCGTCTTACGTAGTTTGTTACAAACAGTGACATGATGGGTAATGGATACGTTTTGTTCGAACAAGCTGATCGCTGGTTAACTTTATCTTATGAACTCCCAAAATTGTTAATCTAGGAACGTCTGAAAAAACATCTTAAAATTATTCAAGCAATGCATAAATATCCTTACACTGGATGCCAGTTTGCTCAGGATTTACTGTAACATCGGTTGGCCCATCACTTCTTGCTGCTCTTGGTGAATCACGCAGTATCTCACCATCTGCGACTTCATCGTCTTCTACTCTTTCATCGTAAAGCTTGAGCATGTTTGCGTGAAATGTCTTTATTTTTCCATCTATATCAATTTTATAGTCTACATTTTCCTTTTCTCTACACAATTGTTCACGGGCATTTCCATTGCATAAGTAATTTGTTTCTTGCAGTTGGCAGTAGCACGAGAACTTTTTACCCTTCCGACATTATTCTGTTCTTTGCACCTCTGTTGTAGTACGTCCGGATTTTCTCCGATGATTTATCTAGATTCTCTCTTGCCATCTTGCATGTTGCTTCAAGTTGTTCTTTCAAATATACAACATACTCTTGTAAGTAGTTCTTACCTCCGGATCTTCTATCTCCTTTGTCAACAATTCTCGTAGTAGCCTCATAGGTCCTCTTACCACGTGGCTATGAACTAACTCAAACGGTGAGAATCCTAGACTCTCTTGTGGAGCATCCCGGTAATTAAGCGAATAGAGAAGCTGAAAGGTATTTGTTCCAGTCTGTCGGACGTTCAGCGCACATCCTCCGAAGTATTGTTTCAGTGTACCATTAAAGCGTTCCACCAAACCGTTGCACATCGGATGACAAGGTGTTGTGGTAAGAGACGAATGAACAGCAAGCGACTGACTTCGGGCATCAACTCCGACGTAAATTGTGATCCCCTGTCTGAAAGCATTTCTTTAGGAACTCCTATTCTACATAATACATCTACCAGAGCTTCTGCAACACTCTCAGTCTCTATGCTCTTTAAAGCAACTGCCCTGCCCAATGGTATCGGGCATGATAAACAACAGTTAAAATGTAACGATTACCCTTGTTTGTTTGTATTGGTCCAACGAGATCCAGCTCTACACGTCTGAACGGCACGTCAATAAAATGTACCTTGGTAGTTCTTCTCCCTAGGAGTGGTCCGTTGATATATATCACATGATCTACAAAACCGTCGAACGTCAGCCTGGACTCCTGGCCAATAGAACTCTGATAATACTTCACTCTTCGTTCTGGAGGTACTTAAATGACCTGTCATGATAGATTCATGTGCTAGTGAAAGAACATTTGCTTTAAATCCTTTTGGTACAACTAACTGCGAGAATCGTTTGCCATTTTCAGATTTATCTGACCGAAAAACACGATAAATGATACCTCGTTTTTGAATATAGTAAATTGATTTTGATTTAAAACAAATACGTTATAAATACGTCACCGCTGCTGCTCAATGTGTCTATCTTATGTAAAATAATGTTTGAAACATCCAACTTGTGTATAAGTGCCGGAAATATTGAATGTAAACAGGTAACTCTTTTGTTCTAGACATTTCTAACTAGCATACTGCTTATTTTAAAATATTGTATATGATGGCTAAATTTACTTTATGCATGCATTGGTCTTTTCCTCGTGAAGCATTTCGATATGATCATGACTGGCAAAATATCATTACACGAGATGTTTAAAACCCTCATCTTATCTTACTACAGTAAAGGGGAAAGAAAAAAAGTTTTTCCATTTCCGCTAAACCCTTCTAATAATTTAATTGTTAATAGTAATTCTAATCATCCAGGAAGATGAAAAACGGGAATTCCAGAAATACATTTAAAATTACGTTGCTTATGTGATAGTAAGAGTATTATGTATATGTGTATTTATTCGTTTTGTATTTTCTATTTTTCGTTTTGTTTAAGAGAATCTGAAATTTATATTAGTCAAAGTTTTACTGCGCAAGTGGATTGAGTTCTTTCTTATCTGTAATTTCATTGGTTCATATTATCCAATTATATTGAAGCTATATGTATACTGTAGAAGCACATATTTTCGTTGGGTCAAAATTTCGTTGTTTTTAAACCAAATAAAATTTTGTTGGCATTAAATTTCGTCATATTGTAATCCCTTTGTATTTATTAATACTTTGGTTAAAAATTCGTCATGGATTTAATTTCGTTGATATGTACTGCCAACGAAAATAACGAAATAAAATCCTCGACGAATATTTCTGCTTCTACAGTATATAAGTTACCTATAATTCTAATTAAGTTAAAGCAGTATACTGTTTCCAGAATATATTATCCAGTCGATATCCGTAGCATCTTATGGTCAATGCCTCTATATTTATTATACAAATAAAGTCATCAGATACCCGGATCTACATCTTATTTATCCTTGACTGCTCGGTTACATCATGGCGCTGCGAGAAAACAACAACATCTCGAGGTATTGACCATATTTAGGAAATTATATTCCAAAGATGCCAGGAATCGGTTCAGTTGAAATACGGCCGTGAGTAGAGTTTACCAATGTAGTTAGGACTTTAAACTCAGAGCCCACCGTTTAAACCGTATGAGTAGAATTTACCGTTAGCATTTACCTGGAACTGTGTACATATAGTGAACTGTTTTCTGTGTACCGTTATTCTGTCCAAAATGAATAAAAAGGAACTCCAAAATCGTGTGTATGAACTTGAACAAGAGTTACTTGAAGCAAAAATATCTAAAGCCAAAGTTATAGAGAAACATACATTTTTTGCGGAAAATCGTAAATTAAGAACATTTTCGGGTAGACCAAAGAATGATGGTGATCCTTCCATTGATGACTGGATAGACGATTTGGAAATAGCTTTTTCAGCCCGCGGAAGGACCGACGCACAGAAAGTTGATCTGATTTATACTCATCTAGAAGGCCAAGCAAAGGAGGAAATAAAGTTTCGCGCCGATATTCGCCATGACCCCGAAGCGATATTGGAATGTCTACGGTCAGCGTTCGGAAACCCGGAAAGCATCATTACGCTTCAACAAAGATTCTTTGAACGTCAGCAGAGGGAAAGTGAAACAATCCGAGAATATTCATATGTCCTTGTGGAGTTATACCAAACAGTGATAAAGAAAGACAACACCGTATTTCCTGACAAAGAAAAAACTTTGTGTGAACGTTTTGTTAACGGGCTTCATGACAAGTATATGAGGAAAGAAGCTAAACGTCTGTTCCGAAGAAAGTTTGACAAAATAGACTTTTATCATCTGCGGGATGAAATGATCTTACTCAGTGAAGAAGAAGAATCAACCCAAGTTTCACCATGTGAAACCAAGATTAAAACCTCAGACAGGCCACAGTCAGTGATCAGTGATCATCCCAATTTAAATACCAAATCATCAGATGTGCCCAGTACAGAAGACCTGTTGAAAATCATTGAAGCACAACAGAAACAGATTGATTCTCTAACTGGTTATATGAAAGACAGCGCTAACAAACTGCCAACTACGGAACGCCATACCACCCAGACACCTACAGGTATAAAACGTTTTACCAACGATTCGTCTATGGAGCGCCGTTCTAACCAGTATCCTATGGATCGCGGGACCTTTAATCGCTCTGTGTATTGCTATGGTTGTGGAAGACAGGGTCATATCCAGAGGAACTGTCGTGCTGCAGCGTACAGAAACAACGGTTCGGAAAACTAGTAGCATCTATTGCTACGAGTCAACCATTAGATGATTGTGATAAAGACTCATTCAAGTATCGAGCAATAGGACAGTGTCCGGTGATAAGTGTTAAAGTGTGTGATGTAGATATTCCGTGTTTAGTCGATACAGGATCCATGGTATCTACAATTACTGAAAGTTTTTACAAGAAGTTCTTAGAGCCCCTTGGACAAACTCTTAGTGAAAAATGTATGTTACAGCTTAAAGCTGCTAATGGATTAACTATTCCATACATTGGGTACGTTGAATTTGATGTAAATTACTGTGGAAATGTATTACAACAGCGTGGATTTCTTATTGTAAAAGATACAACTGATGAATGTACGAGAAAACGTAAAGAAGCTGTACCAGGCATTTTAGGAATGAACGTTCTTAACTTATGCAGGGATATTCTATCAAACTGTGAAGTTCCTATTGACGGGATTTTAAATGAAGTGTTCGCAAAAACAACCGAGTGCGATAGAAAATCTATTCATGGATTTGCTAGAGTAAGTGGAACAGTTCCTATACGCTTACCAGCCAATACCGTTGTAGTGCTTTGTTGTACCGGACCCAATATCGACGGTGATATAGTAGTGAATCCTTTGACAAACGGAGCGCATTTACACAGAAATTTCAAAACGGTTTATACTTGTACTAATATTGTCAGAGGTCAAATGTTTGTTCGCGCAGCAAATGTGGGAGATGAGGACATATTCATCAAACCAAGAACGAGAATCGGGACCGTATCAAGATGTGAAATTGAAAGTGAACATTCTTAAATTGAATTTCAAAGTGTAGGAAATGTAGAAGAAATTAGTATTCATGAGCTCCAGAATGAAGAAGTAGTGGTTACGTCATCAAAACAGGAATTTGAAATACCGCCTGATATATACCATTTGGATTGCAGCGTGGAGGAGAAAGAGTTAATTACGTCATTATTTCAGAAACATAGAAATGTGTTTTCAAAGGACGATGATGACATAGGCTGTACAGATACCATCAAACATCAGATTCGCCTCGTTGACAGTAAACCTATCTCCCAACAGTATCGTCGCATTCCACCATCCCAATTCGACGAAGTGAAGCAACACATTCGGAAATTATTGAAGAATAATGTGATACGTGAAAGCACCAGTCCATTTGCATCACCCATTGTTTTAGTTAGAAAGAAGGATAACTCACTCCGACTGTGTGTAGATTACAGGAAGCTAAACGACAAAACAATTAAGGACAAGTTTCCGTTACCCAGAGTCGAAGAAACCTTTGACGTTCTGCATGGTTCCGTTATGTTTTCCACAATGGATCTTACCTCAGGATACAACCAGATAGCCTTAACAGAAGAAGACAAGGAGAAAACCGCGTTTACGACTCCCTTTGGATTGTATGAATTTAACCGCATGCCATTTGGACTTACAAATGCACCGGCAACGTTCCAACGTCTTATGCAGCATTGTTTTAGAGAGGAAGTTTTCAACATTATGTTAGTTTTCTTGGATGACATCATCGTATATTCAAAGACCCTTCAGGAACACATCCAACGACTTGACAGAGTGTTTACTATTTTACAACATCACGGATTAAAGTTGAAAATGAAAAAGTGCACATTTTTCAAACCTTCTGTGAAATATTTAGGCCATGTTGTGAGCAAAAACGGAATTAGTACAGATGAAGAAAAGATAAAGTGTATTACCAATTGGAAAGTACCTGAAACAGTGAAAGAAGTGAAATCGTTTTTGGGATTTTCAGGATACTATCGTCGTTTTATTCGCCATTTTTCTCAGATTGCCGCACCTTTATTAGAAATATCTAAAAACAACATGAAACATCCGAAAACCAAATTTGGAGAAAAGTGGACCAAACAGTGTCAAGATTCCTTTGAAGAGCTAAAGAAAGTGTTGTCGACAGCCCCGTTACTCGGATATGCGGATTTTACTTTACCTTTTGTGGTGGAAACAGATGCAAGCGCACACGGACTTGGAGCTGTATTGTCTCAAAATCAAAATGGACGAGTGGTTGTGATCGCATACGCTAGCCGAAGTCTTCGACCAAATGAGCGGACGGCAAAGAATATGAGCAGTCTGAAGTTAGAGTTATTGGCCCTGAAATGGAGTGTCACGGAAAAGTTTAGAGATTATCTTCTTGGAAATAAATTCACTGTGATAACCGATAATAATCCGTTAAAGTATTTATCGACAGCGAAGCTCGGTGCGTATGAGCAGAAGTGGGCATCGCAACTTGCGGAGTTCGACTTTGAAATCAAATACAGACCTGGAAAGCAGAATGTAAACGCGGATGTGTTATCTCGTCTACCCACTGATATTCTTTGCGAGTGCATTCAGGGAACCATAATTCCTCCTGAAATAAAATCGGCACAGAACACGGTTATATTTATTGAATCTTCTGATGTTTCTTTTGTCAATACCTTTCCAACTTATTCAATGGAAGAATTAGCCGAGATGCAGTCAAGAGATAAATCGATTAGTGTGTGTAAAGTGTTTGTGGAAACAAAGACAGTTCCGAAAGCTAGTTTCGCAAGGAGGCAAAGTAAAAGTGTTCAGATCCTTATAAGACAGTTAAAGAATATTACAGTGAAAAATGGAGTATTGTACAGGGAAATTAAGGATCCAAAACTTGGAGAAATTACACAGATTCTATTACCAGAGTGTTTAAAGGAACTAGTGTTACAGAGTCTCCATGATGAATTAGGACACTAAGGTATTGAGAGAACTTTTAACTCCATTCGAATGAGATGTTACTGGCCCAAAATGTTTGCAGAAATAAAGAACTATTGTAAAAAGTGTAATCGTTGCACTGTTTCGAAGATTCCTCCTCCTAAAGTGCACACCAACATGGGACATTTAACAGCATCTGAACCATTAGAGTGTGTAGCAATAGACTTTTCTGTGTTAGAGAAAGCCCAAGGATTGGAGAATGTGTTAGTGATAACGGATATATTCACTAAATGGACTATCGCTGTACCAACTAGAGATCAGACGGCGCAGACGGTGGCTAAAGTTTTAGTGAATAAACTGTTCTTCAAATTCGGAGTATGTAAGCGTATCCATTCAGACCAGGGGAAATGTTTTGAAGCGGAAATAATAAAACAACTGTGCAATCTCTACAGGGTGAAGAAGACGAGAACAACACCTTACCATCCTCAAGGCAACGGCCAGTGTGAGCGTTTCAACCGGACCCTGCATGATTTACTACGATCATTACCACCTGCTCGGAAAAGAAAGTGGCCGGAATATTTTAAATTTCTTACAACGTAACTCCTCATGCATCTACGGGATACTCACCTTATTTCCTCATGTTTGGAAGACATCCCAACTTACCTATTGATTTCATGCTTGGAAGAAATAGTACTCAGTTCAACGACGTCAACATCGACCGATGGATAGAACTACATTCCGAAAAGCTGGCGTTTGCGTATAACAAGGCAAAAGAAGAGATCAACAGAAATGCAGACGATCGTAAGAAAAGACACGATACCGGGAGAAGTGAAGATGAAATGGAGATCGGTGATCGAGTGTATGTCAGAAACAGAGGAGTCAAAGGCCGCGATAAGATCCAAGATAAATGGTAACCGGAAGTCTTCGTCATAACTGACAAACCGTTTCATTCAGTGTACACGGTAAAGGCGGAAAATGGTGATTCTGGGAAAAGAACTGTGAACAGAGCCGAAATAAAACCGGTTATTTAGTGAAAAGTGTGTTTATGAATACAACAGTGTTCAATTGATGTCGAGCCCTTATTTATTCAATCGTATATTTCTATGTGTATTTATTTGATATTAAATTTAAATTGTGTAATCTGAGGACAGATTAATAAAGTTCCGGGGGAGTATGTGATAGTAAGAGTATTATGTATATGTGTATTTATTCGTTTTGTATTTTCTATTTTTCGTTTTGTTTAAGAGAATCTGAAATTTATATTAGTCAAAGTTTTACTGCGCAAGTGGATTGAGTTCTTTCTTATCTGTAATTTCATTGGTTCATATTATCCAATTATATTGAAGCTATATGTATATATAAGTTACCTATAATTCTAATTAAGTTAAAGCAGTATACCGTTTCCAGAATATATTATCCAGTCGATATCCGTAGCATCTTATGGTCAGTGCCTCTATATTTATTATACAAATAAAGTCATCAGATACCCGGATCTACATCTTATTTATCCTTGACTGCTCGGTTACACTTATAGCTAGATAATACATCCTCTTTTTTTCTTAAAATATTTATGTGAAGCAATAGTTTCCGTTTGTTTATCAAATTGTGTGATTAAAAACGCCCTCATTAAAATAAGTTTATGAATATATCCCTTGTGAAAAGCAAAAATTAGTTAAGAACATAATTCTTTAAAAATCTTCAATAAGGTACAAATAGCAACATAATTTGTAATACTGGCAATGGTACACTCAAAATATTTCAAAACAATACAAGCTTAAGGCAGTACTACACACACAAAACTTATAAATCTTTTTGGCCCTTTTTATACTTTGTAGTAAACTAACGTTTTCTCCATAAAACAATTATTTAAAAAAACAATTTACTCTGACGCATACAAATTTTGAATTTTCGGAATCATATCTATTAATATAACTACTTGAATTCACGTATTTAACAGGATAGAGCATTCGCTGTAGTAAGTTTTTGTTATAATATCAAAGTTTGTATGCTTCACAACAGCATTCAATGACATCATATGTTTTTTACATAAAACTTTTCAGGAAATGAGAATCAGAGATAGTTATGATACCTAACCGCATTTTTAAGTAAACATAATCTCTTATTATACTGTTGCACATAGGTGATTATGTATTTACGCTGTTGTCTCCTTCCCAAACATGGTGTCCACTCCGCACAACGTATCCAACCACTACATGTCCAAGTCCTATTCCATGTCCAACTCCTACACCATGTCCAGTTACTACATCATGTCCAACTCCTACACCGTGTCCAGTTACTACATCATGTCCAACTCCTACACCGTGTCCAGTTACTATATCATGTCCAACTCCTACACCGTGTCCAGTTACTACATCATGTCCAACTCCTACAACGTGTCCAGTTACTATATCATGTCCAACTCCTAAACCGTGTCCAGTTACTACATCATGTCCAATTCTAAACCGTGTCCAGTTACTATATCATGTCCAACTACTACGCGGTGTCCTGTTATTACACCATGTCCATAACAAAGGCCATGCTAATCTGTAACAGGGAATCCATGAACATCAGTATGACAATGTCCAACTATTCCATTAATATGTAAAACATGGGGAAATGAAAGAGTTTTCATAACAAACATGTCTTATTATAATACATCTTGCCAATTTCACAAAGAAAAACATTATACATGTGCAAATAACTTTGTTAAGACTACAATGTATAATCCCAAACAATCAGGAAATGAATTAGTTTTGATTATTTCTGCAGGTATATCTACCATTAAATTAAATACCAACTTAGTTGAATATTTATGACACTAGAGTAATCAATTTAGTGCAGCATTGATTCCCAAATCTATAAATGGGCATATTTTATCAGGAATCTTCCTGTAAAAATAAGAGACGAAGTCTATTCTAGACACTTCTTTAAAAATTACTATTATAGATCTCGAATATTTCCAATAATACTGAAATCAGAAGCTAAATAATTCAAAGCTTTTGCTAGGCTTGTTAAAACTAACGACATTTTTTACGAATTATCTTGTTTTTTGATAACCAATGCGTACATTTTAGATGACAATCAAAGATAACACATTCTCGGTTTATTACATAAATTCAAATTTTAGAGATTTATATAAATTGTGATGAACAACGCTTGTTAGAAATTATTTAATTGAATGAAACATGATAGTTAGCTTCAAACGGAAAACTGTAATAAGAAAGTGTGTTGACAGAAAACAGAAAAAGCAAACCGCCCTGGCGTTACTGAAAAAAACATTCTCAAAAAGGTAGATGTACCAATATAGACAGATTATTACTCGCAACACTGACATTCTGAAATGTCAACCAGACTCTGATCATGAAATCTGAAATTAACTGGTAAAACCAGAATATCAACGTTCTTATGCATGTACATATATAGCAGATAGCAAGACCATTATTTTAAAAAAAGATGATCAAGACCTTTACAACGGTTTGTTTCCGTTTTGCACACGTGCGCAAAACGGAAGTTTGATTTTAATTGTTCCTTTGCTTGTATAACCTTGCCAAGGAGACTGAGAATGTTTTTTGCTCAAAGCAGGCAAAAACAGAACACATGTATAAGAATAAATAATGTCATTTATTTATAAATAACGAAAAGATGTATACAAAACAGGGGGTCAGTGATAATTATGTTACTATAGTTATAACACATGTGGTGCTGAATGCAATCGTGACCCCCTATCATACACACAATCATATGAAAAATAAATATTTACACAAAACACAAGATAGGGGTCCAAAAGACTAGAACGATTATGGAACACATGTACAAAAAATACATGACAGACCCCCTACTGTGGACACATATGTAAAAATGAGCATAAAAAACTGCCTGCCCACAAAAAAGGTGGGTAGCCATCAAAAAAATAGAATAAGGCCAAGCAAAAACGTAGGCCAAATATCCAACTATAAATTACTATTTTTGGAGGTGGAAGGGGTGGACGGTGGGTACAAATTTTACTGCACAGCAATAGCGTGGCTTCTTGTCCAAAATAAACAGATCAATAATTGAGACGTGACAAATTGAACACTTTTGATTGGATAAGATGTACAACTTAAGAGTTAGGGTAAACATAGACCACAGGATGATTTCATAAACAGAATAAGGATCAGGGTAAAGTGAGGTAAACAAATAAATAAACAGCACGTCACATAAAAATTATTATTTACAATAATCACTTATTTATGATCCATAGCTTGTATAACCTTGCCAAGGAGACTGAGCTTGTTTTTTGCTCAAAGTAGGCGACAATAGAACATAAATAAGAATGAATAATGTTATTTTACTAAATGACGTAAAGATATATACAAAACGGGGGGGGGGGGGGGGGGGCAATCATAAACATGTTACTATAGTAATAACACATGTGGTGCTGAATGCAATCATGACCCTCTATTATACACACATATGAAAAATAAATATCTACACAAAACACAAGATAGGGGTCCAAAGGGCTAGAAGATTATGCATTACATGTACAAAAATACATGACAGACCCCCTACTGTAGACACATATGAAAAATAAGCATCAAAAAACTGCCTACCCACAAAAAAGGGTGGGTAGAGACCAAAAACCTAGGCCACAAATCCAATAAGAATTGGATCCACCCCCCCCCCCCTCTCAAAGGCTCTTGGCAAGGATTATGACTAAAAACAAAAGCAGCATGTTAAAAAATAAACATATATATACATAAAATCCAGGTTCAAATCTTAACATTGGAGGTATAGATCGAGCAAAGATACAAACAGTTAAAGGATATAAACAAACAATGAGGGCAAAATAATATACAATTTGTCATTTACAATAAGACAAATTCTGCCCTGAAAAATCCTAGACAACCTATGACATACTTTGCATACACAGGGTAGTCTACTTTGGTCTGCACTGGTATTACAAATAACATAAAGGACTTAAAAGAACACATAACAATACACAAAACATGAAAGGATAAAATCAAAACTGTGCTTCTTGCACAGCAGACAACGACTAATGGCAGCAGACACTATTTGATCGCCAAACACACATCCGGTAAACCAGATATATATATATATATATATCCAGAAAAAGGGTTAAAAGTCACATCATTTAGTTGTCAAGAACAAATTACTGCTACAAAATTGACATCATTTTCTGGCTTTTGACAAATGGTAAATTAGTAAAGTCATCTATTATATACAAGTACATAAGTCATAAACAAAGTAAGTATAAATACAAAATTGAATTCACAGCAGTCCACTACTGACCTGTGAATCTAATAACAGCAGACGACTTTTAAACTGTCACTCAATATTTCAGATACCCTGGCAGCAGCCAAATGCTGACCTGTCATGTATAATAAATGAGGATAGATTATAGGATCGCAAAGTTTCTTAAACCGGGAGGAAATTTATATGTATTACCTACAAAAAGCATCGGAGTTCCATCGCCCTTTTTTTGATTTTCAGAGTAACCCAATGAAGCAGCATATGTAGCTGCACCTATTTGGAAACTATGACCTTTAAAATTGTTAGAATTAAGCCCAATAAACTCTACTGCTGATTTTAAATGAGAAGCAACCTTCGCATATAAAATTGGAAGAGCATGCATCATTTGTTTGAAATAATGGGCCAGCTGTGTGGTTTGAATATTGTAAATATTCCAACAGAGCATATACTGTACAGAATGGTGAGCCCTGAATAACTTGAACGGAGAGTACTAAGGGTTGCACAACACTATTAAATTCCCCTATATTATCTTACCAAACTCACTCACCTTTAGACTGCTCTCACTCATGTACATCAAACGTCCCAGATGTTTCCCTTTCACAGGTGAAAGTACTATTCCTACTGTACATTTCAGTACCAAAATATACCTACCCATCCTCAACGGCGTGAGACTTTGTTTATATCAAAGTCAAGCAGGTGCTTGAAAACCATGCCTGGAGCCAAATCACCCCACTCTTATTAAAAAAAAATAAAAATATTTCTTGGCCTCCTCAATTTTTTTAAGCATATAATCTGAAGCAAAATACTTGAATTTACACCTCATAAAAAATTTGGGCATCCACCTCTTAGGAAAAACCCTCAAATCAAAGGGAAAAACTGGGTTCTACTTTCTGTCCGCCATGTTTTGCCGTGAACCTTCAGAGAAATAGTGTTTTGATACCTGCAAAGGGGTTATGCTGCTTTTTCGTTTTGTATTCACGCATTATGATTCGAACTGCTAACCCTATATATTGAAGTTGTAAAACGTGCTTCCTGTTGTGCAGTGTTTTAGCAGCAACTTCCCCTAATCTCAAAAAAGCATGAAAAGCTATTAAAAATAAGGCATGTAGGAGAGTGCGAAGTGAATATTGTGGAACAGTGTGGGCAAGGGCATTTAATAATTTCTGTAAATGTCTGGAGTAATAGGTAGACGAGTATCTTTCGTTGGAACTGATGACCGACAACCCTTTAAAATTTTCTTAGTAATAAAAGCCTGCGTTGGGTCATCCATATCTAAAATTTTATGTACATAACCAATTGCAGATATATAAGATGATATGCTGCTTGGTGAGTAATTGACTGAAAACAAATGACCGATAAAGTTATACATATCTACCACTCAGGTTTCCGTTTTGCAGACGTGTGCAAAACGGAAATTTAATTTTTATCTGTTGTTTTTTAAAACCAAGTAGACCATCAGTATATTATTTAAGTTTGAACCTTAAAACTTCAAGGAAGGAAATACTCAGCTATGTTAAGGGCGTCCATAAGAAAATAGCGATATTTATCACATAAAATGTTAGCCTTTGAATCATCTTGATATTCAGTTCCAAAAAATTGTTACACAAAGTGATATTTTATCGGTATACAAGTTAGATAATTTGTTATCGCATGGGCAAATTTTGAGTCTCTTGGGAATACCCTGTCACGTGATACTGCTAAAAATAGATGAATCAGGAATAATACGAAAAAATGCAAAGTGCAAGGGCTTAACATGAACAAATATAATTATTTCTGTTTCTAACTTGTAAAATGAACATCAAAAATTTCGAAAAGTGCTGGGAGCTTGATATATTCAAGTAAGAACAATTATTAAATTCAACGTAAACAGTGTTTGAACAGCAATTTGCTAGGAATTCCCACAATTAACGCTTATTTATATGAAATGCACAGCGATTTCATACAGCTCCCAGCACTTTTTGTAATAATGGGGATATAATGGTTAGACATGTAAATTTTCAATATATTTGATCAAGTGTATGCCCTTGCACTACTGCATTTTATCTGGCCCATTTCATTTTCGGCGTCATTTGCGTGAAATTCAAACGCAACACTGACTAAGATCATGATTTTAATTTTCATTCATAAATAATTAAAAGCTGCGAATTTCACTAAAATAATGTTAGAATGTTGTTTCTGTTCACACCAGTCATCATTACCAAATTGTTGAAATTGGAAAAATTTATTCATCTTTTATCTTTTGCCTTTATAAGAGCGGGGGGGGGGGGGGGCGGTTAACATTGTAAGTGTTGAGTTTTTAATTTACACATTTATGTTTCATAATGGTTTATGTTTTTTTTGCTTGTAAATAAATAAGAAATACTTTTAATATATGATAAGATTTACTTGTAATTATAAATTATTTTTGTAATAAATAAAGAAAGCAAGAAAAATCAATATTTATAAAGAATTTATTATAATAATCAACTTGACAAATACTATACAGTAGAGATTGCACTTTCGTGACAAACTGTTCAACAAGACTACCCAGCAGGCATACAACGTTGTACCAACGTTGAAAATACGTTGATTATGGTTGACGACGTTGAACAACCAAAAAACAACGTTATAAGACGTTGAAAGAAAGACGTTGAAAACCTAACTAATTTTCAACGTCAGTATGACGTCTTGTACTCTGACAAATATCGACCAAAACATGATTTTTAAAAAACAAAATCCAACTTTCTGCTTTGTTTTGTGTTTGAAATAAATAATCATTTTAATAGATTAAAACTGTACAAGCAATGATCAACCTCTCTACTTCCATTAGTTTTTTAAACAATGCCATTTTTATAATAGACATTAAAAAAATATAAAAAGACATTAGGCCTAGAGTTAATTTACAAATTATAAAATGCATCATGTAAACAAATTGTAAGTGAAGATGAGTTAGCCATTAGCCTAACACCGCTCCTCAATTTGCACTGCTTGAAACGGGCTGACCAATTAGTATCAAATTACTGGCGCGATCTAAACAAAGAAAGTGAGTCCAGCTGTGGAGATAGAGAGCACATTTTGAATTTGAATGTGTGAAGCACCACATCGACCTCTGAGGAACAATAATTTGGATTTTATTATTGCAACAGTAAAGTAAGTTGTCTCTTCTTGCACTTTTTAAAACTTAACACTGATTAATGTAAAATAATTGTGAAGGAGACTCGTGTATTATTGAATTTATCACATAATGTATTTACATGTGCACCTTGCATATGGGATTGGCCGGATGTAATACAATGATTTGATTTTTTAAAAATACCAGACAGTTGGACTGATAAAAGAGGTTTACATCAACCGAATGAGTGCACACACTTTGCATTTATTTTTTGCAGGTACGGTTGTACGGGATCATGTATATCGGATCAAAATTTTGAGTCCCATGATTATGCCCCCATAGCTCGATGGAGGAGATAGAAGAAAGAGAAAAGATTGACTGTTCAGAAGAAACGCCTCTTGTGATTCGAACCAACTTTTAGAATGTGTTTCATCAGCGTTATGTTGAAATTGTTGCTCATTTATTGACTCAGAAGGAGTAATTGTGTAAAAAAAATTCACGGAATAAATTAATTGAATATTATCTAACATTGGGTGACTTGTTGTGTATAAAATAATTTGATTTATTGTAAAACTAATAAAACTACTTGGGTTATAGTTCAAAAGCTTTGATTATACAAAAAGCGAACTGACGAAATTTCAACCATATTTCAACCAAATTAAGACATTGGATAAACGTCAGAAGACATTGAATCAACGTTGAAATAACGTCAGAATTCAACGTTGAATCAATATCGAGTTTCAACGTCCATTCAACTTTCATATTCAACGAAATTTCAACGTCATTTCAACGTTGAAGGGTGACGTTGTTTCAACGTTGAAACAACGTTGTAATGCCTGCTGGGTACTGTTTTCTGATTTACAGTATTATTCAGTCATGATGTGGACTTTATAGAAATTGACCATTCTTCTTGCACAGTACATGTTTTTTTTTCTTCTGTCTTTTTGATATTAAGAGGCAGTGCAGTTGATAAGAAAACCAATGCCTGAAATGATGAATATTTATCAATTTCAAATTTAATTTCAATAGGTATCAATGAAAAATATTATGATAGGTTACATTATATAGTAATATTATTTTAAAAAACAACCAAATATACATGAAGTTAGTGAGTAAAAGAAATATTTATAGAGTACTTACTTTTTATCAACACCCCCAAAAAGTGTCTCCAGTGGACCATTTACTGCTTAAATAGCCCTGAAAATGAATGATATGTCATAATTAGCGACTATTTTGCTAAACATAACATGAAAATGGAAAATTACTCAATTATTGTGCATACTAATAGCAGTTTTAATTTCATTAATATCACAACAGGTATAATCAAATGTTTACTCTTTAAAATGTGTTCTGTTTGTCAAACAGAATTTCCACACATTTTAAAGAATGAACAACACTTTAATTTTGTCTATTCATACATGTATATAGTAATCTTCATAAAATAAAACTAAATGAAATAACACATTTCGATTTACATAAACAATAATACAGTCTTGTCTATATTCAATCCAAATCATCATATTAATCTTTGTAGTGCTAGCACATACAGTGTTTGGACTTGCCATTGTTTACATTTTCTATGAACATGGAGGAAATGCGAGCTATAACATTATCGCGATATGAGACCAGAAAAAGCTACAATGAGCCTCAATACTCTTTATGATCAAAATTAGCGAAACGCAGAACATTTACTTTGCCTGATCGAGTCACCAAACTGATGTTTAAACACAATATTACATGAAAAACAAACGTAAACAAGTAAACAAAATCGAAGCCAAGGAATTTCGCTTCGTTTCTGTTTCATCCCACAGTATTAAATAATATAAAACAATATCTATGGAAAGTACCTATAAATCCTACCTTGTTCAGTTAAATCCTATGCCGATTTCCGTCCACGTTGGTTGTAAATGAGTTAAATTCCCAGATATATCACTGAAGTCCACATGTTTATTCTGATCACAGCTGCAAGCGCCGATGTGACGTAGTCAACCTCGATACGTCATCAGACGACGTAGGAATTTCATGATTTCGCAAGATATAAAGAATAGTTGATGTTTTTATTTCAGTACACCTTTCTTGAAACAATCTAACCCAATAATTAATCATATTCATTTTGGTGGTGGTTTGTTAATTACCGAAATACCCATATCTCGTAAAATCTCATGAATAAGGGGCGGGGCTTATGCAAATTTTTCTAAATCACACGTGGTAAAATTCTGATACCTTCCTTAACATAGCTGAGTATATTGTTTTAAAATTCAACGTTATGTTAAATTTAGCAGGTTAGTTTATTTAAAAGAAATATGCTTACACAATTTTTTTTGACGAACATTTTTTAATAATCGTACATAAAAAAATTATTTCAAAGTCGCTGAAGTAAGTTAAGTTCTGTGTTTTATAAACATTTTGTTATAGATTTAATTTTGTTGTAGCCCTCTCTCCCGGATCAATCATTTGTGCGGCTTTGAGAGGGGCGGCTTTAGAATCTTTCTTTACTGTGATTGCTTTCTGTATTCGTCATCGTTGTAAGACTCTGCATAACTGCAAAAGTAACTATTATACGATTATACAAATTAACTGAAAGTTCATGCGCATTTCTACTGGCGCAGCGTAACCAAACTTCTGAAAAGGTGACTGAATGGGGCTCTTAAAGAGTTTATAACCACTTTTGTCATTGGTGTATTTCACCTGTCAGGTGATATATTTACCTTCAAAAAATAAATTCCTATACAGGAAATAATTGTTTCCGTAGGAAAATACATTTTTCTATAGGATTTTTAAAATTCCCTACCGGAATTTAAAAATTTCAATGGGAATTTAAATTCCTATTGGATTTTAACAATTTGAAAACTCTCAAAGGATTTTGAAATGCAATAGAAAAACTCTATTTTCTATAGGAAAATACCTGTCTGAATTTGTTTCCTGTCGGAAATAATTTTCTCCTATAGGAAATATAATTCCTGTAGGATTTTAGAAAATCCTACAGAATTTTCAAAAAAATTAAAAAAATATTTTATTTCCATGGGAACTACTATTTTCCTATGAAATATAAATTTTTAAGGTAAATGTCTCAACCGCAGATCAGACACACTAAAAACAAAAATGATTATATACTCTCTAGGCAATGGTCTCTCATTTGGTTTGCATGGATTTTTACGAAACTGCATCTAAAGCGGGTGCAAAAACGCCACCTTGGCACTGACATATTGTATACAGGGTTATTTTCGCCCCCTGTTATTTTTGCCTTTTTTCACTTGCAAACGGTTTCGCCCCGTCTTAAATTCGACCAGACATAGTTGTGTTTAAAGAAAGAATTTGAGAATGGGATTCGCCCAATCTAAATTTCGCCCGCTTACAACAAGGGGCGAAAGGGGCGAAAATAAAACAGGGACGAATTTTTCTCTGTATACAGTAATTATCAGGCCCAGTGTTTCTAGCAAAATATTCAAACTTCAAAACTCAAATAAATGGATTTTTTATATAATAGTTAATAGCTATAAACATAATACCTAAATATTTAAGAAAGATCTGATGGTTTATTTGTTGACAACACAGCCTCCTTAATATAATTATTTGCAAGTCAGATACATGGGCTAGTAAGTACCAATGTCAAATTCAGATTCTCTATAAGGATTGGTAACTTGTAAGTCAACGAATTTTTGAGATACTTTTTTTTGGCATATTTACATACCTAGTCTTGCATCTGGAGGCAGAAATATGCAATCTAATGGTTTGTGCAGTACCAATATTATTTTTTATTTTTCAGATTTTGTTTTGTTTTTGTGCCTTCATGGATGCATGCCTTCTAACAGGAATGATATGGGTAAACGTAAGTCACCGACTGAACAATGATCTCGATCAAAGCCAAATTCGCAGGAAATGTTACTTTGCTCGTACGTGCTTATATCAAACAAGTTGCCAAAATATTACAGTATGTTTATTTTTAGTTTCTTTTGTCTTGCTTTTTAACAGCTGACAAATGCAGCAAGTGCACGAGAGAGGTGCGCGAAAAATGCGAGTTTTGTCCGACACAGAATCCATCTTCATTTGTTTGCAGTTGTCCAACTATCGAGACAGTCGGTAAATAGCCATCAACATACTTAAATAACTATATTACTTGTGTACAGCACAACAGGCAAGTGCTTTAAAATTAAAATTGCTTATCAAATTATAAGAACTATAGTTATGTTATAACTTTTGTTTCAGTAATTATAATAAGGAACTGTGATAGAATCATAGAAAAGACAAACAGCTTACTAATATATGAGGTTTACTTTATTCATTTAATTTTCTTCTATCAAAAATAAAATGGATGCTATCAATGATGGCACATACAAATGTACCTGCACGTGTTTATTTTTTCTCAATTAACCTATACACCTCCCATAAAGTGTGCAAACTCAATATATCTTATTTCTGCGAGACAAGCGCAATCATATATTTAATAATACACCTTTATTTGATGCATATACCTAAACTATTAGTATTTGGTGATGTTGATAAATGTTGGTAAATGGTTCGGTCAACTTCTATTTATTTGACACTCAGATTGCTCTAAATGTCCATCAACAAAACCAACAACAATAAGCATAATAAGCTCAGCATATCCAGAACCAGCTGAAAAGAAAAGCGGTTTATGTTCAGATAATCAAGGTATGTGCTTCTATCGTCAAGAATTCATGAATACTTTAACAGTAACGTTTGGATGATGACGTCAATAATAAAAAATGGCTAGCAAAGATAATAACAGACGACGTTTATGTCTTCACATTAGTAAATACTGTTTTTAAAGCTGCTTGGTCCGATTTTTTTTGTTATTACAGTATCAAATAATTTTCCATACAAACCATTTATCTTATAAAGTTATGGACTTTCTCATATTTACACCAGCAGAATCGGTCTCCTTTCAAAGTTAGGAATATTCAAAGTAACTAAAAATAATTTCTCTTTGGGCAAACGAAAAAACAAACCAAAATGCATCATGGGAATGTTTAGAAAAGGGAACCGTTTGGTTTCGTCCCCCGAATGATTGGGGTTATTCAACCCGCATGCTATGCATCGATTGTAAACAAAGCAAACTTCTGAAATATTAGAGAACAAAACGTACACAGGTTTATTTGTAATTTGCCTACATTACGACTTTTATTTATAGCGATCTAAAAGTCGTAATTTACAACCATACCCTTCTTGACGTCAGGGGTGAATTTTAACATAAGGCGAAATAACGCGATACCCTTTTATGTCGTTTGTTTTGTTCGCAAATTTTGTACATATTTTTTTTTCATTGTAATTTGGCTTAATTGACTGGGAAAAATACTGCAATGTCTATTATTATACATATACTTAGCATAACCATCGTTTAGAAGCGTGCACAAAATTTGATATAAAATCGGACCAAGCAGCTTTAAAAATCATACTGTTTATTAGAAATTTTGGAAATGTAGCAATTTAGCTGATATGAAGACAAGAATACCGGATTTCACACATATATAATTATTATCTAATTTACAAAATTACGTATATTTTCGATAATATTACATACCTTATGCTTTTGGACAGAAATTGATGAACTTAAGTTGTACGTATACAATTATTGCCTTTTCTCCAGGAGCCGTCATTGGTGCTGCAATAGGAGGAACCATCTTTGGATCCATCCTGACAGCAATTGTTTTTGTTTATTGCCGTCGGAGGTCAAAGAATCCCTATAACTCAAACAAGTAATTAATATACATATTCCATTGCTAATTCGTTTCTAACGAGGGATTTTTGTAGAAAAAAAATGAAAAAAATGTTATCATTTTCCAAACTAGTTTTGATAGCTAAATTTACATTGTTGTAGGCTAATGAAAGAGTTTTATTAAAATTTTAACCATTTTAAAACTAGGACGAATCTGTTATGGTGCGAAATTACTTGCATTTTAAATGAGGTTTATTTGTTAACACGCTATGATAACAATTTTAATTATAGAAATATTCTTTAAATTATCAGAAAAATTATTTTCATTAAATATTGAAATACATAATTATATTAAAATAAAACCACTATTTTTTATAGAGTCCATAAATTATGATTTACATTCGAACCAAACATCTTCAAACTTTTTTTTAACTCCATATTACATTTACCAATGTCTTTGTCTGCGATACATGCATGTTACACTACGAATCAAATTTGTAACATATAGTTAATAATACATTTCATCAATGACGCAAAGAACGTACTGTTGAGAATAGAAATAGGTTATTCTGTATAAAAAAATATTTTTGACAAATGTGGTCTATTCTATGTCTGACACCAACAAAATGCTATCGATGTTAAATGGCTAGAGAGTATTATTAAACAAACTTTAAAAGAGGGGTTTATAAAACATTGAAACTCTGAATTAGCTACTCTATCATTTGTTGTGAAAACTATTTAATGTTATTGTCACAAAAATTACGAATTTTTTTTTGTTAAATATACAACAACAAACCATCACCTCCCCCCCCCCCCCAAAAAAATGGCAGATGGAATATTATATCAAGAGAAGACCGTAAATGTTATCTGTGAATCTAATCAGATTGGCGACGAATATCACTATGTTTTGTAACGTAGTGCTTTACTATCCCTGAGGAAAAATCTATTTAATAACTATTATCTCAGAAACCCCAATACTTTAAAATTTAGATTGTGTGTTCATCAAATCCTGCAGCCCTTCGAAATATATGTATACCTATAAATAAAATTTTTACTTAGTCTGTTCTTCTAGGTAAACATTCTGGAATGTATTTTAATTGGAAATAATCCTGTTTTTCTATATCTTTTCGTATATAAATAAATATTTCCTGTACCTCATGTAACATATGTTCATGTTTTGAATGAAATAAAGAACTTGAACTTGGGGCGCAAGGGGGTTTTGCATAATTATACGCCATGAAATGAAAATAACGTTAAAATGTCAATATTTAATCGTACATTTCCTGACATTTAAAAATATAAGTAATAAGAAATCATTTTTAAATATGATGAAAAGAAACATGTAATTATGGTCGGGGCATGATCAGATCTATCATAAAGGATTATTAGATTTGTTCACGCCCCGACTAAAACAAGATGTAATTATAATCGGGGCGATTATAAAGTCTCCAAACAAACGAGGCCATCATTTGGGGTGGAGATGACTCACATGGGTCTTACTTTACAACAAGATTTAATACTTGATTTTTTCTATTCCTGAATTTTCACGATGTTTCCCATGGGTCATTTACTGTATATCAAGTGGACTAACATGACCCAAGGAACAAAAATATATATGATTTATGCGCAGCTAGGTTAAGGCCGCCCATGGATTACCGTATGAAATAAATGCACTAAAAACAGACTTAATTTCAGACAATGTATACAAACTCATCCCAATATGGCAATGATAAAGTTTATACATCATTATGTTTCTATCGATCTCCCTTACATTTTTCACCGGAAAACAGTCACCGCATCAGCTGTGTATGACGTGATACGCTAAAAAAAGAACAGTTTCATATGACTTCATTTATCGCAAAAGTTCAACGATATACGAATAAAAGATTAAATTGTTGTTTACATCACTTTAAAGAAAATGAATCGCTTAATCTAAAAAGTGCTGGGAGCAACTATAGCAGTATCAGCAACATGCTTAATTTTTGCATTGATCGTTCAAGTTTTAGAAATTTTGTCGATAACTGAGTTAATTCACGTGTCAAAAAACTGTTTCTATTCAAGCCACAACCTGCTCCCAGCACTTTTTATAATCAATGGTATTCAATGAAAATAAAAAAGACAAACACAATCCTTAAAATTGACGGGGTATCATTGAACTTTTGCAATTTTAGACAGCCATACATGATTTTCTGCAAACAAGCCGATTTTCAAACGCACTGATGATAAGGATAAAGGGCAGATAATCTTACGCTGTGAAGCGCGGAAAATTTCAAGATTGTTGGTTATTCCTTGTCTGCACATTCCATTAACCTTTTGAACCTTTCAATTTGTAAACTACAAAGAGATATTACCCATTCTCTATTTTTGTTCAGTTTAAACAGAATGGAGTGATGAATTCCTTCATGCACAGATAACCACATACGCGGATCTAAGATTTGGGGTGGGGTTGGTTTTCTAAATGCCTTCCCTATATAACTTCAGACTAATTTAAGTGTCTAGATATCAGGCTTAAGACTCTCTTGTAAAGGAGTAAGAAGCCAGATCCACCTTTAGGAATTTTTATAGTACTTAAACAACCCTTGTTTATTAAATATGTAATTTAATATTGTCAAATTTTATGAAGTCAGTTTGTCTCTGCCTCGATCAATATAAAATAATCTTGCTTATAAGTGCATCGCTACCATAAAGTCAGAATAAATTTTATCATTATAAGATACACAATTCCTTAATATGTCCTTTAAAGATACTGTACACTGAACCTCATATTTGTCTACATTTTCATAATTGAATAAAATTGTCATCAAAAAGTGCATTTGATCTCAATTGAATATAAAGTAAAGGAAACATAATATATTTTTATACATATAAGATAATTTTTATATTAATTTCACAGCTCACAATTGTAAATTTCTTTAAACAGCTTTAATTTTGTTTTTAATAATGTCTTAACACGTTCAAAATACACCAATGCATAATGATGAGCACTTTCTTATAGTTCTATCATTTTTATGCATTATCAGATTTAATTTGAATTAAATAGTCTGTAGAACACGGGGAATATGTGGGTAGGGGTGACAGGTAACCTCAAGAGCTGAAACCACAAGAGTCGACCCGTAAAACCCATGTCAACAGGTTGTAGCAGAAGTCCATGTTGGACCGAAATGAAAATTAAAAAAATCAATTAGCTGTGTGAACATATGCATAGCAAATACATGAATATTTGTTTAAAAAAAATACACTGATCATGCGGTGTAATAAGTATTACCTAACAATATGTGACATGTGAATGGCAGTACAAAAACCAAATTTGCATATCAGGTCATAATAGGTATAAACACATATCAAATTGAGAGAGAGAGAGAGAGAGAGAGAGAGAGAGAGAGTGTTTGTGTGTGTTTGCTGTACTCATAGATTAGTGTGATAGTAAACATTTAATTTCTTTTGATATACTGTATATCTCTTCTCGAAATAATCTTTTACTAAATTATAATTCCATGAGTTTCATCTTTTTTTCTATCAAGGAGATGTCCATAATGTCAAATAAAAGCCGAGGTATCTGAGCTCAGTAACAATTAAACCAATATATACATGTATTTGGCTTATCTTGAAATTGTTTGTATACAATGTACATGTGCTATGCATGGAAAATTTACCTACATTTTGTAGAAATGAATCAATATGTATTTGCATAAAAGATAAACCATATCTCAAACAAATAACAATGATTCTGTAAAAAATTAAATCCTGAGAAGGCTGTTTTATGAATATCAGAGAACATTACCCTAAAATTCTGACCTTCATGTAATATGAAGTATTTTTCATTTTTTAAGGTTAAAATCTTCTTTTAAGAAAATACAAAAATAAATTGTAGAATAGCATGTAAGTTTGACATTGGTTAATTAAAAAAAATAATCTGCTATTGAGAAAATGAATATGTTATTGTATGCATGCACATGTAGATCAGGTAGTGAATAATAATAACAGACCAGGTCAGTTCAAGCCTGCACCCCCTGAATATTATCTAGCCACTATGCTATCTGGTCTCAAGCGACCGAGTCTGACCACCACGTATGTTATATTTTTCTGGTTGGGGTTTATTAATATGAAGCCTGACTGCACAATATTAAACACATCAAATATATTAATCATATAATTTCAGTGCACATACAAACATGTACAAATCTTTCTGAATTTTTGAATTTATAAATAAAGTGAAAGGCAATATGGTACAAAATTGTTTTATTTAAATAAGGAAAAAAATCATAATGCAAACATGCACTTTAATTACATCATCCCACCCCTTTAAAATGCACTGTTTACTGTGTATGCCATAATGGTATGTATAAAATAGTAATAATAATAAAACAATACAAAATAAGACATACATACATATATAGCAAAATAACAAATAAGAATTCAAAACAGTATTATAGATATCTACTGTAAGCACAGATACAGCAAAATGAGTTATATCATCTAAGCTCCAACAATTTACGGATGTGCAAAACAATGCTACAGGTGTAATCATTATGTAAACATGCATGCAATTTTATTATGTACAGCAGTCTACAATTGTGTACCCTGGGAACCCCACCTCTTTCAAATGCACTGTTTACAGTGTATGGTGTGTAATTCAATACATAGAAAGAAATACATGTACAGCAAAATAAGAAATAAGAATTCAAAACAGCGGTGATATGCAAAACAAACACGTGTAGATACACTGGACTGAAATGAGCAACTGTTTTGAAAAGAAAAGGTCAACTCGACATATCCTGAATTGAAACATACCTTTACAATCTCTCAAACGATGGTTGAGCTGCATTTTCCCCTCTCGACGTCTTGCAGGCCATGCATCTTATTAAAAAGTTGACAAACCGCTGTCAGCTGTTCGCAACCAAAACAAGGCGAATGAAAGCACTCTGTTGACGCGGATGGTAAGCAAACGACAATGCAATTTTAAGAAAAAAACGCCTTTATTCACAGATTTTCGATTTTAATGTGTTTTAAATAAAAATTAAAAGAATTATTTAAAGCAATCAATCGATAAATTTCAACAGCGATCGCTTTACTAAATCGAAATTAGGAAATAGATGAAAACATGAATAATGGGCGGAGCTAACGTCATGAAAGGTCACGTGATATTATCAGCTGAAATCTATGGGAGGCCTTAACCTAGCTGCGTGGGTAGGGATCTTAACCGTTTTAAAGATATATGGACACTTCCTGTATGAGGAGGGGGGGGGGGGATCAGGACCATCCCCGGAGTCTCATGACCTACATACCATTTGATGCCCTGAGAGACATGGAACAAGAATATATATGGTTTAGGGGTAGGAATCTCAACCGTTTCAAAAAATTTGTGCACTTCCTGTTCGAAGGGGGTCAGGACCACCCCCGAGGCCCATGATCTATATAACATTTGATGCCACTTTACACAAGAAAATTAATTTATATGATTAAGGGGTGGGATCTCAACTGGTTTCAAGATCTTTGGGCACTTCCTGTTCGAGGGGGCCAGGACCACCCCCGCGGCCCATGACCTACATACCATTTGATGCCCCTTAACACAAGAATATATATATAGTTTAGGGGTGGGATCTCAACCGTATTCAAGATATTTAGGCACTTTCTGTTCGAGGGGGGGGGGGGGTCAGGACCATCCCCGGGGCCCATGACCTACATACTATTTGATGCCCCTTGACAAAAGGAACAAGAATATATATGGTTAAGGGGTCAGGATTCAAACCGTTTCTGAGATATAAAATCATTTCTTATTCCTGGAGGAGGGGATGACTCAATGTATCATGTATATTGCCCATAACACTCAATATATGCATCTGAAGACCCCATGTCAATATCTTTAACGGTTTTCAAGTTCTAACCATTTACAAAATAGTATAAAATTTTTCCCATAGGATTCAATGATAGACCCTACCCCCATTTGACCCCCCAAAAATATGGTTGACCAACCTCAAATTAAAAAATTTAAAAAAGGGAGCACAACTAGATATGCAGGCCTATCATATCCTAGAGTTTTGTACAATTCTGTTTAGCCATCTATGAGAACAAGAACCGTACAAAAACAGTTTCTCCAAACTTCGTTTGGGAGACTTATTTATTACCTTATTCTAGTAATACTTAAAGAATGAACGTATTCCTTAAGCAAAACTAAATTTAATGAAAAATGATAATCGCTACCTCTCTCTCTCTCTAATTTGTCTTTGAATATTCTCTGTTTTTGTAAAGTGATGAAACATCAAGGACTGTGAGAAATGCAGCATATGGATACACAAATGATAATGATCAAGTGAATCCGGTGCCACTTCCCGTAAACTTAGCCTACAGCGAAATAAATGACGGGATGGTAAATATTCTGATCATTCCTATGACTATATAAATATAGATATCATTTACATATAATTCATTAAACTATATATTTTTTATACAACGATTTCTTTTAATTTTAATGTCTCAAAACAAATGTTATAAATTGATATTAAAATAATCGGCCAGTCTCTCTATTTAATATGTATTTATATGACTGCAGTCCTAGTATTTCGATTTCTTTATTTAAATACAGGTGTTATGACATTCTCGTTGAATTCCAAAATAATTAAAAAAACACCGTAATTTTTCAGCGAAAATCGGCAGTTATATCTCCTATGAGGCGACAATCAGACTCTTCAAAAATCGATGAGGTCTACAACCATTTAGGTGAATCAGACATGAAGGATAGAAGTGACAACTACGACCACGCAGGACCGGCGCCATCTTTGTCTGTCAAGGAGGACGGGTATGGAGTACTGTCAATGGAAAGTAAAGAAAATGATAATTACAACACGGTGGATAGGAACTTCTCTACCGATTGTGGGAAGTCAATTACTGCTGAAAATAAACAGTGATGATCATTTCATTCTAGAGACACAAAATAATTAAACCATCATGCCTTTTTTTAAGAGAGAAGGGACAATGAGAAACATAGTATTGACGATATATCTGGTATATAAATGTATAATATTGTAACGTGTTATCTTCTGGGTTCTTTTCAAGAAAATAGGGTACTATATATATAATTAATTTTCCTTTACTCTGCCCGAGTATAAATGATTGGTTTTAGAACAAAAAAATTAATATAGGGCGAGGTGTGTGTGTATGTGTCCTAGAGCCGGGCACCCTGCCTCGTGTTACTTGTCAGAGTTCTTATTGTTTTCGTGAAGTACCAGGTTATTTCACCCTTATTCAGGATTACTTCTGGTACCCCACCACAATGCCTCCTTAAATATCATTGGGTCATTTCAACCATTAAGGGGTGGACAGCATTGTGGGAGAGTCGATTCTTCTCAGATACATTCCTTTGTAAACAACGAATGGCCAATATTTCACCGTTACACTACCCACGCCTCTATACATGCGTCTCGCATGTCAAATGAACAGAGTACAAATAATTTTTCTCTTAACTGCTCTCTTGTGACTGCTCCCATCTGCCTGTGTGCTAGCGTCATTTGTGGTCGCTTGAGTCTTACAGTAGGGACATTGGAATGGAATCAAGGGCGCCTCTTGAGGTCCAGTTGTCTCTGCATTCACACTTGTTGCGGTAGGCATTTCTTTGTCTGTATTTGCTCGGGTGCCTTCCGTTTGACTCCAGGCAGGGAAGGAGACGTCTTCTTGCGAATGGTTCTGCCGGATTCAATGTCAGGCTCATAGATGAGGTCACCAGGGTCTTCAAGCCATTCTTGGTCATCATCTGACTCTGTGATGAAAGCAGTCATAAAGCTACTGGATGTCTCTGGTGTGTTTACAAGGTCTTTCGAACAGTAGACTCTTTTCTGGTGTCGAACGAGAAGTGAAGATTTGCCAAAGGCTTTGTCACACTAACTGCATTCAAATCGCAGCTTCTTCAAGTCTTCTGTTGCACACGTAATGAGATGCTCTCGCCACTGATCATGCGAGGGTAGTCGATGAAGGCATATGGAACACAGGAAACCTGGCTTTCTTGGGGTTAGCTTTGTCAACGGCATTCTGAGATCTAAAATAAGACAAACAAATATTTAAACACTTATGTTGCACATTGTAATCGAACTGATAATCAGAGTGCCATTTCGGCCTCTTGCGTTGCCGTCGATTTGTATATTCGAGCTTTATTTCATTCAAATCTGTGTTGGGCAAGTACTCTGCTTCACCCTCATTAACAACATTATCAACTTCTACATCACTTGGAACTTCGTCCTTATCTTCATTTTCATTCTCACTCTCTGTTTCAAAACCTAGTTTTTCTGACCCATAGAGTCTGAGTCTATCTATATGCACCAACATCGTTTTCTTATCACCTTCTTTTTGAACCTTGTTGGTCAAATCTGTATGTTTTTGAACTACTACATACGGACCATACCAAAAACTCATTAATTTCGGGGATTTTCCGACAGTTCTTTGAGGAATAAATACCAACACTTTGTCACTAATATCAAAACTTTTTGGGGTGACATTTCTGTCATGGTATTTCTTCTGTCGTAACATGGCCTGTCCGGTAAACTGATGTGCCTCTTCCATAATTTTACGTAACTTACACACATATTCATGAACACTCTGTTGCTCATTTTCTTTAGAAATACCCTACATTATGTCTAAAGAAGTCGCTACTTCTCTGCCTAACAGGAGAATGTTAGGTGTGTACCCTGTACTTTCATGTACAGATGAACGGTACGCCATAAGTACATATGGCAAGTGCTTGTCCCAGTCAGTTTGATGATCTGAAACATAAGCTTTCAACATGGTTGCCAAGGTTTTATTAAACCTCTCGACCCTCCCGTCCGATTTGGGATGAAAAGCAGTTGTCCTTGTTTTTCGTATCCCAAGCAAATAACAGATATCCTTGAACATTCTACTTTCATATTGTCTGTCTTGGTCACTGTGTATGACCTCTGGTATCCTAGTTTGGTAAGGAACTGCTCCACTAATACCTCCGTTATAGTTTGAGCTTCCATGTTCCTTAAAGGGTATGCTTCGGTCCACTTGGTGAAATAGTTGGCAACTACAAGAATGTATTTGTTGCCCCTGTCAGTTGGACCCTTCATATCTGTTGCTATACGTTCTAAAGGGGATCCTGTATGATCAAGTTGCATGTAAGATTTCCCTGCTGAACGATTCTTTCTTTTTCGGCATTAAGGACATCCAGTAACATGGCTCCTAACATCACTTTGCAGACCTATCCAATAGAATCGGTTTCTTACCTTTTCTAGTGTCTTACTAACTCCAAGATGTCCAGATGTTCTTGCATCATGACACTGCTCGAGAATTTCTCTTCTCTCTGACAGAGGTACAATGAACAGGTGATAAACCTTTTTGTCACTAGCCCATTTCCTGCAAAGTACACCGTCTTTAATTTCCAAGTTTACCTACTGTGACCAAAGGGACTTAATCACCTTACTTTCCTGCTTTATGTCAGATAATTCTGGACGCTTTTTATCACTGACCCAGCTCTTGATTTTAGATAGGTCTCTGTCTTCATCTTGCAAACTATTTAGATTCGTAGAATCAGGATCAACCTCTGCAGTTGCCTTATTCACAACACTTGCTGATGCTGCTACTTCAGCGAAGCTATATGTTTATGTATCGTCTGTCAGTCCACACTGGCGGCACGGATACCTACTAAACACCGGGCCGGTGTCTTATTTCCATGTCGTATGTATTAAGGAGCTCTATCCAGCTGGCTACTTGGCCCTGTGGATCTTTGAAATTTAAAAGCCACTTAAGAGCACTGTGGTCGGTGCGGACAACCACCTTGTGCCCATATAGTGACGAAAATGTTTAAATGCAAAACGACAGCTAAATGCTCTTTGCGGGTGACACAGTACCGTCGCTCAGATTTCGACAGTGTTCTACTTGCGTACGTTATCACCCGTTGTTTTCCGTCTATCTCCTGTGACAATACAGCTCCTAGTCCTAACTGGCTTGCATCTGTATCAAAAACAAATGGTAGCGAAAAGTCAGGATGGCATAATATTGGGGCGGTGGTCAAACAACGCTTTAATTCTTCAAATGCAGCCTGGCACTCGTTTGATTATTTAAACTCTCTCCCTTCTTTCTGTCAACTTGAAAAGAGACTTAGCGATTGATGAAAACCCCTAAATAAACCTTCTGTAGTAGCTACATATTCCAACAAAGGATCTTACTTCACTGGCATTCATCGGTATTGGCCAACTGGATATAATAATTACTTTCTGTGGATCGGTCTGTATTCCTTTACTAGACACCATATAACCAAGAAACAGCACTTCCTTCTTGAACAAGGAACATTTCTTGGCTTTAAACTTTAAGCCAGCCTTCTCTAACTTGCCAAATACTTGTTCTAAATTATCAAGAGTTTCCTCAAATGTGCGCCCAAACACAATTCTATCGTCGATATACACCAAGCATATCATGTAATTAAGACCATCGAATATAGCTGGCTTCATTACAGTTTTTCCAAACTGCTGACTATCAATCTGTTCACTTTTTGTAGGTGTAACATCAGGACCCCTTATCCTTTACTCTGCCCGAGTATAAATGATTGGTTTTACAGCAAAATAATTAATATAGGGCGAGGTGTGTGTGTATGTGTTAGAGCCGGGCACCCTGCACCGTGTAACTTGTCAGAGTTCTTATTGTGTTCGTGAAGTACCAGGTTATTTCACCCTTATTCAGGACTACTTCTCCTGGCACCTCACCACAATTCCTCTTCTACCACTGGTGCTACTTACTTCAACCCTTGCTCTCTTTCTTTCGCTTCTTATTCTCGAACGTCTTTCTTCTTCAGCTGCTAGATTAACTCTCGCTGAGAACCTCTCAGCGCTTCCTTATATATCATTGGGTCATTCCACTCATTAAGGGGTGAACAGCATTCTGGGAGAGTCCATTCCAATCTCCTCAGATACATTCCTCTGTAAACAACAAATGGCCAATATTTCACCATTATATTATTAAACTTTTAGTAAACATTTTCGTCCATACATTATTTGGTATTAATATGTTATATTTTTGAAATTATGACCTTACCATCCCCGGGACCTCTTGGGCGGGGCCAAATATGCGAAAAAGGCCAAGTTTCCAAAAACAGTCTTCTCTACTCCCACACAAGTGGAAAAACATGCATCGGTATGGTTACCATGAAGCCCTCTACCAAAATTGTGAAATTCATGATCCCAATATGGCCATATTGGCCCCGCCTGGGTCTGAACCCATGACATAGGGTTTCAGACCCATATGGCCATATTGGGATCATGTATTAAATCTTAGAAAATCTTCTCCTCAACTTTCATATTAATTTTAAAAAAAATTATGCATGGTTATAATTTTCATAAACTCTCTACCCTTATTGTGAAATTCATGGCCCCTGGGTCAGGGATTTAGACCCCAATATGACCATATAATAAAAATGTATTAAATCTTCGAAAATCATCTTCTCTAATTCCACAGTAGTGGGAGAAAAACTAAATGCATGATTATGATGTTCATGAAACCCTCTAACAAAATTGTGTAATTCGTGGCCCCTTGGGCAGGGGATTAGCCCTTTGGGCGGGGCTAACATGGCCATATAGTCAACATGTATTAAATCTCAGAAAATATTCTTCTCTACAGCAGGGGAAAATATGAAAGCATGGTGATGATGTCCATGAAGCCCTCTACCTATTTTGTGAAATTTATGACCTGACCCCTTAGTCAGGGGTTCAGGCCCTTGGGTAGGGCCAATATGGCCTCAAAGTGAAAATGTATCAACATTTTCCTCTGTACTTTTACAGTCAGGCGTGGGAGATAAACTAAATACATTGCTATAATATCAATAATATCCTCTTCTTAAATCGTGATTTTGTAACTTAAGGGACACCTTCACAATATTTTAATAACTGAAGATATTTAGAAATGAAACTTCAGTCATAAAAGTCTGACAAGTCTATTAAATCTCACAACATTCTCAGGTACAAACTTTCATTTTAATCATCGGCAAGTAAGGTTTGCAAGTCTCTTTTTACTAAACGTTTATAATATTTGGCCCCGTGGAGCTAGGGTATAGATAATCCGAGATATATATTTAATTAAAATATTTCATGGTACACATGTAGATGCGCAAACAGTTAAATGCTGTTTCAAATTGCTGATTTCTATAATCCTAAAATATTTACTGTGGAATTATCATTGTTCGTGGGGGACCAATGTTCGTGGCTTTAGTGGGTAACCCTTGCCCACGAATTTACATCCCCACGAACCTATAAACAATCATTTGTTTAATATTTATTAAAATTATCCCGATTACACTACCAACGAAATTACGTCCCTACGAACCAGGAAATTTTGGCTACCCACTAACATTGACCCCCACGAATAAAAATGATTCCACAGTAATTGAACACCATGTCGGCTAGACATTTTATGTGCATTTGAATCCATTTTAAATTTTTTGACATAATTTGTTTAGGGCCAGTGACGTTTATACGATGTTCTTTATTTCTTAAAGCTTTAGTTAAAGAATATAAATGTTCGCATATACATGTACTTGAACCCACGGAGTATACAGTCATAATTTAAAGTCTATCTTATTTCAGTTTTAAATGTAACAGACCTTCCATGCTTATGTCCCTAAGATCAGAAAGTATTTATTTTCTCAGCGTTAAGGATATAAAAAACGATCTCAATCCCCAGCCTTTCTGTTTACGGTGGTGGTTGATTGTTTGAATTTGAATTGTTGGCTATGATTGCGCAGTTTGGTGAGTATTGAACTTATATTGATGAATTAAGTGGTCCATCCAGGATGTAGTGTATGTAAAAAAGAAAGTTGTTGAAATTTGATTTTTTAATGCCATTTTATTACATGTAATACACCTCGGTAATGATTGTTTTCGGGTTGATACTTTTCGATGTTACCTTCGCCAGCATGCATGCAGTATTTATATAATCGTAGCACTAGTAAGCTACATGTTATTAGATCAAAAAAGGACATTAATGCTTTTGTTTTAATTTCATGGCATTTTGCGTCATAATAAAATCTATTCACAGATATATTTTTACAACACTAAAGACGGATTTTTTTTTCATTCGCTGCATATTGTTAAAGCTGAACACCGCTCGTAAATAGGCACTGTCCGCCATATTTCTCTTTCATCACTGCTGTCCCTACAACCCTTATATAAGGGTCAGACCTCTAAACCGTTCAATGTACTTCGCTGTAGAGGTCTCACCTGTGTGGACGTACATCTTGTCTCGCCGTGTTACTCGGTCGCGATGAAATTATCAAAGGACTATATATGATATGGGCCTAAAATGGCCCCCTAAAATGAACATCATCATTTTACTATAAATCTTTGTTTTCATAGTACAGATATGTATGTGATGTGTTAACATAATATTCATTTTGGTTCAAGTGCCCACAAATTAGAAATTTGACATCGTAAAGACAACCTTTTCCCGCCATTTTTGCATTTTTAGCAAAAAACTGCTTGTTTTCAAGCAGTTTTTCCTTCCGAAAACATTGAGCGCATGCTTGAACAAACAAAATATTTTATTCAGAGATGTATCTAGCCAAGACTAATAAGTGACAAAAAAATTTTCCTTGTTCAAGCATGCGCTCTATATTTCCCATTCGTAAATAGATAAGAAAAATGTCAATTTTTGGCTGATTTTGATTGAATGATAGAAATAGCGTCACTTCTGACGTCATATACTGCCAGTAAGTGCAAAAAAATCAAATAAATAGATGAAAAATATATTTAATATCAACTCTTCTAAAAAATAAGTTAACATTTTATTGTACCCGAAACACTTAAAAAATAGCGAATTATGGGGGCCAAATTTAACTCTTATCATATATAGTTCTTTTACGCACTTTTTTCAAGCCAGGAGAATACTAACATCAAATAAATTGGTCAATGCATTATTTACAAACAGAATATGCACACAAAATAAGAAATAAATGCATAAAATCCAAAGACCACGAAAGAAATACTACATGTCGGCCACGAGTTTCAGGTGTGTAATCGGGTGTAACGAAATCGAAGGGTTTATATACCAGGTATCTGTGTGATGGTGCCTATTTACGAGCGGTGTTCAGCTTTAAGCACAAAAAATCCTATAGTCTGTCCCAAGTTATTGCTTCCATCACTTTTTGATGATTTTTAATTAAAATAAACATACCTGTCAATAAAGTACAATTCAAATCGATAAAAAGGGAAAATTTAAGATTTCTTCATCGATGCATCATCTTCTTTTTACCCGGAGAATTTCGCAGGAACGAAAAAAACATCGTACGGAGAAATGGGAAATGTTCACATCTGTTCTCCATTCGGAAGTACTCGGAACACCTCGCACAATGTTTTAACTTATCATCCGGGGTACTTTAATGTCTTTTGCAATGCAAAATCCCCGTAGACTTTTTATTTTTGGTTGTGTATTGAAACCTGAAGCGGTAGAGGGGGAGTTTCAAAACAGATAATCTGGACTTTTTTCATTCTAGTGAATGGATGTAGTTTGGGCGCAAAGGTATTTATGATTATCGAGATATTACGCAAAAAGTGGTGAAAGCAGAAACTTGAGACAGAGTGTAGTCGAAAATTACTTTCTTGTAAAGTAAAGTTCATAGGAATTGTTACCTTATCAGTACGTGAAAAATATGTATATTTAAAACATATTTATTCTTTCAGACAAGTCAAAATTATAATGCTAAAATAGTGTATGCATGTTTATATCCAATTAGCGGCATATCAGTCAATTGTTTTCGTTCAGCCGAATGACATCGAATTTAGCAAGGATGCGTGCAGTTTCCAATCGAACTTATACAAATTAAATAAATAGTCTTTCATCTCAGTACATTTGGAAAAGCAGTAGTAGATGAATATGCTGATACGGTATAATAGTTATAGTTTTATATATTAAGCGGAGTTAACTCCGATACCCGGTGGCCTGACAAAATTTAAACAGGAAGTATTTACAGCTGTCAATGTGGTATTCATGCGTTTCAGATATATTTAAAAAAAAACATTAACTTAACACTTCAGATACCTGAAATAACCATACTATCAGTGTCATATTCATCTCGACAATCAACAATGATCACACGATTTGGTGAGTATAAACTTCTAAAACCTGTGTAATGCAGCGTGGTTGGTCTACTTATTAGAATTTTATATGAAAGAATAATTGTTGAAATCAGTCTTCTTTCTGAATACCTAGAAATACTCGCATTTTGAGATTTTATAAGAATAAATAATATATTATTTAGATTTAAAAAACTTTGTACCAATTTGAATTTCTTCATTCACATGAACAAGCTACAGGAAACAAATGTCACAAGTAATGCCCCTCAAACAATGTATCCAGTGTTTTCAGTAGAAACCGAAGGGACTATAGTGGTTATCCGTCAGTAAAACATTTTTTCCGGATCGTAACCTTGTTTAGCAGATTTATTTTCATTATGGTTTGTAGAATTGTTTCGAAATCTGCTGAGGAGCTTTATAATGAGAAACGTCAGATCACATCGTAGTGTTGTTCATAACATGGTACTCAGATCATAAAAAAAAAACAACAAAGAAGTTGATTATTCTGACAAAGATTATTTAAAGTAATATGTCTGTTGTTGCGAATTCAAGGTAAGGTTAAACTTACTAACCCAAGTATGTGTCTGGTTCTATGTTCCTTAGTGATTAAAATGCTACTAACGATTATTATTATTAGTTCCCTAACAGTGAAACCAAGGAAAACATAGTCTGTATCTCCTTTTTGTATGTATGTCTATCAGTTTGTTCCAACTTGATTTTACACGCTTATTTTCCTCACTGTTTCACCAATTCATCAAGAATTAATTGAAAACTGCTGAGAAGATTTATCAACAAATGATACTCCATACTCATAAAATTCTCTGATGAAAGTTTAAAAACAGGACTGATTTCAACTTAATAGACTTAAATTTCATCAATTATTAGAAAAAATATACATGTCATTACACTTCTTGAGATGTCAGATAAACATAAACTTAAGCATATTTTAGCATCAGAAAACCGTACGCATTTGTTAAAAGTAAAATCTTTGTAGGCAGAAACTTGTTTATCTTGTTTAATTTTTATTGTCAACTGTGTCAGAAAACTAAAACTATGAAGATATTTTAAAATTAATCCTTGGGATAAGAAGCATTTAGACATACAACTGAGAGAAAAGTCAGAAAAGAGTTTTTCCTCTTAGCATAGATAAAATGTATAAAAATTGGGAATTTAAGATAAAATTAAGCTGCGTAAATATCTTGAACTTAACAATAAATCTAATTACTTCTATGTGGTTATATTCACATAAAATATATTAAATTATCTTGCACAAATTTTAAAGAATCCAAAGTTTTACAAAAAGAGTATGACATCACAGAAAACTGGATCTACTTTAAAGAGGCAGAAATCTGAAAACCAGAAAAAAATTATTATACATACCGGTATACGAAAATAATAGTACATATCTATATAGAGATATTAACAATTCATATTATAGTACTCTTTTTTCATGGTATTTTGTGTTCTAAACCTCCAAGAACGTGTTAAGGTGAAAAATGATTAATCATATCTGATCTTTTTAATGGTTTAACCTTCACAATATTTACTTCATCGAGTTTCGGACTACTGAACCTTCGGACTAGTGGGCCTTCGGACTAATGAACCTTCGGACTAGTGGGCCTTCGGAATAATGAACCTTCGAGCTTCTGGACCTTCGATCGATGAAATGAACCTTTAGGCTACTGGGCAGACCCCGAATAGGTTATTCTTATGTATGGTATTATTGATCCAAAATTCTGAATGCAGTCTTACTGTGGTGACATATACACATTTAACAAAGAACTATATATGATATGAGTTAAATTTGGCCCCCATAATTCGCCATTTTTAAAAGTGTTTCCAGTACACTAAAATGTTATGTTACTTTTTAGAAGAGTTGATATAAAATATATTGTTCACCTATTTATTTGATTTATTTGCACTCACTTGCAGTATATAACGTCAGAAGTGACGCTATTTCTATAATTCGATCAAAATCAGTCAAAAATTGACATTTTT
>WFKH01003881.1:21886774-21898545 GCA_016163765.1 Magallana hongkongensis | reverse complement strand
TTTGATTATATATTCAAGGCCTACGATCGGGAAATATTTATTTTTTTCAGCGTTAAGGATATTTATAAACGCTCCCAATGCTCAAACCTTTCTGTTTACGGCAGTGGGTGATTGTTTGAATTGTTGGCTATGATCGCTCGGTTTGGTGAGTTTTGAACTAATGCTGCATGTAAAATCGGCTTTTTTGTATTTTATATCCATTTACCGGTATATTAGTCAATATATATTTTTTTTATTTTTTAATCATTTAATTAAAGCAATGAAGAGTGCAGTTTCCAATCGAGCACATGTGTACATACTAGTAGATTAACAACAGGTTAACATATAACCTATGGCCTCAGTATACATGTATTTAACAAAGCAGTTACTAGGTATGTTTGCGGAAGAGTTTTAAGGAACAAGGAGTCATTCTTTAGAGTATTATGAGGTGATCATCAATAAAACCCGATCGAATGTGCAGGTCACCTCATAATATTCAAAGAACGATTTTATATTACTTATATTAATTTATATTTTAGATATTGTACGATTAAATATTAAATAATTGACATTATTAGTTATTTTTATTTTGTATAATTATGTAAACCTCGCTTACGTCCTAACATTACGTCATTAATGAAATGTGTTGAACTTTACGTTTTAAATTTGATTCGTAGCAATGTCAATACATGCATAACCTTACGTTTTAAAAGTTTCATCCGAATGGTTTTAAAGTTTAAGCAGACAGAAACCCGATATTTTGTCGCATGACAAAATTTAAACAGGAAGTATTTACAGTCGTCAAAGTGGTATTCAAGCGTTTCAGATGTATAAAAAATATTACCTTAACACTTCAGATACTGGAAATAACCATAAGTGTATGTGTCATATACTGATATTGTGATAGATATTTATCCCGACAGTCAACAATGATCACACGATTCTGTGAGTATGAAATTTATTAAGACGGCTGGGTGGTTGTGGTCATTTTAGGCTATATCTACCTTCTTCAGACGAAGAGTTCTGTATAAAGATATAGGATAATGTTCAAATTTTAAAGCTAAAATATTCTTATTAAGGCAGATCTGATTGTTAATTTGGTGACCATCCAGCCTCCTAAAACCTCTAGGAAGCCTGCATGCATGTTCGGTGTAAAATCTTATGATATTTTTTTGTATTTTTTTCTTCCTGAATATCTAAAATAATACAAAACATTTTTTAAATTTTTCATTACAACGATCTTATATAAACCGTTCACACGTCATTTCATGAACATTTTTCTTCAATAATTAAAGACAGCTTTAATTTAAACAATTGTAATTGTTGAAATTTGTTGATTTAGATTCCTTTTTTTTTAATTTGACCTAAATATTAAAAAGAACCTACTAAAATACAATAATAGGATAGAAAGTAAAATCCCTAATTTATTTATTATAGTCTGTCCCAGGTTACTGATTCCGTCACTATTTGACGAATTTTAACGAGATTTCTCATTCCTGTCAAAGAAGTAGAACTGAAATCGATACAAGAGGAAAAATCAAATATTTCCTCATTGACCCTTCATGTCTACTAAGGTAGTACGAAACACCCGTGATATTAATTATTTTAAATATTTTCTCAAATACGCAAAAACATGGCTTGATATTATGTAAAAGTTAATTTTCATTGATTATCTTTAGAAAATTATATAAACCATGCATAAATTACTCAAGGCAGAAAAAAATGAGGTGCAGCGTATTTTAATAATTTTGAAACCTACATTAAAATGGTGTTCAATTGATTTTTGTGCAATTTTGCCTTCTATCATTTGAAAATGTGTAACTTGTGTTCCGTTCATGGTAAAGACCTGAAATTTGGATACAACCATCACCAGTGTTCAGATGTTTTGCCCATCAAATTTCAAAGTCATATTAAAAGGTCAAAGGTCAAGTATGATGACGTCATTTAGGAAATTTATCAATTTTCACCTCCGTCAAATATACTGAAACCTCAATTAATCTTAGACCTGTCAAATTTTCATTATTTTTTATAAATTTTAATAACGGGGTCATGACAATCATACTGCTAAATTTTATTCAAATTTGAACTAAACAATTCCCTTTTAGAGACCGTTAAGTGTTGCAAATTTTCGTCTTAAAAGATGGTTAATATTTTACAATTGTTATTTTTACCTTGTATTACATCAGAAATTACCTTAAGTTACCAAAAAGAATTTATTTCAGTGTCTGGAAGTAACAAAAAGGTATCCTGTATAAATAGCAGTCCAAACATTTGTAATATCTTAAAAAGTAACTTTTTGCATAGAAAATTCTAACAATGACTATTTCATTTTACACTCCCTTAAACGGAGATTTAAATGGTAGGTTTGTGGGCAAAAATTGTCAGGTCGGATTTTATTTCAAATTTTTCATATCAATATATATCATTCCAAATAACAAAATATCAAAATTTCAGAAATATTTAACTATAGGAAAATGTTAGACTATCTGGTACTTGGTAATTAAATGGAGGAAATTTGCCATTCAGTAACCTTTTATTTATTTATATTTTTTTGGGCCACCTTTCTGTTGAATGAATGATAGCGCTTTTGTGTTATGATTTGTATGTTTGTCGTTTATAATTACATATACTTAATCAATGATGTATTTTTTTGTAAAAAAGATTACACATTATAGAATCCAATTTCATAGGGATAGTTTGAAAAATAATCGGACTAGATGCCAAAACAAAACATTTGTGCATACCATAAATTGAGAGACTTTAATTTGATTTTTTTAATTACTTTGCAGCACACATGCATTTAATTATATTTGCTCAAATAGCAATTATTTTTTAAAGAATCATTCTACATTTCATTTTTTCAGATCCTTTACTGCTATTACTTTGCTACTTGCTTTTCAGAGGACAATTTGTAGCTTGTCATTGTAAGTGATATTCAACATTTCAATTTCATTTTTATATATTATTAACGAAAATACTGGTTGATTCCAAATATCAAATGAATTATAAGTCCAACACTATGACACAGTTTGGAATGTTTCATGACGGTTTTTATTTTTTACATACAAAAGGGTATAACTGCCGTTGCACTACGCCGTCTCCAATCACAGCTACATGTAACTGTTCAACTCCAAAACCACTTCAAACAATAGCTAATTCGTCCCCTACAACAACTAAAGCTAGTACTAGTCCATCTCCTTCACCAAATTCATCTACACACGCAAGCAGTTGTCCAACTTTGGTGACAACAGGTAAGCAGTTCACTATACTCACACCTCACAGCCTAATTAGCATAATCGGAACCTTTTTGATTTTTATATTAACGAAACACCGAAAAAACCTAAGAACGTCTAAACTACATCATTCACGGGATTTTAACGAGACCAGTTCGATAAACTTGCAAATCGAGAGAGGAGTTTAGATCGAAAAAGTAAGTAAAATTTATGTTTCTTTTACTGGCAAGCTTAATTTTTTTTCCTAGAATATTTTACAGGTTTTTTTGTTTTTGTGTCAATCACGCCTTTGGCCATACAGAATTTCATCGACACGTTCATGTAGTTTTGATACATGCATATATCTTTTAAATTGATGTCTTAATTACCTATTAACGATAAGAGTGTTTATGAATATAAATTTTGTTTTCAATAATGCCTCAGTACATTAGCAATATTACTGGAAAAATGTTGAGAGAGAGATCATTATTAGTTATTACAAATTTTATAGTTATATGTCATATCCCACTCAATGAGTTGTGATGGCTGTAATCATGGTAATGTTTTGATCCTTGTCTCAGATATTGCATATGCACATAAAAAGTGTAATCCGGTACACACCCTTTTGTTTTGATGCAATGATAGCGTTTAGCCACAGGAGCTTCTGTAGAAAAAAAAACACATTGTTAAAAAGTGGGTGTCAACAAGGGAGGACGCCATATGGATACCGCCTCGCTTCACCAGCTAATTTCTCATGTAAATTGTTAAATTTGACATATGCACCGATTCGTATTCGTTTGTAAATGATTCCTCTTTGAGGTACCACCTCTGGTTTAGTTCTTTTTTTATACCAACATAAACAAACTTGTTGATTTCTCGCGTAGGCATTCAAAATCGACACCTCCTTGGCTTCTGCAGAAAGCAAAAGTACGGCACGTGAGATCTCTGTCATACGATTGGTTATGGGAAAAGCCAAGGAGTTATCGATTTTGGATGTTTACGCGAAAAAAGATAAAATTTGTTGATGTAGACCTAAAAAGAATTAAGCTGGAGGTGAAATCCTAAAGAAGAATCATTTATAAAGGAGTACGAATGGCACAAGTTTCCAGTTTACCGTATATAATGAAAAAATAGCTTAAAAGGGAGGCGGTATCCAAGATGGCGTCCTTCCTTACTATTTTTCCTCCGAGGTACCAACATTTTTAACGATTTTTTTTTTATACAAACCCCTGTGATTTAGCTTTGTAATTATAGTGTATCTTTTTTCTTCTAATCTACAGTTTATCTGCTGCCTCCAGATGATCTGAAGATTAGGAAAATAGAGAATATTGTCAATTTGATATTGCTGATGACCTAGTCAAGTCCGCTGAAAGGTACTTCTTTGTCATGTGATAAACTTACAACTTTACCTCTATATGTAGATATATTTGGTTTTAGCTGATTGAAAGCCAAGCAACGTCATCTAAATAGCTACAACGTCTTGTGCAAAAGTTGTATTAGGGAAAGGTTTGTGTGGGCATCTTGTTACAACACTGATTGTTTGAAGTGGTGAAAACCTCCGAAAGGAAGTTCGAAAATATTATAAACTTAACAAAATTTCTTTTACTCTCTTTGAGAGAATGGGATTTTCAGAAATCTCATGAAATTCTTATGCTAGAAATAGGTTTTTCAGATAAGTTGTTAATATTGACTCAATTTTATTATGGTGTACATAGAATGTTGATAGTTGCAACTCGTACATTCATTTGTTACATATGTGTTTCTGACTTTGATCTTTGTTCAATGTATTTAATATCTTTCTGTCCACTGGAAAACTAAATGTCTCTGAGTGAAGTAACACCAGTTGGTAATATATGCAGTTGGTTTCTGGTGATTCTATTTGAAATATTTTGACTTATTATATCTTTCACGTGTGTGCAAACTTGATTGACCCGGGTTTTTTGATTTTGTTGTATAAGTTATATTGCTTTAAAAATGTATATCACATGTAACCTACCAGTATTATAGTACACATTTCATTTGTAAAATCATTTAAAAAATTTCTAGCGTTTTGTAAGACTGAAATGCATTTAAGGCTTTTAAAGTAACTGAAAGTACATGCAACTGTCTTTTGACATTGTGTATATAATAAAAAGATAAAGAAACTGTCAGCTGGGTTTAAAATTAGTAGCAAAATGATGTTATATGTACAATATTAGAAAAGATTACATTTGCAGTATCACTTCAAAACACATTCTTAAAATAATTGCATTGGATATATGTTTAATGAACTCACAATTGTTGCAAAAATTGATTCTCTTTACACTTTATTCTATTTTAGTTTCCAGACCATGACATTAGTCAATATTCTTAAATGGAATTAGGATTAGGATGGAACCTTATTCTGCCTTTTAACCAACTTACACCATCTTTTGAAGATTTTTGTACCTAACCACATATTAATTTGTTCTAAACACATCATTCGTAACATTTTAATTTATGTTACATAAAAAAGTTTGGGTTCTTTAAATGTTACTGGATGAATTGTTTCAAAAGTAAGTGTTTACATAATGAATACCAGCAAACATTTAATCGAGTGCACTTGTTTTGTATTTTTCTTATCCATCTTACATATGTTTTTATATAACATATTCATATAAAAATTTTGGAAACAGTTATCTTAACTAAATTGAAAAGTAGCATTACTATATTTTACAATTTTTTTAAAAATATAGTCGTTTGTATACAAACGAAACAAAAGTACTCAGTAACAATGGACATAATATATACAAATTAATATTAAAAGCAGTGTATAATAAATGTATGGGTCTTGTTCATGAACATAAATAATTGACTGAAAAATATTCATTTTTAGGCATTAAATACAATAATTAATATTTTTTAGAATAGTTATCTAAGTTGAAAAAGGACTTAAAATATAAAAGATTTTTTCCCTTTATTTAAATGTTTGAAAACAAGTCTATTGAATTTTTTTTTTTACCTTTTTCATCTAAAATTGCTGTACAGTATATCCTATCCCTGTAATATATCACTTTAGTTTTGTAGAACAGCATGTCTATTAGTTTTTTAATTTTTCTCAGAATGATATATGCATTTTCATTATTTGAAACTTGATACAAATAGGCCTTTTGCAACCTTTTCATTGTTTAAATGGTATGGAGTTTGTGAAACGAGTCTACTGATTTTTTTTTATTACCTTTTATATGAAAAATGACATCTATAATCTTTTATTGCTGTATAGTATATCCTATGCCTTTAAAATATCACTTTATTTATGTTAAACTGCATGTTTATTAGTTTTATGATTTTTTTCAGAATGATATATGCAAGGTCATTAATCTATTTTTCAATATAAGAAAATTGATTTGGTTTTAAAAAAAGAGATCTCATACAACCTGTGTATTTTATTTCAATTTCCACAATACAGTGTATTAATTGTATGTAGTTGTGTAGATTTATACCTACAAGCAACATGCTTTTAATATTCATCAGGTATATGTACCAGATTACTATATTTGATTATGTACTTTTTTGGTTATAATTTTCTAAACATTTTCTCTTAATAATCATAAAAATGCTATGTTGACAACAATGCCATATACGTTTTATTGTGTTTTGTTTTGATATAATTTTGCAATTAAATTTAATATGTATATTTCATGACTTATACTCATTGTTATATGTATTACGTATAATTAATATACTTGCAAAACCTTTCTCAATTTATTTATTTTAATAAGATTAAGAAACGGACCATAGTCAATGCTTGTTTTTAAGAGTTGTTTCTCTTGCGGACAACAACGAATGCTCCCCAGGGTTCATATTAAGTAGGCTGTGAGGTGTGATACTATTCTGTTTTTTTATATAAAGTAGTTATTTTGCATTTCATAAAAATACAAAGACCCGAGTCACGTTTGTTGATCAAAGTCACTTCAGGCTTAAGGCCACACGAAGCCCTCGCACCACATCGCTTACGTGAGTGAATTCTTGCATCTCTTCATTTTTAAAAATAAAAATCTGGACTTCAAATATGGCCACGCCCTGGCTTAAGGTTGCCACGATTTTGATGAATTTGAATTGCTGCCATTCCAGCTTTTAAATATTTATAAGTTTTAGGCCTAACAAGTCATGAAAACCCCCTGATTATTGGAATGGTTTCAAAAGTAATATAATATTTTGTAGTAATTTATTTCTAAATAATTTGTTTCTGTTTTTCTTCATATATATCGTCCTTAATTTTTATATGCAGAATTTGCACACTACCTTGATAAACATTGCTGGTTTTGGAGCATGAAACACTACATATGGATTTTTGCATTATTGCTTCACTACCATTGCTATTTTATCTAAATTCTTATTAATCTATCACCCCTCCAATTTTCATTTACTTTGTAATATTTACATTTACTAAGTATGACTTCATCTAATTTTTACGGAAATTACTTGTAATTCACCACTATATAGAAACTGACAGAACTTAAATCTACACGATGTAGATCTAACCGGTTTATTGATTGGTAAAACCTTCAGCAACCTAAGTAAAATCACGGACGGTACCAAGTATTCAAGATGATGCAGACTCAAATTCTTATAGAAGACGATTTGGCTATTTCGTTTATCTAACGTACTGACGTACATTATCATATAATATAGTTACTTTTACTTACTTTTAACGACCAATTCATTAATTTTTTAAAAGACAGATGTAAATATAAACAATTAACGTGGGTTATGTATATTTTCTGCAATGTCGCTACCTTCCTATCCCGCATGAATCATCAAAGAAAGCATTTCATTGTTTAAATAATTATCATAACTTTACATTTGACCCTTCATAATCATTTCACTTTACCAAGTAATGATTTTTGCCAAGTTTGGTTGATATTGTCACAGGTTTTCCTGAGAAGTCGACATCATAAATTGTTAACAGACAGACAGACGGACATCAGCTTACTTGGCTTACAGTTTAGTTAAATTCAATTTAAACAGATTTAAACAGGTTTAAAACTCTAGTTAAAACATTAAGACAAAATAATGGAGTCATAAAAAGCTTAAACAAAATGATAATGATATTTTTAAAAATATTTTTCCTGAATTTAGATTGTCCCAAATGTTCAACAATATCATCATCGGTGACGACACCTAAATATCCAGGCAAAATTCTACAAAACAGTAGTTTATCATCAGTGAGCCAAGGTGGGAATTACTCTTCTTTTTATTAACAACAAATGCATAATATTATTTTTGGATAAATCTACCGTGATGGAGATTGAGATAATACTACTATCCTTTATTTTCTTAATTCATCGAATTTTTGAAAGAAGAAAAGTTACAATTTCATTGTTATATTAACATTGCATATCCATCGTTACTTTCAAATATGATACTTAGACATTGTATCTTTTTCGATTGAATAAAAATAATGTTGTTGAACGTCGGCGTACATGCAATATTAATATTTCTACCTCAAATCAGAAAGAATTTGTCAAGGCCTGATAAATATCAAACCTGCAGGTATATGTATCAGCTTCTTTGTCACACAATCCTCTGTCTTTTTTCTTTTCCTTATTGTTGTATAGGTAGTAGATCATTTTATCGCCATATTGATATATGCGATAAGAATGCACAAAACATACATGTATTTGTGTATACTTTTAAGCCACATCACTCTCATTGATTATATTGTAGCCCCTTCTTCTGGATCTATCATTGGTGCAGCATTGGGAGGCGCTGTCTTTGGATCCATCCTGACAGTGATTGTTTTTGTTTGCATACGTCGAAAGTCTCACTCTCCTGAAGAGAGCAAAGAGTAATTAAAATGATTACACCATGTTATATAATATCGTGACTGATGTACAATTATAAGAACTTTAACACATGCCTTTTCCCTAACTACATAAATTGAAGACGAGTCTCTCTCTCTCTCTCTCTCTCTCTCTCTCTCTCTCTCTGTGCAATATATTAGATTTCTAAATAATAACAACGTTAACGAGCTGCGCTGACTATGTTTTGTTAACATATAGGGAAATAACACCAAACGTTGTGAGAAATGCTGCTTATCAGTACAACAATGGACATATAAATTCAGAAGTTCCAGCATCAATAAACTCAGCGTACAGCGAAATACATCATAACGCCACGGTAAAATATTCTTATCGAAACTTAATCATATCAACATAATCTGTGTGAAATCAACATTATCCTTATTTTCCTTTCAGTTTTTATTCGATCAATTTCCCAAGATTGAAATCACTAAAGAATTAAAAAAAAAAATACCAAAAAACCCCAAAAAACAAAAACAAAATTGACTTTATTAATTTGTTTTTTGCAATCGCACATCTGCATTTTATTGTAACTAAAATTTGGTATGTAGATAAAAGAAAAATAATACAAAAAATAACTAAATACATTATACCTTTTTAATGTCATGTTTTACAAAATTTCTAGCAAAAAGCCGCAGGAATTTCTACAGTTATGCGACAAGGGGACACGATTAAGAAGGAAGATGTCTACAACCATTTACATGAATCAGACAAGGAGGATAGAAGTGATTACTACGATCACGCAGGACCGACGCCATCGTTGTCTGCTATGGAGGACGGATATGGGGTACTGTCTATGGGAAGTGAAGAAAATGATAACTACAACACGGTGGATATGAATTACTCTACTGATTGTGGGAAGTCAATGACTGCTAAGAATATACAGAACAATGATTATTTCATTCTAGAAACTCAAAACGAGTGATCGTTATGTTTTATTGACCGAACACGGTGTTGCATTATGTGCAAGTACGCGATGAAAATTTTTTTTTGAGCCATCAACAAAACTTCATGGTGCAATCTTATTTTCATAACCTGTTTCAAAGATAATGAAACTTTCAGTTTTATAATGACCTAGTAATTATATGTTGTATTTTATGCTTAAAATATGTGTAAGTTCGATTTGTTCGCTAACTATCCAATGAAAAATATAGTTGCAAGGCATATTATATGGTATGTGACTAAATACATTGTATAAAAGGTACGGTCGGAGTCCTTAAGTATAGGGCGCGTGCATGTCTCTATAAGGCTATTAGATGTTCATGGAACTACCCAAAATAATAATTTTACAATCCGTTCACCAATCTTTTCTGAAGGAATAAACCTACAAGTAAAAGCTTTTAAATCAATTATTTAATAATTTCCTATATTTCTATGTAGAGCTTTTCTTTTTCAGTCTAAACAAACAATCTCAAAATAGATAGGCCATTCAGCCGTTTAAAATAGAAAAAAATAGTCATCATTTATAAAAGGAAATTAAGCTGAATTTTTGACTTCCTCCGTAGGATTTATCCTTCTGCCCTACAGAAACTAATTTAAGACATTACTAAAATATAAATTCCTTCACGTAATTTAAATTTGTCTCTTTTTCCGCATATGGATGTAACTATTGGGCATGCGAAGTTAATTTCATATTTCTTAAATAAAACCATGTTTGAGATTGGTTGATGCATGTGTTGACTTTTATAACTGTATAAAATTTGACTTGTATTTACAATGAGTATCAAAACTTTTATGTACACATGCATGCCAAGTAAAAGGACATACCCATGAAATGCATTGTCATAAAAGATGTACACTCAGGGCAATAAAGTTTCGAACTGACACATGTTGTACATACCGAAATGCAATTTAAATCATTTATCAATTTGAGGATCTCTTTTTATATTGAAGTGCCTAAATTTATGTGGTAAGATTCCTTTGCAGTCCTTAGTTGGTGACCTTTGTCCTATATACCAGTACTATCAACGGTCTGTGAAATGAACGCCATAGGACGTTGTTAGCAAATGAAATCATAAGATTTACTGACTTTATTTCCAAAAGTAAACAAACCTTCGCTTTCCTAAAACAAACAAAGCGATAAATTATGCCCGACGAAAACAGGAAGTATTATGTTTTTTTGCGGTCATCAAAATTCTCTCATAAACAAGTTAGATAAATAAATACAACGGAAGACCTTACTATTATTGTGCTTGTAAGATTATTAGGGTCTTCCGTTTCCAACGAAAGACCCTCTTGTTATTCTTCGGTTTCTTTCTATTATTATTAGGGTCTTCCGTTTCCAACGGAAGACCTTCTTGTTATTCTACGGTTTCTTTTTCTTTATTAAGGTCTTCCGTTTCCAACGGAAGACCTTATTGTTTTTGCTTTGTTTCTTTTTCCATATTATTAAGGTCTTCCGTTTCCAACGGAAGACCTTATTGTTTTCGTTCGGTTTCTTTTTCCCTATTATTAAGGTCTTCCGTTTCCAACGGAAGACCTTATTGTTATTGCTTTGTTTCTTTTCCTCTATTATTAAGGTCTTCCGTTTCCAACGGAAGACCTTACTGTTATTGCTTTGTTTCTTTTCCCCTATTATTAAGGTCTTCCGTTTCCAACGGAAGACCTTACTGTTATTGCTTTGTTTCTTTTCCCCTATTATTATTATTATTATTATTATTATTCTTTTTTTCTGTCACGTTTTCTCTAAAACGCTTCAGCCGATTTTTATAAAACTTTCAGATCTTAATCATGGCAAAATTTGTAAGAAAATTACACG